>JAEAOA010000968.1:1122500-1337461 GCA_016746295.1 Potamilus streckersoni | reverse complement strand
CACACACACACATACACACACACGTCTTTGACAAACATCATTGTTAAACCAGCTTTTCTCGTACCTCAACGTTGTCCAAAATGGATTCGATACCCTTTCCGTTGATAAAATCGGTGCACTGTTAAACTACGTCATAATACCGTTGTTAAGAAATACCACTGGGCATTGGTGGGGTAACTGTTATCAGCCTGTACTAGTTTTCCTGTCAAATGCTGGACCAAATAAATCTTTAATAAGCCTTCCCAAGGCTATTCCTTATTGATTTTCTTTAATTCTTCTGCGTGACGACTTTACCACTCACGTCTAAATCCACTCCCCATTGCCAGATTTACAATCGTTGAATCTGGCAATCGCTCCAAGCAGCCTGGTTAATGACTTTCCTACCTGCTGACGGCATTGATTCTGTCGATGGTAACGTAACTGATTTTGTTGATGGTGCTTTTGTTATTAAACGCCACAATCGAGCTCGAAGGTGGAGCCGCTGGCGAGGCCAGATCGTTTAATCGAAACGACAGAAGTATTTACTATTCACAACTAGTGTTGTAACTTGCTTAGAGATGGGTTCAGCGCGCGATGATAAGACTGTGAAAGGTTTTGGCGCACTCGCAAACAATTTACGAACGACATTACTAAACCCAGATCATGGGGGCCCCGAGTGGCCGAGTGGTCTAAAGCGCTGTCCGTTACGGATCACTGACATCTCACCTCTGTCTGCGTGAGTTCGAGTCTATGATTCGGCGAACGTGGAAATGTGAGAAAGCTTGCTAGTAGCTTCTCGTGGGTCGGTGGTTCTTTCCGGTGATTTCCCGGTTTCTTCCTCCACCATTAATACTGGCCGCCATGAATAGCCTATCGTGTGCTGAAAAATGGCGTTAAGCCCAACAACAACAACAACAACTAAACCCAGTTCCATAATATGCAATGTACTCAAGTTTTCTACGTTAACTAGGCGAACAGGTTTCATACGTCCACGCATCACTTTCATTGTTATCATTATTAAATATCAGATCGATCCCTACTGTACAATTGTATCTTCAATATTTCACAGCGCAGATCATCAACGAGCCCCTAGTGAACCACAAGGGAAAGACTAATATATGTCAGCCGATTATTATGGTAAGGTAGATACGCTGGTACAATTGGCATAATCGAGATTAAACCACCTAGTTCCAGGGTTGGTGAAAACCAAAACAGTATATAACCCTGAATAACTATACCTGTAGTTTCAGACCTGCTTTCATGGTTACAAGTTTCATTATCCTGGATCATTGAATTAATTATCACAATGTCAGGTGCGATATGATATCCCATATGTAAAAGCTGTTTATAATCAGAAACGTTGTCAGGGCAATCTAAAATTGACTTTATTGACGACCGTTCAAGACAAACTGCATATTTTTGAGATTCTATTGCAGTGGGAGAACTGAGTATGGGCTCATCAGCACGTAAAAAATGTTGGGAGTCTTTAGTGGTCGTTAATTTTATTCTTCGTCGAATTTCTTCATTGATCTATATCGTACATTCCAGATGAATTTATATCGTACATGCCAGATGTATGCCAGTTCACGCCAGTATGTTTAAGACACAAACGAGTTATTTTCTGGCAACCTATCAATTGGTTGTGATCGAATTAGGCCAACTATAATGCATTGGCAACCATATGCAAGTTCAATCTTACGTGTGAGTGATTTGCAAGCGGTCCCAGGTATAGAAAAGGTCACACTGAATTTTGATTTTGTGGATGAGATGGTCATCATCGAGGTAACTCTGATGTGTACTTTCAACCACCTGTTTAATTGATGCAAAGATTTCACGTAAGATGTGGAGTGTCTCAATCGTTTCAAAACTCAACATAGGTGTGTGTGTGTGTGTGTGTGTGTGTGTGTATATATATATATATATATATATATATATATATATATATATATATATATATATATATATATATATATATATATATATATATATATATATATATATATAATGAATATCTACATCAAGTTCATCTATCGATATGTATCCCTGTACATAATGTTTGTTGGTGAACAATCTCTGACAAATCAAGGATTCATTAATGACTTAAGGTACATTGTTGACCACACGAAGTGATCCCACTTGTATTTCCAAACGATCCACGTCGTCGTTTGAGTCACACAATTCACCAATGTTTTCAACTTCTTTTAAGGGTTTGCGTCTTGGTATCAGTAACTGGGTCAACCTTTGTATCTACTCGTCTATTTTTTCTTATTGTGTTCCAATGTAGGAAATTCAAGTGCAGGTGTAAGTTATTCGAGTGTTTTCGCCTACTTTTAGTGTAACTTTTACTAGTGCATGCTCGCGTTTTAGATGAGGCCCAGCTACTTATCTGAATATTCCTCTGCTTCAATTTTAGGGGTAAATACTGGTCGATCAGATATTCTTCTGTCGTAATATCAAAGGTAGACATATTCTCCTTTCGTGGTATTTTTATGGTTTAACTGATAGTCTTCTGGTCTGTGCAGGGGTTACATAAAATGGAGTATCGCTTCAACTGATTTATCACCTACTTTTGCTTTAAACAAATAAAGTATATTATTATAATGATTATGTGCATCCAAATCGTTAATGTTAGGAGCTTCGTCAACATTGGAAAAGAAATCGATATTTCCTTTTGTTACCACTTCTCAACGATTATTTGTTACTAAATTCGTTTTGAAAATCCTTTAAAACATCATAACACAGTTGATAATCAGCCGATGGCCCAACTACGGACAGCCGATCACAGGTGAACCATTGTAAAACCATATTCATCAATAGTCAAGTTTTATTTGATGTAGCATGACCTATGATTAGTGCACGAACTGTGTTTGGAAACATGGTTCTGTCACCGTCCTTGGATGGCTTAGGTACTGCTTGGGCGCATAAATTAACGCAGAAATTTCGGAACGGATTGATATTCCAAGACATCCAACATGTTACTGATTTGAACCATCATCACCTAGCTGACTAAAACCTTACACACAAGCATTTAGTAACAGTTTGCTATATTCAGTGTATTTGCCTCTGGATTCATCGATGAAGACGCACAAATAAAGGGAAAAACCATGTACCGGACATCAATAGCGCTTCATAGTTCAGCAGATACTCCTTGTGTGCGTCATGTAAGTGCTCAAGATATTCCAAGAAGTATCCATGGTCACTGCTGATGTTGTGATCGTGCACATGTTTTTGTAAATTTAATTGATTCACTGAAATCTGCCAGCTGGAAGTGGGTGCCAATCTATGAAGTTTGTTCGTTTATTGGTATATGATGTAACTGTTGGGATCAGCGTGGTCCAAGTCTCGGTTGCTGGCATGAGATTATCTATGACTTGACATTGATATTCTGTCACGAATTAGTCGCTCAATAAACAGATGCTGGTCAATGTCAAAGAGCAATTCCAGCTCAGTTTTGGTTTTGTACAACAATGCATTCCAACCTCGGTGACAAGAAGTAATGCGCAGGATAGAGCTTATACACGCGCATAGCAGTTTTACGAAATGTCTCTAGCACATCTGCAAACAACACCTTCTTGCGCAGATACAGATCATGATAGTCACTGATGTTTTTGTACGCGAAGGAAGACCAAACTTTCCATGCATGATCTTAATCATTTTATGAAATACCTTCACGTGAGAACAATGAATAAATCTTTTTAACCGGTGGCGACTGAGTTTCTGAAAATTTGTTACAGTCACTCGTGCTCTTATGAATATGCACCTTTTTTCGTCAGCAGGACTATTTTGGACAGTATCTCGAGTGATTTTGAAGTTCTTCGCCTCAGATTGTTTGCTAACTTGTCCAAGGATGAACATTGAAGTTGTAAACTGTGTCGAATCGATAAATTAACCCAGCCTAATCGTTACATAAAGTCTAACCATGTATAAACGGTAAAGCTCATGAAGCGATGACTCTTCGGTGCAAGATTTTTTAAATCCGGCAGTAAATGGATCTGGAGAACCCACATCAATCATAATTATGCATGCTGGTGAATAAAGTTGCCGATAAATCCATTTTGCTCTAATTTCGATTTATCTGACAAATACCTCAACTCTGTTCAGAGCATCGGCACTATGGACTCAATAAATGACTGGATGCTCTGCTTTCCCATCACATTGACTTGCACGTACCAAAAACCTCATGGGATTATCTCAGCGATTTTCTCAATTCAATATTATCATTATCAAAGCCTGTCGAATTAATCTCTGCCGCTGAAACATTCAAGATCTACGTCGATGATACAGGGGACTTTGATCTTTCGAAACTGTTGTTACAAGGCTCTGGTATGATTATGCGATGTGATTTTTCAGTGATACCACTGCAGTAAAAGCCGTGACCTGTGAGCAGTTCTAGTGTATTAAATATATGCAACATTTGCACGGATAGTTCTTTCCCGTGATCTTGTCGTGTCGATTAAGCAACCGAGCAAAATCTCTATCAATACAAAGTTGATATCGATTATGATTCTTTAATTTCATTTAGCAGCAACAAGTCTCTCTGGATTCGTTAGAGTTACCCATGGGGAGGGGGGTGATGTCAGCTGATTAAAGCGTCTGTCATAAGTAAATACATTAACAGCGATACTTGGGGTTAAGTGTAACCTCTATGCTAATTTCAATATCAGTAAAGTTGAGATTATCCAAGTGTTGCTGATATTTTGGGGGCAAGTCTTGGGTATCACTGACCGGATATAACGACAAAATTACTCATTCAAAAAAAAAATTGTTGTCAAATTTTTTAACGTTTATAACTGACCTTGGCGGTACCCATACTGGTGTTCTTATGTAGCTGGATCCACCAAATGTCTGATACTGTGAGAGATATACCTCAATTTTCGCACATCTTTTAAAAGTCTATCTCAATCATGCGTTGGTGTATTTCTCCAAAACTTCGAAATTCTTTTTAATAACTCTGCCAATTTTATCACTGATGGAGCAGTTCAGGATAACGTAGGCACAACTGTGAATCCACAGAATAGTAGTTTTACATCAATCTTTTTTTACGATTTAGCAACATAACCAGATGTGCACTAAGCACATTGTCTGCTTTAGCCCAAGCGCGACCAAAGTTTTGTCATAGTTGTCGAGTGGATGGGATAATTGCAATGTGATTTTCCATTCAACACTACGTTTTTGAAATTTTAATTCAGGTCCTGTGATTATTTTGGTTTTGGACGAACATACTCAACTGCTCCAGTAGCATAACATTTGAAAGACGACAACGATTTTGTTCATACTAGTCTAATACCACAAGGATGTCGGTTTACTTGCACCTCTGTGTATTCAGATATTTAGCTCACTTGCAAATAGTTGCTTTCTCAGTTTTATTTGTACTGGTGGATGTTGTTGTTGCTGATGCAGTGACAATAGATGATGGCATATGCCGTACAAAAATAGGTTTCAATTAAGTCTTTCTCAGTCGGCTTAGTATGTGCATTTCATGCTGCCGTGCGACCTATTATTGCTGCGACACAACATGCATGTTTATTCTAAAGGGATGGTAAAGAATATTTATAACTAGGAAATTCTGTAGATAGCTTGTTGCATATTTTGTATTTTATCAGGATTAGAAATTTCAATCCTTGTGATTAGTTTCTTTACTTATGTTTTATTTTTTTGTGTATAGTTGTTTGTGGTTTTGATATATTTATGCACGCTTTATGGTATTCACGAACAGATCCACAGGGCAGGCAAATTTGCTTATGTCATTTTACTCCAATGCCACATTTAAGAAAGGGTCGTGAACCTAAAGTATCACGTAACACCTAAGTACGTGTTTTACAGTACTCATATTGGCATATTCTTCCACAAAGCTCGTATTTTCCAAGGCAATCATGCAGCTTTGCATTTGTTGAGTCTCAATTACATGGAGCTGTCTGTGCATACAAGCGAGCGCTTTATCTAATTGATGAAAACATTGCTACGTTTTCTTTGCTTTATTCTTTGATAAACCTCCAAAGGTATTTTTTTTTAAATCCTCTGGTTTCTGCTATTAATAGAAGTAACACAGAGATATAAATCATCCCTCCCTCGTCAAACGATTACGTGCGCATATTTTAGGAAAATCATAGCGAAATTGCTTTGTCTGCTTAACAAAACTTCTTTCAGAAAGAAGCCTGCCTCAGTAACCTCAAATGAAGCATCACTGAATATGATATCAACATGAAATGCGTCAGTTTGTCGTTGTCGTAAGTACCCACTAATGTCAAACGTATTGTAAATGTCAACCGCATGTTTGAGTTGTTTAATTTGTAATTTGCTTATTTTCTCGTATGCCAACTATTATGCATATATTAAAATTCCCAAAATCTGCAGTTAAAATTAACCAGCAGTTACATTATCCAAAACTACTAACTTGACAAAGCTTTGGTCTGTTGGCATGTGTTACGTAATTGTAGAACAAGCTAAATACGGAAACACCTGTCCTATTAATGATATTTAACACCTCTCCTATTAATGATATTTAACACCTGTCCTATTAATGATATTTTCATTCTGATCCTTCTTACCGACCATACAAATACAAAATCTGTTTAAGGGACGGATGTTTAGGTATCATAAACTACGCCACGGGGCAGTATTATTTAATAGGCACATTACTTAGAGCGTACGAAACCATGTTACTTAAAGGTGTAAACAGAAAGAGGCACTTATGCTGTCAATCGTTTACAAAGTGTTGACAAGGGCCGTAATCCAAACTTGTAAACTGCAACTAAAGAAGTCTGTTGAATGCATGCTCATTTCAAGTAACAGATGAGTGTGTGATGTATACGATGAAACATGTGCTAAAATAATTTTAAAAAAGCCTATTATCTTTTCTGTTCTCGTTCCATTTTACAATTCAAAATGAAGGCGCATAATAGAGATATGCCAATTATACCGTGTCAAACTGGAAGCCAATTGAAGAGGTTTTTTAGTGGACAGTACTGCTCATTAATTTTTCGAAGGTCTTCCTCAGAGTATCACCAGCATCTTTGGTGAAAAGAGACGTCATAATGATCACAACTACTGGAGTGTTACTGGCGCCATTTTAGTTTAGGACCATCAAGAAAACGTACTGTAAGAAGTCTGTTTGTGGAAGCACGATGTTGATATATATATATATATATATATATATATATATATATATATATATATATATATATATATATATATATATATATATATAGAGAGAGAGAGAGAGAGAGAGAGAGAGAGAGAGAGAGAGAGAGAGAGAGAGAGAGAGAATAAGATGTCCCATTTCATATGTATTAAAATCTGAACTGCAAATGTCTGTTCTTCAATTTACGATGGAAATTAAAAACAGAAAATATCAAATATAACTTATCAAAATTGTATTATACTGAAAGATAAGGGATTTATTTCAAGTGGGCGAGCCCCACCATCACCAACAGAATATTCAAAGATTGCATTTTTTTTTTCGAACAGCTATTGCCTATAATTTGTATTTAATAATAGGAATCTGATGTATTTACCGATGTGACCAAATTCCCTCAAAGGGACCGAAACTCTACCGGGCGAGCCTCGCCCTTCCCGTCCGAATTCAAGATGAGACCATTTCATCATGTCAGATGTTGAGTGCTGAAACTGTCTTTGAGATTCTTAAAAGGTAACAAGATTTTTAAAGTAGCTGCGTTGGTGGACACTATGTCAGTCTTAGACCATTTTCATTAGAAATCTTTTGGTGAAAAGAAATGTTACAATGATCACATTCAGCCGGAGAAGTGGCAACATTTTCTGGAGAACCGTCGTGGTAGCTATATTGGATGTGTTACTTGCGCCATTTTTGTTTAGGACCAACAAGAAAAGGTACCGTAAGAAGTCTTTTGGCGGAGGCTCTATGTCGATATAACGATCTATTTGTAAGATGTAGAGATAAAAATATTTCCAAGATGGCCACCCGGGTTACCATACTGAGGGTTAGTCATTTTCATTCATGTCACCATAAGATTTCTGGTTAAAATCCTATATCAAAATAAAGTAGCCAGAGCAAGATCTTCAAGATGGCCATTTACTGGGCACCAGACAAGCACCATTTTGATTTAGGGTCAACAACAGATTTTAAGAAGTCTTGCGGTAAAAGCCCCATGCTGTTATGAGAGCTTTAATTCAGGAGTACTTATAAAACAAAAAATTCATGGTGGCCACTGTGGCATCCATACTAAATATCAGATAGGTACAAGGTTTAGACATCGTAAGTCTTTTGGTGAGAACACCACGTCAATAAATCCTTCTATGCAGTAATAGCAACAATAAAAAGATTTTCATTTAGACGGCTAGACATCATAAGACGTCTTTTTTGTGAAAACCAAATGCTGATTTGACAACATATGAAGGAGGTGTGGTGTGGTGGTGTTTATAATTTTTAACGTAGCTTTAACAATTTTTCAGTCATATCGCTACGGTGTCTGCAGCGTTTAAGTTTATAGTGATGTCTAGCACTGGGACATCATGCCGCAGACATGAAGCATGATGTCCCACCCAGTCACATTATCCTGACACCAGGCCGACCAGTCCTAACACTAACCTCTTAATGCTGAGCGTCAAGCGACGCAGCTGTTAGTACCATTTCTGTAAGTCTTTGGTATGACTCGACCGGGGATCGAACCCACGACCTCTCGTATCCGAGGCTTACGCTCTAACCACCAGGCCACCGGAGCTAGGGTGAAGTAGCGATGACAAGCTTTCAAGATGACCGTCCAATGTATATTAGATGAGACATCAGCAGCATTTTTTTTTGATTTAGGACTAACTAAACTATGAAATAAATGTTTATATACAGTTTCATTTTAATATTCCAGATGGATTACGAGGAGTAACATTAACAAACGACTGCTAACAGACGGACTAAAGGCCATCCCATAAGCTCTATTGGTCTAGTAGAGAAAGAAAGCAAGCAACTTGCACACCTGTGTTTGAATGCACACCTTTCCATATTCTTTCCCATAGCTATCACTTGTTTTCCTTTTTCTGTCAGTAACTATACTGACAGTATGTGTAGCAATAATAGTTTCAATTTCTAAAAATTCCACAGGATCACTGTTTCATAACCTATCACACATTCCCATCACTTTAATATGTGCGCAAATGAGCACTTTGTTCTAGTGATACATTCATTTTACATAATACTTTGATCTAATGGTATTGTCCCTTTGCATAAACGTGTACTTTGTTCTAGTGATACTTTCCTTCAACATACATATTATGTGAATGTGATCCCTGCGCGTACTTTTTGGAGGGGCAAACTTTTAAACGCAATTATTCGTAAACATTGCAATATAAATTTATAATAACGACTTCATGTATAGCGGATTCACAGAGAAGTATAAAGAGAAACTACACTAAATAACCTTTAAATGTATCACATTACCACACCTAAATGACCTTTACATATATCACATTACCACCCTAAATGACCTTTACGTGTATCACATTACCACCCTAAATGACCTTTATATGTATCACATTACCACCCTAAATGACCTTTACATGTATCACATTAAAGTAAAGGCATTCAGAGAGAGGCTTTCACCTCATATTAATCACCAAAAAGTATAGTAATCTACAATAAAGTTTTCACCTTAAATGTATCACAAAAAGGTACAGCCATTGTACTTTCAGACAGAATTTTTAAATTTATCACAATAATGTAAAGGTATTTTACTTTCTGATAGAAGTTTTCGCATCTGGAAATAATTACGAAACCTGTTAAGAGATTCAACGACACCTTGAGTACTATCATCCATCAAATGCATTGAGGCTTATGTTCTCTTCTTGGCTATTACACCAGGTATTATGTCCATATGGCTGCAAATGAGCTAAATAATTACTGTAATAATTTTAACCGATTGGATGACCAAAATTAAAGTATTTTAATTACAAATGGTTAAACACATTTAATCAATTGCCACTTTAAAAAAAAGCAAATTCAAGACTTTTTAGTTCCAAAACTTCACCGAAACAAAACAAAAAATCGAAAATCATTCCGAACCAATCATTATAAATTAACACGAAAGCACTCACATTTGTCCTCACGCCATAGTATTGATTTTTTCAAACCATATTGGTCGCTGATATTACAGATAATAACCCGAACTTTTAAACTACCTGTTGAGGCAGTCAATTCAAAACAAAATGTCAATGTTTTGTACTTTGTAAATTTCTGGTAAATTTATAAAAACGATTTTTTTTTAAATAAAAAAATTGCTTGTTCCAAATGCCAGTTTACTAAAAATGGCACATAAACCTAAACGGAATTTCACACAGGGTGGTTGCCCTCTACATTGTCAAGTTCATTTTAATTTGCACCCATTTTATACTGCGTTCTGTATCGGCTCACAGAATCATTGGATTCTAATGTGTAGCCAACAGAAAAGGTTCCTGGTTTAAAAAATCAGATTAAAATGCGGTAATTTTTTTCGTTATGCATTGTTTGTTGGCTTCCCTTCATTATTATGCTATGTATAAATATGGTTTACCCGACTTGACATTTATTTTGTAAACAACAGAATACATAGCTAATATTTATCCATGATTATAGATTAAATAATATTCAGTTATTTATTAATGGAAATACACATGCTAGCTCTATATATATTAATTAATTAACGACGTTTGCTTGAAAGCATGTTACGGTAAGAATAAGTTAAGTGAAATTAGTCTTACTGTTGTGATCGATTATTATTTCGGGTGGATTTATTTATTTAAATTATCCACATGAATTACAAAGTGGTCATTCATAATTCTATAATTAATTTGTAGTTATTGTGAGTTCAGCCAAGGACATTTATATTAATGATGATACATCAGAGGACTGTTTACACATTGTTCAGGTCATTGGCACAATTGCACATCAAAAACTACAGGTACATCAACACATTCAATATTCATATTTATTTGGAATACCAATGGAATACAATTAGTACAATTGGGATTTAATACGCAATACTGGAAGTTCTATTTTCACTATTTTCATTCTGTATTTTACGGAAATAAATTATTTGACGAATTCTACAAAACTTGTAAGTTTTCAGTTTTCTGTTACTTAGTTTAAGACCAAAATTTCGCAACATGTTTAATTTGTTAAGATGATTTAATGGTGATGCACAGTTATCTTTTCAGTTTAAAATCCATCTTGACTCGGACAATTTATCATGAATCTAATCACATTAGAAGTAGTCGATTACTTTAGGATAAGAGTCTACCTTTTTTTTTGCATTGCATTCTTCCTGCGCTGTTGCCATCTTCTGCACTTGTGACAGTTACACATGTACCAGGGTTTTCTAGAGTATACAAAAGATGCACTGTATCTGCTTGTATGAGTAAACCCAATTCAATACATTTAAGTTAAAATAATCGTGAAATTTTCTCCCCCTCTCTGCATTCATTGCAAATTTCACTGTGAACTTCCTCTACACAATCTTTACATCTCTTGCACTTTGTAATGTTTCTCGTTGCTCTAAGAGTTGTTCTCTATTGCATTCATAACATCACAACCCATAATTTCAAATACTTATTTTACCATATAATTTATTTTATTTTAATTCTGTTTTGATTTTATTTTAAGTTCTGAAGGAAACCCAGAACAAACCAAGAAACACCGTGTTATAACCATCGGGAAATGTGAACTGGATCTTTTCATATGGACTACAAATTTCAAATTGAACTGATTTAGCTAAATTTCTTTGTAACTGAATGTTTAATGAATACAATGGAGTCGTACGTCGGAAAAACGAAAACAAAACAACAAAAAACCCAAAAAGAAACTCAACTCAGTATTAATACGAATTTGATGACTCACCAAGATTGTTCTACATTATTTCCATTTTAGAAAAGTTCTGCTATCACATTATTGAAACAACACTTAATTATCGTAAGCCCTTATTTTTTTTCTTCAAATTTTAAAATTTTGGAAAATATTTTCAGCTTTTTTAATATAAAAAGTTTTGAACCTTTCATTTTCACTTTCCAGTAGACCTAATGAACCTTATCTACTTTTAAGTAACCCTGTCATACATTTTTCTGATATGTTACTTTCCCTCTGGTTTTTTAATTAGTACATGCAAACATGCCGTGCGTTTGCTAACAGTGTCTCGGTCCACTTCGCCGTACTCAGACCACTCCCATCTGAACAGTCCAGAAAATTGCTGTCATGTTCCCAAAACTATAAACCCTCTTCTTCAGCCACATCTCAAAAAATACATACATTTTACTGTTCTTTCATTTTGTCATGATTCTGAGAACTCTGTAAAACAAATTTCATTTTCAAGATAGCTCACAAGACAAGCCTGGTTTCCTCTACCGTTAAGTTTTCCGGTTTGTCAACAAGATCATCTAAAACTACTTGGGGAATTTTGGTGCCCTGGGTGGTAGTGTAAGGCACTTGCTTTTACAGATCACTCGAATAACGCCTGTCTGTTCAAGTCTTGTCTGCCAACACAAATATGTGAGAAAGCTTTCCAGTAGCTTCCTTTGGGTCGGTGATTCTTCATTCACTAGATATAATGTCCGCCATTTAAAGCCCATCGTGCTGAAAAATGGCGTTAAGCTCATTCACTTTTAATATTTCCTCAGTGAAGTTTGGAAGTTTCCAAAATAGTTATATACTTTTACTTCACCAATTTTTAATACAAGAGTTCCAAATAAATCGGTGCTGGTTTAGCCATACAGTTTGGCGAAACCTTTAGTCCGCTTCCTTCCTTGCCGTTTGAGCTGGAATAATGTATGTTGTGTAAGCTACTGTACCAGTGTTATCACGTCAATCCTTCTTATGGATTATGTTTCTAGACTTTTAAGGTTCACTTAAATCTTTCCACTATTGATCTTTGTTCTAGGAGTAAGCTGAAAAGCATTGAACATTTGCTATTTCCAGCCAATTACTGCTCTAGTAACAGAGGATGACATAACAAAAACTTATTTAAAAGTCCTTTTTTCTGTATGCTGTTAAATCTGGTCATATTCGTTGTTGTTTTGTTTTTTGTTTTTTTTCAAGAGGTCATGTGAAGGATTCTGTTTCTAGTGATGGCATGTATTTTGGAAATCAGCAATACCCGAATAAAATCAAATACCAGGTAGCTATTACATTTCCTAAAATTCTGTTGCAGTTTTAATAAGTATCCCTAGAGTTGATTCTTGACAACTTTTCAAGGAATTTCACAAACAAAAGCACGAAAGACATGAAAATAGCATAACTAGGACCACAAGGCTGTTTAGTTCACCAGTTGGAGTCTTGTGGGAGGCTCAGGGGTGGATGGGTGTGAAACCCCCTCCCCGTCATAAACCAATTTTTAAGTCCAAAATTAGCTTTTCCAGAGACTTATTGAACATTTTATAAAAACCTAATGCAAGTCACAAAACAAACACTAATGACTAATGTTATTTCCTTGCATCTACCATATATACTTACTTATGGGTCCAATTGCAAACTGCAGACCCAGACCTAATGTTGCATATGTGACAGATCTTTGTCTTTTAGGAGTAATTAGTGGAACAAACTACATAGACCATGATCTGCAGGTGCATTATACCAAGACAGATCAGGATCCATGTTTTTACAGTTTAAATTGATGGATAGATGAGTATATATATGTATTCAGTTTGAGAGCACTGGAGCATGTTAATAGTCTTTCCTATGACAGCAGGTCATTTTCCTCTAACCAGTCCCATCAAAATTAGGTTTTACAACCTGCTCTATTTTGTAAAATCTAATATCAATCTCTAATATCAATCTTTCTTACGAGTATTGTTACTGTCACAGTCACATACCTCACATACGTGCATTGAAATACAATGTACTCATTATTACAATTAGCATAAAAACTTTCACATAAAAACACCTGACAGCTTATTAGCATATTTTTAATAAATATTTATGCACACAAATGACTGATTTAAAAACTGCATAGCAATAAGAAGTTCAGTTTAATTAGAGTATTCAAAAATGCTTCAACCATTAACAGATTTATAACATATTTCTTAAAGAATTTAGTCAACACAAGTTAGTTTTACTTGTAATAAACTAAATATTTATGATGTGTACCTGCTGACCATTTCTGATGTAATCCTATGGAACATTTATGCTGAGTATTTATGATGTACTCCTGAGCATTTATGATGTACTCCTGAGTAGTTATGATGTACTCCTGAGTATTTATGATGTACTCCTGAGCATTTATGATGTACTGCTACTAAGCATTTATGATGTAATCCTGACATTTCTCATCTACTTCTGAGTATTTATGTACACCTGCTGAGAATTTATGATGTAGTCCTACTGAGCATTTTTATGTACTCCTGCTGAGCATTTATCATGTACTCCTAATGAGCATTTATTATGTACTCCAAATGAGCTCCTCCATAGCTCCACCCATCCTAATTGATACCTAAACTTACAAATAGGTGTAACCTGTTCAGCATGGAAGTAATGCATTTCAACTAAAGGATTGCAATTTTTCATGTCTGAACATAAAAGAAAATCAAAGGCCATTTTTTATTGACAAAATGGATATATTTATGCAGAAGCAATAATAATTACAATTTTGATGAAGCAATCAGTGCAAAGATATCAATAATTATAAAAATTTGGTAGAAATAAACAAAGCATGTGCTCAGTACTGGACATGCATGCAAAGACGAGTCTTACAAGATACATTTATTGCAACATGTCTGACTTTATATATTTTTACTTACATATATAATACATGTATATAATGGAGCAGTCCTTGAAAAAAAAACACTTATAAATTCAAATGTCATAAAAGTGAAATGAAGTTTTCTAGATTAGTACATTCTACAGAAATTTCTTTCAATACAAGATTTTTGCAATGTTATTTTAAAGAAAAATATTAATTCAATTTCTCTAAATAACAAAAATCATGAGATTTCCTCAAACGCTAACATACTGGTTGCATCAGATTTTCCCAAATGATGCCCCTCTTGTTTGAAAATAGGATGTTGAAAGTGAGGTTCATATGCAGAAAGTATATATACAAAAGAACTTGTTTCTGACAAAAGATGGATTGATGATATGTCAACCACATATTGAAATATTTCTTTTTGAAAGTAGACACTGATATTACATAATCCAAATTGTCACTCTGCACTAAAAAAGAATTACAAGAAAATGAAAAATAATCTTGTAAAAGAGTGAACTGAAGCCTAGATTTAGTATAAAGTATACAGTATATACAGCTTCTACCTTGATGTAATATTGAGTTTTTTCCATTTCAAATGTTTACATTTTCCTTGACAGAAACTGCCATGATCTTCCATTTTCACAAAGTATTGTGTTGTGTTATTTATAATTTTTAACATAGCTTTAACAATTTTTCAGTCTTATCTTTCAGAAAGTACATTAGTACTCTAAATACACGTTACATATACATATATAGGTATTTTTAAGAGTAATTTATATATTTTGCAGACATGCAAAACATTTATGAAATTCAGTATAAAATATACTCACAATTCGAGTCGAAAGGAAAGATATTTTATCTGCCATCGCATAAATCACCAGCAGACAGCAATTGTTTTTTCACTCATTTCTCCAGAACAAACTGCACAGATAAAGATCTGCTGGCATGTGATGTAATGGCAGTAGGACAGTAGGAGTATAAATATGATCTACTACCATAATATGTGATCAAGTTTAAATAAGCTAAACTGCATACAAGGAAAAAAGATGCAGATATGTTACATTAAATATTTCCAATATTTACAGCTTAAGATTTGAATGCAACATCATGTAGGAAGCTGGAAGCACTCTCATTGAGTTCTGATCCCAATATGATGAAACATCCTTAGCAACCAATACTATAATGTTGTCAGTTACAACTTCGTGCAGCAACAAATCCTGTTATAATTCTTCAAATTTTCTTCTAAAAATACAACAAACTCATATATGATCTAATTTTAGCTAAACTGCAATTTTAAACAATACATGTAAATGGTTGATTATATAATGAAGATTACTTAAAGTAAGAATTTTTCATATGTATTAATGATGATACAGTTTTGAAACTTTTTAATATACAGAACTGGATACAATGAAACTGAAGTTACTGTTGACACCTACTTGCCACAGTCTGTTGACCCACTTAGTTTCATACAGAATCTTGGCATATATCACGAGATAAAATGTGTTTTATACAAGTACCCTTTTGCAAAATCAACTGAAAAATCATGTGGCCAGTTAGGCATTTCTATAATAATCACCATGTCAGCCAGCAGGCCTTGAGTTGAAAAGAAAAGTGAGTAAATATTTAAAATCGGCAACATGTTACATGTCTAGAAATTCAGCAATGACTTTTTAGTATCCTCCAAGGTAAAATATTATGAACAATCTGATTGGCTTTATACTATCAGACAGTGACATCATAGATCCAGTTCTGTATGACTAGGGTCAATGTGAAACCAATGATCAGTAAAGATTAAGTCCATGAAATATTGGCTATAATTTCCTCATTCTTTTATTACAAATTTGGTTATAACCAATGTAATGCACCTATCTACCGTATATCCTTGCTTACAAGTTAAGTCCAACTGCCATCGTATAATGCACCAGCAGATCTAGGTCTATTCTTTTGTTGGGAACTATCAGCATTGCAAACAATATAGACCCTAATCATCAGGTGCATTATGTCTTTTCCAGTCTGAGTCAACTTATAAGCGAGTAAATATGGTATTCAAATTTTGTTTAAGTTTTATTTATAAAACTATTCTTACATGCTGATGATATATGAAATATTTATATTGCTTACAAAGAGTGTGTAAAATTGGAGAAGCATTTAATATAAAAAAAAATTCTCACCATAGACATTCAGCCAACACAGACTCCAGCTATTTGCAATTATTCCCACAATGATGGATATTTATTTAGTGTTACATTATACAATTATGAAATATAAAAATTTAAATTAGAGGATTTTTGGATGTCAAATTTTAGTAATCAATGATGTAATTGTAATTTTTAAAAAAACAGAACCCTTGAAAAAGTTCAACTGCATCCAAGGTTTAAGCAGTCCTTTTAAAATGCACAATTTTTATGTCATGTTAGTCATATGCAGAATGGGACTGATTGAGCAAAGTATTCCCATTCAATATAGGCTACATTTTGTCATGAGGTGTAAAAAAATTGGAATCATATTTTGCTAAATCTTTATCATCACAGACTGCTAACATACAAAAAAACTTCAAAGCAAACAGATCACAATGAGTGAAAATTAAAGTTATCTCCCTTTGATGCCTTGAACCAATTTCTTACCTGTTCTCAATGCATACATAAATGACACACATACATACATGCACACAAGAACTCAATAATAACACTTGGTGAATATAAGGAACTCCTAGGAACAGCATTAAAACTTGCTTTTATAGACTGAGCATTTGATTTTCAGGAGATGGGCTTAGGATATTTTGAAGAAAAAGAATTCCTGCCACTAAATATCTAGAAAATAACATTTTTGCTTTTTTGCTCCAATCCACTAGCTAAAGCTAACAAATTTAAGGTAAAAAAATAAACAAAAATTCCCCGGTTTTCAAAAGTATATCAGCCCCACCCCTGCAGAATTAAATGGCCAGTCCTTTATTTACTCCAGACATAAAGATTATCACATGTCATGTACTCAATCGTTAATACTATGATAAGGCTTATCATAAAATGGGACTTGACATGGCTGAACAATGCAGTTTCATAATACTGATGCTTAAAGTTGAATCTCTGTATAAAAAACAGATGTACATGTTGAATTGTAAATAATGCTCTAATTAAGTTTTTGTTAAATGAATCAAACAATTTTCAAGATATGATTTTCAACATGCAAAGAAACAAACAGTAGCATAAAAAACTTGATATTAAAAGGTGGTATATTAACTCTGCAGAACCTTTATTGACCATTTCAATTATATGTACTACAAGCATTTTGCACTTATAGTAAAAATCCATGACATCAATCTATCTTGAGCAAACTGGACTGCCTTTTTATCTTGTAATATACATCTTAGACTGAGCTTGTACCATAATCCATGAAGTAGTCTAAATTGAGCACATTTGACTGTCTTACTATCATGTGGCTGTATTATAGTGGTTAAATATGAATCAATTCATACTGATCATACCCATGTCAATAGTAGTTGTTCTTTCATTGTTACCCAAATGATGTGAAGAGACTTGGGATGTTTTAACATCATATAATTTTTAATTCTGCTTAACTGATTTTTGCAACCTTTGATTGCAAAATTCCAATGGATACAGACAGAAGCTTATTACAAATCAAGTTTTTAGCTAACTGAAAAATTGACATTTTTAAAAATTAAAAATACATGTCTTTTAATAAATGAATTCGTGTGAACATAAGGCAAAAAAAGTATGTTTCTAGTCAGCCAACCAAAATGTTTTTCATTGCCGACCCAGCCCCATCCATTTTTAAATAAAAGTTGATTTGTGCATTTAACTGCTGGTTAAACCCAGTATTTGTGTTGTTTAGTACATTATATATACTATTCATGTCTTTTTCTTTAAAAAAAAAAGTACCTAATTTTAAAACTCTTGCAATAGGAAACATTGTTTTACCTAATAATTGTGCACGTTTTTTTCTGAAGTAACAAAATAAAATAATCAAATTACAAAAGAATTATGGGCAGATTTGTCAACTTTCAAAATATTATACAAGTTTTAACAAATTTTCTTGTATTTAGATAAATTGCAATTGAAGGAGGCTATAACATCTTGAATAACTAAACCATAAATCAATATCATTCGGTCAACTCATTTGATTCTTGAACACATACAGATGGAAAGACATGAAATTAGTCCTCATGAAAAGACTTGCATGAAGAAACTTGAATCCAGCCTCTCTTCCTAACTCCCTATGGTTTAGCTATTGCAAACAAATGCATAAGAACAGACTAGCTATTTACAACAAAAGCAACTACGCACTGGCTTTTTCAGCTTCATGTTCATCAAGGGCAGAATCGCCTGACCACTTTTTCTTGTGTGGCTGTCGTCCAAACCCCTCATCATAATTTCCTTTCCGCCGAAATAACTGCGTAAAATGATTAGTGCAGTACATCACACCTTCATTGATGCTAAACGTTTTTGGCCTTTAAAATGCAAGAAAGAAAATATCATGAGTAAGCATGTTATATCATACAGTTATATCAGTCATATCGTCAACTATAACAAATTCAATTTTTAGCTGTTTATTACATGCATTGACTAGCTTTGGTGTTTTAATAACACAGCAACAATGCAAGGTTATTTAGGACCATCACTATTGATTTAAAGTATCCTTCAGCTGAACTGATTGTAGGATTTGAACCTGCAATCTTTCACTTTCAATTCTGGCATGGTAACCAACAGGTCATTGTGGCTCCTTGTATTACACACATGCAAAGTAACTAACAGCTCAAAAACTGGTTCAAATGCATGTATACAAGTATACTGTGTAACTGTAAAGTGTGTTATGTAATTGAATCTTATTATATGTCTTAAAACTTCTCAGGCATATGTTTTTTAAAAATGTAATGGGTGGCAATCAAAATCAGTGAATTCCATGGACATAATTAATGAAGACATTTTGCTGCAATCCAACAGTGGATTCTAGCTGGAAATGAATCAGATTTCATCTCTATGTACACATCCAAGCTGATTACTGCAGTACAAAAATGACTCATTAGTTTAGTGTGGTATGTTAAAAATCCAAAGGAAAATCCTATATGCTTTCAATCTGGGATCTTTATGGATTTTGTGGGGATGCTAACCTGGCTAACATGTTCAGATTTTAGAATGTCTCTTCCTACTCTATATTTAGCCATATATTTTAGATGTCAAAGCAGTAAAAAAAAGTTATTTTATACTGCTATATGGGGCTATACTTATGTGACATACATGTCACCCCAAATACATTTTTAACTGCAACAATTAGATGTATTCTAATGTATTTCACTTTTACTTGTTGCCATGTAGGAAGTAATCAAGTAGTTTTTATTAGGCTATGGTTTGGAAGTGGTCTAACATTAACTCATTAAGAAATTTTTGTCAGTTTTTTTTTTGTTTTTTGCTTATTGTATCCATCACTTTTGTGTCCTGGCCCCTTTGTACTCCAAATCCCCATCTTATCCCCCTTTTGCAAAGGTTCTCCAATCTGTGTGCAGTTTAGTCTGGTCTGTCTTAGATTTGAGGCCAAAAAGTCTAAAATCTTGACACAAATTGGATTCCAAACATGTGAGAATTTTTGGAGTAAAAATAAATCAGGTCTCAAATATTTTTTCTTCTTAATGTATTTGACTAGAATGTCCAGATTATTTGTTAACACTGTAGACCTACATCTGTCTACTTTTCTTCAATATCACCCATTTTAGTTATCTTAAATGACCTTGATACTACAGAGCTTTGAAGTAGGGTACTATCTTCTGACCCTTTATTAAATAGGGTGTCTTGGGTCAGTAAATTAACATGTTTGACTGTGGTTTCTGGTTGGTCATGTTGGCAGTCTTTGGTTGTGGTCTTACTAATCAGACAATTGTTTGGTATATACATGGTTCAACAAAAGCAAGATAATAAACATGAGCAGTTGCTATGTTTAACCATAACTATGGCAGACTGGAGACCATTTTTGGTTTCTGCATAGCCGCTGTCACTGTTCAGGGTGGAAAAACTTGCCTATTTTCAAAACATTTTCCTTTTTGTTCTCAAATTGAAAAAAATAGGAACAAAATAGGTAATGATGTATAGAAAGTTTTTTGTGGCGAGTTTGAAGAAATCACATAATGTTGTGCAGAATTTTTGGGAAGCATTCATATATGGGGCCCTGGAGTGGCTGAGTGGTCTGAAGCGATGACATTTACTGATCACTGCCATCTCACCTCTCTCTGAGTTTGAGTCCAGGCTTGGCTAACATGGGTAAGTGAGAAGGCTTGCCAGTCATGGGTTGGTGGTTCTTCCTGGGCTTTTCCAGGGTTCTTCCTCCATTAAAACTGGCCACCATGTATAACCTATCTTATACTGACAACAGCATTTAAATATTAGTTTAACATTACAATTTACCATAATCGGGACATCAAAAAATTAAGAAGGATCCCAGAGGAATATGTCAATTGTGCACAATTCCTCCTAAATTCAAGTTAAGTTCAACATGTATTTTATTTTCATCTTTAATTGACCTCAAAATTTTGACATCTTATGAGACTGCAATGCATTCACTGATGCAACAATAATCATCGTCTCAAATAAAATAATGAAAAATAATCCACCATTTTCCATGTTCTTTAAAATATTAACCCTTCCTCTTTTTATTTGTCCAAAAAATAGTTCATGAATGTGGGAAGTCAATGCATGTCAAGACAGCATCACAAGTGGGTAAGTCAATGCATGTCAAGACTACATCACAGGTGTGTAAGTCAATGCATGTCAAGACAGCATCACAGGTGTGTAAGTCAATGCATGTCAAGACAGCATCACAGGTGTGTAAGTCAATGCATGTCAAGACATCACAGGTGGGTAAGTCAATGCTTGTCAAGACAGCATCACAGGGTGTAAGTCAATGCATGTCAAGACAGCATCACAGGTGTTTAAGTCAATGCATGTCAAGACAGCATCACAGGTGTGTAAGTCAATGCATGTCAAGACAGCATCACAGGTGGGTAAGAGGACCCATATCAAGCCAGTTTCAAGAGTAGGGAGATCAATGTATGTCAAGTCAGATTCATGAATGGATAGATCAATGCCAGTCAAGCCTGCTTCATGAATGGGGAAGTTGATGCTTGTCAAGTCAGCTTCATGAATGGGAAAATCAATGCAAGTTAAGAAATGGAATTCAATTCCTGTGAAGCCAGTTTCACAAATATTCAATGCCTGTCAAGCCAGCTTTATGGTTTTCATAAAAAAAAACCTTTCTCAGCTTCATGAGGATAGACTGGATCTTTGTCTCCATGTTTTATGAATACACACAAAACATTACCATATATACTTGTTTGCAAGTTGATTCAGATCTACCATAGAATAATGCACCCTGCAGATCAGAATCTATGTTATTTTGTTCTACTGATTACTCCTAACAAACTGCACAGACCCATATTATGCGAAAGCAGATCTGGGTCTGTGTAATTATGATTTTAAAATTTCAAGATCAATTACATGTATGAAGGTTGACAGTTATGGCTTCCAATGAATACTGTATATACTCATATAAAAGTCAATATTATGTAATTGTGTATATGTCTCTATGTCTTAAGTCATGACATTGGTTGGGTCATGGTTTGAGTTTGTAGGACAATATATTCAACTTTGATAATTCTGAGTTAATATTAGCTGGTCCTCCTTATGCTAAAATATTATGGCTGTATCATTATTAGTCAAGCAGGGCCGTCCCAAGGGTTTTTGGTACCCTAGGTAAACAAGTTTTTGCTGTATGAGCTCTCAAAAAAGCTGCTCATTGAAAAAATATTACAGATTATGATTGACAGGTGCTACTTGTCTCACACAGGGTTGCATATGTGCATGCAATTGCCTATTTATATTTTGGTATACTTGGAACTGCATTGTCCAGTGGCAGTGCATTACTGTTAAAAAGATATAAATCACTTCATTAACAGTGGTACATGTTTGACTATTCAGTAATCTAATAGCCAAGTTATCTCCAACATTCAAACTGCAGGTATTTAAGTGTGTGAAGGATATGTCTTCAATATATTCTCCTGAAGTAACACCAGTGGATGGTATAGGGTGCAAAAAGATTCTGAATGCTGAGAATTGTGCAAGTTACTTGGACAATTTCATCTAAATTTCAATACTGTTATTTAAATGTCTACTAGGTTATTTATTCATGTTTTCGAAATCTTTGATTATTCTATTCACCTTTTGTATATCTTGGAATGATACTTTGGAATGAGTGAGTAATTTGTAATGATATACAAATGTTCTCTTATGAAAATATATATTTACCTGGCAACATATCTAAATGGATTTTCTTTTTTTTATGATGATGACATAATCTTGGGGGGGGTGACATGTATTGGAAGAGATTTTTAATTGGGGTTTTGTCCATCTAATTGATTTTCAGGATAAGCTACATTCATATATTTACATTAAATATATTATGTATTTTGGGGTCAATAAACCATAAAGTCAACAGAAGTGGCATCTGTACAATTACTGTACTGAACCCTTTGGATCCTAGGTGTTAAAAATGTTTTGTGATAATGTGTGTGTATTTTTAATGAAGCTTTCATGAGTTTATTCATATTGTTATGATATCTACAAGGCATTTTATAGTGCTGTCAAGTCACTATCCTGTTAATGCTGAGTGCCAAGTAAGGCAGCTGCTAGTAACACTTTTTAAAGTCCTTAGTTGGAATCCACAACTTCCCACTTAGGTCACCAGAGCTGTATGTCATTTGACTGTAGAGAACATGTTTGAGTATCTTCTGAGGCAAATAGGACCAAGAACAATCCAAAGTAGCTTATTTTAGGTGATCCAAAAGGTGGGAAACAAACCTACACCCTTTAAATAGCATGTCCAATGCTTTTACCATTGAACGACTGCAACTCCTGAAGTGGAAAGTAAATCTTAAAAACACTTTTCTATTGGTGTTCAACTACGTCCATATAACTTCCATTATCCATCTTGATTTTTTCAAAAATTTTTAGTCACAAATAATGAATACACATAGATTACAGTTTGTCAATAAACAAATTCTAAATTTCCTTTTTTAATTAAGTCTCTATTTCTTAATAGATTAAATTAAATATATATGTTATAATATGTAAAATAAATTTCATTATATATATATATATATATATATATATATATATATATATATATATATATATATATATATATATATATATGAGAACATGTATATATTTTAAAAACATCTGTTCATATTTTAATAATGCATCTATTTCACTACAAGCCAAGATGAGTAAAGCCTCAAAAACAAAGCCTTATAATGCTGCCAAATCAAAAATGCACCAAGAATAAAAAACATGCAACGATGCAAGATGCACAAGAGTCTGATATATCAATATAAAGTAAAGCAAATATAGGTCATTATAAAAATTCAATAGTCACCATAAAATGCAACTTCATTTTGTGTAATACTAGTACAAGCATGGTAATATCAATGCTTGGTTATGGGGATCATTATCATCTTTGTTTTGATGCTGTAGGTAAGTAGTTAGAATAATATTTAATGCAGTACCATATATAATCAATTATAAATGAAGCCCAACTGCAAACTGTACAGACCTGAATCTGCTGTTACATAATGCACTGGCAGATCTAGGTCTTCGCATTTTCTTAGGAGCAATTAGCAGAACAAAGAACATAGATACCGACTTGCCAGCAAATTAAATGAAGGCAGGTTTGGGTTTATGTTGCTGAGAGTTGGACTCTACTTACAGAGGAGTATATATGGAAACTGCAACCTAAGCAATTTAAATTTACATCTTGTATGATGCAGTCAGAGCCATCTGCACTACTACAACAAACTTCATTTTTAGCAAGACAATTTCTACATTTCATACTTACCTCACAAAGAACAGGAAGTGGTCCTGTCTAGATGTTGTTATATAATTGTATCTTACCTAATGGTGGACTATCTTATACATGCAATTTTAAGTCAATTATTAACCATCTTGCAACTTCATATCAGTCCCTTTATTTCAAAATTTATGGTCTACCATGTAGACTGCAGTTTCTTTCTCAATATATTATCCATAACCATTATTCCAAAGCAAATGCCCTCAATTTTCATCTTTACTAACAAAGGGCTGTAAATAAATGCAAAAAAATATAATAAAAAAAACCCTGGATATTCTGTATGTTACTATAAATTGTATCCCTAACAGTTCTGTTAGCATGCACCCATACATAAATTTGGCAATGCACATTCATTAAAATAAACAATACTTTAAATGATTACAATTTCTGGGGGAAAGGATGAAAATTTCTCTTAGTAAGCATTATTCGGTTTTGAGGACATTTAATTTGGATCTGAAGAATAATCTGCACCTGTACTTGTGGACATATTAGTAAGAAATAACAGCAAACAAAGGTTCTTACGTTAATCGTGCACTACAATGTGAGCACTTAAAGCACGACTTATGGTAGACGTTTTTGTCCATTTCCATTTTTTCCATTGCATAGACTGTCTTCTGGCATGCAGCGCATTTTTCTGTCTGAACTGCAATTTTCAGACCTTTGTCCTGCATACGGAAAATTAGAGACAACATGAAATGAAAATTCAAGAACAGCACACTCAAACTTGGATTTCAGAACTGGGAGGAAAAAAGTCTGACTTTAAAGTAACATCAGGACAATGTTTAAAACCATGCAATTAGTTCAAATTCGAACAACTCAAAACTTTATCTTTAAAAAAGAAATATGAAAAAACAAGACTGTTTACAGTTAATGAAGATAATAAGCTGTCTAGATTATACTGATGATAATTCTAGATAATATGAATGATAACTGTCTGGATAATGCAGATTATGAAATTCACTCAAAATAAATTAGCAGAATAATAATAAAAAAACTTGTTACATACCATACAATAAGTAGAAAATTGTTACTTATGTATTATGTATACACTTGTCACTAGCTGTAGAAAATTGTTACTTGTGTAATATTAATACACTTGTCACTAGCTGTACACAATTCAAACTAAATTTGAGTATAAAAACTGTAAAAAAAAAATGTGATTGTGAAAGCACTCAACTTAGATTGGATGGAAACTCTTTACTATTATATTATACATTACTTGCCTTAGAAAAACTTGGATGTATTTACAATGTTTTAATCTGAGATGCTGCAAAAAAGCAAATGCAAAATGACAGCTTGGCATGAATATTTAATGTTACTGCTCCCATTACAATATTAGGAAGATAGCTGTGATGTTAATTTACAAAGCAATTCTTGTGGGTATAGATTGTAATACACAATTTATCTTGCTCCTCAATTAACCTGTACCATTAAAAGGTGATTAATTATATATATATATACACAGGAAATTATCCCCAAACCATCAAAAAAATAAAGAACCAATCAAGTCGCATCTATTCTAATGTATAATCTAGCCATCCAGCTGAAGTTGAAGCTACCATTGAAAGACATAGAGAGGTGCATTTCTAATGATGATATGTAACAAGCTGCAGATGAATGATGATAAAACTGAAGCCATCATGATTACAAAACAAAGACCTTCTCATTCATTTATATCCTTTACCTCAGACAATAAATATTAGCAACACCAACATTAAATTCAAGCAGTAAGTACAAAACCTTGGTATCACTCTTGACAGTACACTCTCATTGCATCAACTTGTTATGAACATATGCTGAGCTGCATATCTTGAGCTGAGACACATCAGCTCCATTTGCAAGTATCTGTTAGTTGATGCCTAAAACAATTGTGTGTTCCTTAGTACTTTCAAGACTGGACTATTGTAATTCAATTCTGTCTGGTTCAGCTCAATATCTACTTCAGAAACTTCAAAAAGTTCAAAACACTGCTGCTTGGATCATCCTTAGAGTACCATGATCAGAGCATGCCTCTCCGGTACTCTGTACCCTACACTGACTATCCATAGATCCAGAATTAAACACAAAACATGTTCTATGTACTACATTTCATTGATGGTCTCCAGTCCGACATATATATCTGACATCACCCATGTGTATACATCTACAAGATGCTTACGCTCACCTTCTGACACTGTATTCTCATTATTCCCACTATGAAGAAGAAATCATTTACCAGGGCCCAGCAATGTGAATGAATTGCCCACTGCCTTTAGACACAAAGACACAGTGATCTGTCATAATGACCTAATAATGTATTTATTTTAACATATCCCTACCATATAATTTACAGCATGTTTTCTGTTTCTCATTTTGTAATGTTTTTTTGGTAATCATTTCTTTGTTTTTTATTCTTTTTAAGCATTGTCAAATGTTGTAAAGAGCTTAAAGCTTCTAAAAGATTAGGCCCTATATAAAGTCCTGTTATTATTATTATTTGCAGCCAGACATACGTGTGTCATGTCCTCAAATTCCTCTAATGCTACTGAAGCTAAAGACAAAACTGGAAATGTTCACATAGATACTCCAAACAATTCTGATCACAGCTTTCGGGATGAGGCTAGGATAAATTTTGCACATAATTTGTTTCACAAGTTGACTGACATAATAAACAAAAGTCTTGGATCCATGTGTATGCTATACTGGTATATAACAGATGACTCACATTCTACAGTTATAATTATAATTATTCAATCCATACATGTCCTTTTTAGTTTAAAACCTCATAAGCTGGCATATGAGGGTCAATGCTGTTTGCAGCTAGACTCTACTTGTGCTTAGGTACACAATACCTCTACATAGGCAAGTCTGACACTCATTGTGATCATGGTGAATTAACAATTTCAAGGCTCAAAATTAAAGCTAATGATAAACCATGGTTAATTAACAATTTCAAGGCTCAAAATTAAAGCTAATGATAAACCATGGTTAATAACTTTGCTGATGGAAAAATAAAACTTCAGCCATTACTAACCCATTGGAGCAATAGCAATTACAGCCAGGTGCTCTGGTAGTAAAGGTCTTTTGTTAAATATAATAAAAGGTCAGTAGGCAATTCCTTTAATAGTTAATTGATCTATTTATGGTAATAACAGAGTACCTGTCAACATTCTTCATACAACAAATGTTCAAGTCATGAATGGCCCCAAGCACTGATTTTATTATTGTTTATAAATATTCAGTGCCTCATTTGGTTATGATTGTAAACATGTGGAAATATTAGCAGGGTGCTCAGCTGCCACCAAAATGGCAGAAATTACATGATAACAAAACAGTGTTTGTAAATATGATCAAGAGAAGTACTTCATTGGAAAGTACCAGAAATGCCTGGCAAGTAAAGAGAAATGACTGAAGTATAACTCAGGAAAGGCTGTAACAAAATGCACTTTCAACACAGTAAGTATCTGGTGAAAGTGTGTGGAGTACTTTATTTGTTGTAGAGCACCATGACTAAATTTTTTCAAAATGCAGACCTACCAACCCTAACAAGACGGTCTGGGTAAAAAGGGTTTTTTTTTCTGCAAGTTTTACCAGTTTTTAGGAAGGTAAAAAAATTCTGCTATTGAAAAGTTCTGTATTTTGAAAGTGATGCAGTAATGGGTAAAGATTGTGTCCAACTGTAAAGTTGGTAAAATACATGTAGGCAATTATTTACATCTTATAAATTACCCAAACATCAGTTCCAAACCATATTCAGCTTGATGGCTTGTTGCTATCTTACTTGACATAAATCTTGTAAGCTGTTTTTGTCCAATTCACATGATAGAAATTGTATTTCCCACCATTAGACATACTCAAATTAACATGTCCAATAAACATGTTCTTCCAATTAACATGTCCAATAAACGTGTTCTTCCAATTAACATGTCCAATAAAAGTGTTCTTCCAATAAACATGTCCAATAAACATGGTCTTCCTGCTTTTATTCACCAGAATCTGAATATTGCTTTCTATTCTGCTGAACTGATAATTAGTAACTCTACAAGGCTTATTTTTCTTTTGTCTTCAAAATGTATTGCATACTGGGTGTTATTTAAAAAAAATCTATAATCAACAATTTGATTACACTGCCTTAATGACCAAGATGAAAAAACACCTCAACGATTTACTGGCAGATACGATTTTACATTTAACTAGAAATGTGTCCACAAGTCACTGATGACCCCACAAGAAACAGAGGCAACTGAAGAATCCTTGGTTTAATAGGCAAATATCTAAATGCAAAATTAAAGATCAAACTGATAACTCAAACTTTGACTGAAGCTAACACGTTACAGTAGGCCTTAAACCAAATCTGAATTCATGAAATCCCTGTATTTCTTTTTCTTGTAGAAATTAAATTATGCATGGGAAAATTTCTCTATTAAACAGGGTCCATATTACTCTAGGACGTGACTTCTTAATATACAAACTTGTCCAATTTTTGGGTAAATTCATTAAGCATTTTAAAAGGGAAACAATTAGTGACACATAGAAATAAAAAAAAGATGAATATAGGCACAAGGAACTCTTTACCCCTCCACCTAATATGGTGGCAGTGGTGATGAAACATTCTGGTATGGGAACAAGAAAGCTTTGTACACCTTGATTACATCAAACTGCAAGATACATCCTAGGTACATTAAAATACAGCTTTAAATTGTGCACTCCCTCAAGGTTCAAATTGTTGAGCTTCCTGCCAACCCTAACAGAAGCCTGCTTCTGACAGAATCCATCTGCTGCCAGAATCTAATTAATCCATGACATATTAGCTGTGAACTATTCTCTTTCCTAAATTTACATCCTACATGCTACTTTTTCTGCACATGAAAGATAGTGTAGTGTATTTTAATTTTTCAAAAGATTTGCTAAAATTTGCTCATGTGACATTCTAGTGAATTTAAGTAAGAAAAACAAAATAATGCCACTTTTAAAGTAGCTCATATTTAATGATTTTCTAATATGAAATAGGAAAGTAAATCAAACTTCACTTAACGATTTTTTAGTAGCATACTGTAGGACATGCATAAATTTTACAGACACTGGGGATCAATTTTCAACAATCTAACAATCTTTTTAATAATGGTACATTATCATACAGTTTACATCACTGCATGGAAATCAACACACACACTGTTGCTATGCACACAGGTAATGGTTCATCCATTAGGAGGTATACATGAGCTGGGTATGCATGTCCAATATGCTATAGGCACAATACCAACCTGCCTCTGCAATTTATTCTATAAAACAGGATGCCACTCTCCAAAAGGGAATTTTAAGTTTTTAAGTTTATGAAGTTTTCATTCCATAGATTTACTGTTCTATGTGCCATTATATGTGTTGTATTACAAGTGATACAAAGGCCTCATTTCAATTGGTCAGCCTTGTGAATTTTTTAAGTCATGACCAATATACTGAAATGTATATCATCCACAAGCAGTGTTTGTAATTTATTGTTTACATACCTGTAATAATTAATGGCAACCCATTTCAATGTTTCATTATCAATAATGTAATACAAGAGATATGTCAATAATCTGTCTATCAATTAATTCCAGCTATTAATTCACACCCTTACTTTTCTTTTCAGGTCTACATGTCCTATTAGATAACTTTAATTACAGGCATATATATTTATTTGAACAAAAATATAAAGATATAAAAGGAAGCTGCTTCTTATTAAAGCTGAAATTTCAAGAAAATATTTTAGTTCATTTTTAAGTCAACTGGGTTAAGTTGACTTTAGCAGAATTTGTCTATCCCTATAATTTCCTACACCTTAAAATTCACACTTCTAGGTTTCACAACATTGTTCCCATTTCTTTTTTATCAAGTTCACACAAGTGATTTGCTTTCATTTTTCAACAGAAATAAATAGCTTATGATAAGCCCACTGGTCTTAATTTGTAATTATTTAAAACTGGTGTAAGACTGGCCAAAAAAAAATGAGTTCCAGAAAAATATATATTACACTTGCTTAGTTTGACGAGTATATTCTTTGATATATTTCAATATTCCAGCTATTTTCACAAATATATTACAATAAATTTTACCAAAATGTCTGAAGCAACAATCTGTGAACTTTTTGAAACCCAAATTGATAAGGATTCTAAGAAAGATTTTTAAATATAATCCCCAAGAATGTGAGAATGTTTCACAACTACAATTAACTTTGGTATAGCTGCTTCTGGTGTCTAATAGCAGTAACAAAAGTTTCATTATTTTGTGCCAAGGCAACTTCCAAAATGCACCACATTACTGGATTTACTCACTTATAAGAGGAGTCCAACTGCAAAGTGCAGAGACACACACAGAGCTACCATTGCATAATGCTGATATGGGTTTACTTGGCTGGTTAGGAGTAATCAGATGAAGAAAAACACAGATCCTGATCTACAAGTGCTTTAAGCTATGTCAGATTAGGATCTTGGTTGTTGGCAGTCTGACTCAACTTATAATGAAGTATATACTGTATATGGTAGTTAATACAGACGGATTCAATGATAGAATCTCAAGCTATACCCTTTAGGTCAGAGTCTAACACTAACCATTAAACCACCAATAACTTTAGATAAAAAGTATTAACCTATTACAGTAAAGATGATACCAAAGAACTACATTTTTTAGCTTTGCAATGGCATGATTCACTCAAAACTTAAATGGTTCTCTGCTAAAAATACCATATAAAAGATATATAAAAATTGACATAACCAAAATATAAACTCTTTAATCCCCTTTTCCTCCAAAAAATTGTTGGCTTACAATTGACACCACAGCAAAGCAGATCACTAAAATCTGTACTTAAGACAAACTTTTGACCTTTCAAAATTAACATGCTCTAAACAATGAAGGTTCACCTAGGATCTATTAGTCTGTGCAATTGTTTTAAATCTTAACCTTTTACCTCAATAGTTTTATCATCCATTGTTGGACTCTGGTTCAACAAACTGCAATTCCTATGTCTTGCTGACGTGCATCAACTAACAATCCTTGAGGAAAGATTTCAGTTATATGAATCCTACAGGAAGGGGAAACTGGAGTCTCCATCCATAACATAGGATCCTCAAGCTGAGAGACTATTGACCAAAAGTTAATCAAAGGGAAGCAGGCTCTAATGCCTATATCCTGCTGTCTTAGTTATCGTCACCTGTTTTCCCTAGCTGATAAAGTCAAGTTACAAGAACTACTGAAAGCAAGAAAAATCCAGGACATAGTTATTGAAAAAAATCAATAAAGGTCAATATACATATTGTAATGTGTTGCATTTTGAAAAAGCAATGAAACTTAAAGTTGAATAAATTTTGTGTTAAAACTTATAGTCAAGCCAGAAAAGTCTTTGAGGAAGATCATGATGTTTTTTCTCTATCTCAGCTGTTAAGTTGAAAAGCCCAAATCTAAGGTTCAATGGAAATTGTTATGGTCATTGTAGCAGTATCTTGGCAGAGATTACATTATAGATACCAACTATAAACACTTGAAAAGAACTTCATGTTAAATAAATGATCTTCAAGGAAAGTTGACTGCATCCTATTCTAAGCTGTCAAAATCTGACAAAAAAATAATTATTTTGGGTAAAATTTAGGAACAGTTGCTTTCAATTGATCAGTTAAAATTAAGGTGTACACTTTGGAAGTTATTGGAGTTTAAATTTACCGACCTTAGTTAAAATTAGTCTGATTTTGCCTTGTGAGAAGACATAAGGTCTGACTCTGTGGGAAACCTATGAATAATTTTTCCTCATTTAGTAGAGAGGTCAGAAACCTGTCTTAAAAGGGCAGACAGGCTATAGTGCTAGGACACATGCTTATGTGGAAAGAAGCAGAACTAAGGTGAACAATTTTCATTGCCATACATTCTATTTCATTTGTTTTATGTGAATGTGTTTGATGTGACCATGATCCTTTTCATAGAAATCAGTTGATATGCTGAGTTGTTATGCAATGTTTTTCATTAATTTTACAGTTACTAGTTTACTGATACTAGAAGTGATAGATTGTATATATTTCATAGGGTTATTTGAATTAATCCTAATTTTCATATGTGTAGTATTTGACACGTTATATGAATTATTCCAAATATTTCTTATGATTATATGAATTATTTTCCTTTGTTCGGACAGTGCTGTTTATCAGAGTTAATGATGATTGCATATTTATATGATTTTATAATGCTTAAATGATCATGCAAATTACTGGTTACTGTCAACCAGTGAATCTTAGGCAATAATAATAGAGCATGTAACTTATTGAGCAGAACCAACTAGTTAGATCTAAAAAGAGGTATAGTAGCATATGCTGATATATATGGCAAGTGTTTATATACACCACTCCCAGTGTTAATTGCTCCTGTGAAGCAAGTTCTAATTAGGCCCAACTTTGGTATATTTATGGATGTATATATTACAGGGGTCATTTGTAAGGATCTGTTAATCAATAAGGTCACCTTATGCCAGATTTATGCAGTTTGGATTGCTAGTTACACTGAGTAATGGAAGTGAGAGAATTTTATATATGGATAGGTGGTGGTAATCTTGCCATTTAAGGAAATAGCTCTACCTGACCTCTCCCTGAGTAACTGACTAAATGCTCTTAAAGAGGGAATCCAAGAAAAGAAGGGAAAGAGTCTGAATAGAAAGACAAGAGGAAGGATGAAGTATACACCTGGAAGTGGAAAACATGGGCTACAGTCAAAAGAAAAGCAACACCAAGTAATGCTAATCAGATGTGGACATTGTGCTTTTTTCACCATGATGAATTAATTGGTATATTGAACACTGCTATTATATTATATTAATGTAAGTTTATGTATAAATTCTTTAAATTTTACATTATTTACTTGTATTTTTCTCTCTCAATAGTCTTGCTCTGTTCTCTGCTGATGTTCTATCTTTCCACTGACACTAAGCAATAACATCAAGGGAGATAATCCCCTAGATAACGACCGCCAAATCTATTACAACCCCTATATGGTATCACGGTACCAACTGCTTTTCCATAGACCTCAATGCTAATGTTTTGCGAAATAAATATACTTTCTATCCTACCTCAGCATGCATGTCACACACTGTCACAGAGAACAATGTTAGATTGTTAATTTGATAACATCGAAAATAGGTACTGCATTGCATTTAAAAGAGATAACTCTGCTGGAACTAGACAGGGGTAAAAGTTATCTAGTTACACTGGACACATTTTCAGTCATGTGTACATTTTAAAAAAATCTTAAAAAATACAAAATGTGATCTAGATATGAATTAACATAATTTCACATGTTGCCAAGAGGCTCAACTTTTTTTTAAAGCCTAACAGAAAGTACAACTCTTACATAATGCACCAATCACAGCTAGTTTTGTCATTTATTTCTGAATGCAATGTTCCCTACACCTTAAGCTCTGCCCACCTGGGGTTGTACAATTGGTACCGTTATACCATATACCAGTTTGTTACTGAATGCTCTTTATCATAACAAGTAGGTTATTTGATGCTGAGGCAAAGAGAAATCAAAGAGCCAAAGACATACCATAATAATTTGGGTTGATCTGAACTGTACTCTTTCAATGGCAACAATAGCTGGGTAACCATTCCACAGCTGATCCATTAATAGAATTCAACCTAACTCACCTTTGTTTGCAAGTCCTGCAAGCTAAAATAAAAACTTCTTGCCATTTTCCACTTCATGCAAGTGTTTGAACTTCTATGATAAAACTTGCCTAAAATCTGACACTGTTTCAGATTAGAAAAAGGGCAGCTATTTCTACATGTATTTACAAATAGGATCTTAAAGGAGTGCTCATTCAAATTTATGAAACAAGTTGATATCTATGTTTATTTGTAAGGATCATTTATTATTTAACAAGTTTTATGTACAATTTTATTTATCATATCAGGAAATATCCAATTTTATCTTTTAAAACTACAAATAGTATTTTATGAAATGACTAAATTACTTTTTGATGCCTCAATCATTATTAAGCCTCTTTTTCATATGATATCAATTACTGCCAAATAACTTTTATTACATGTTGGTCACACAAATTATATGGCTTTACTAAGACAACAGTCAAGTGATAAATATAATTCAGAACCAAGGATGATTGACAGTTAAAATACATGACCTATTTACCTACATTATCTAGTATAAAAAATATACACATCTCAGTGCAATGAGTGTAGACCCAGGTCATTTGCCTCTGCTTGTTCATAGTACTTAGCTCTCATTTCCTTTGCATGATTTAGCTATATATCCAATTATGTGTTGAAAGTGCCATTATGGTTAAAATTTCCATTTCAATCATTTAGACCATGTATTCTGGCTACATGAAAGCAGTCTGATACAATATATATATATATAATATATATGGTATTTAATGCCAGTTTTCAGCTTGTCACTAGTATATTTGGAAAGAGCCACTGACCCATGGGAAGCTCTTGGCTGGCAGGCCTCCAGTCCAAACTCCAAACACTAACTTCTTAATACTAAGTGCCAAGTAAGGCAGCTGTTACTACCATTTTTAAAAGTCTTTGGTATGACTTGACCAGTTCTGAACCCTCTACCTCCTGCATTTAAGGTGACTGCTCTAACATTTAGGCCATCAGAGTGGTCCCTTATAAATGTACTTCAATTTCCTTCACATGATACAGTCAAAATAAGTTAAAGACTAGAAATCGAAATAAAAATAGAATAATAATAATAAAAGTACTGTGGAGTTAAACCTTATTCTGAAGTATCATCTGCTCTGCGCTTGTAATGCAATATATAAATATTGGCATATCTTCAGGCAATTTCCATGACCAGTATGCAAAATTTCTGCACGTATTGGGTTATGGGTTACTTAATATTACCAACTTGACTGGCAGTTGCCAGGTAAAAGACATTTTAAATCCTAGGAAAAGTGTTAAACTGAGTTACAAAGATAGGTAGAAGGCCAAGTGACCACAAAATGCAACAATCAATTCACAATCAATTCATGTATATTTTACCTACACAAGCAGTAGCAGTGATTAAAAAAAATAAATAATTCTATTAACCTGACAATTAAGGTTCCTCTAATTTTAGTTTAGGCTCATTCAGTATTCAAAGTGAGGTGCCCATTGTGCTTGTGGGGTAAAAAAAATTTGCAGGAGGAAATGAGTAAATGTATTTCAGGATGTTGACATACATGCCATAACACAATTTAAATCAAATCACAGCAGCCCTAGGTGAAATTTGTAAAAAAAATGGTATCTCTGCTGAAAATTAAGATTCAAAACCCCTTGCACGGTCACGTTTTGAGACAACACAATTTTCAGTAATCTTAACATTCAAAATTTATTTTTTTAAAATAACACAACAAAAACGAACTTTTCAAGCTATGCCGGTTATATGTAGTTTGTATAAGCAATAATCTATAGTGAATGGAACTGATATAAAAAAATTTCTCTTGGGCAGTTTCAGTAGCACTGTTTAATATAAAAGAGCTCTGGTATAAAATCAAAGTTTCACATTGACTGGCTCACAATAGAAATTTGGGTTAGGCGACTATTGACTCCACCCCTTGCCCCAATGTGAGTGCTCAAGGGATGCACCATTTCTTCCTGCAATATGCCTTATAATCCCCTGGGACAACCCCTTTTTTCATATTCTGGTCAGCTGTGGCTAAACTGCAAAATAGCTGAAGTTTTGATTTATCCTTGCATTTATCTTGTGAAATAGACTGCATTTTTTGACACAGTCTTGTGTATGTATGCATCAGCAATTTAATTGATAAATAAACAATTTCCTATTTTGTTATAATTTACCAGGTATATAGGTTTAAGTTTTCTGACCTTTAACACTTGCTTACTGAATGAAAATATTTATTCTGAATTATTGGAGGGGGGGGCAAATATCCTGCATGGTATTATTTTATTTTTTATTTATATTTATTATTTTATTTATTATTTATAGTTTTATTCCTTTTAATTTAATAAAGGAAAGAAAACTTTACATATACTGTAGAGAAATGTCAGGTATTAGCAGAATTTCTTTGGCGAAAATGGAGATGCAAATTTGTTTGTAGAGAAAAATAACAAGGAATTCACAGTGATCATTCACAGAATTTAAGTCAATGGGTGACAATTTTATTTTTAATATAACTGTTGTAGTGGTTCTAAACTCTCTGAAAATTAAGTGAATAATTTTAAATCTTAACATTCTATTTTCTGAAGAAAAGAAATATGTGATATTAATTATTTCGTCCAGTGCTGGATTTAAACACAGCAGCGAACTAAGCTATAGGAAACTGTAGAGGCCCTATTTGGTACAAAATAAATCTGAGGGACCAGTCTAAGAATTTGGAGATATTACAGGTAGTCGTCGACTTACGACCTATGCAACTTACGACCACCACAGACCACCACAATCGATAGCCGAGGCTTACGACAGTGCATACCAGGTTCCTGCAGCACTACCATATATGCGTGTACCATTTCAACTGTAATCCCATCTGTCTTAGATATTTTTCATCAAATCCCTCCCAAGATGTCTACCAAGAGGAAATTGTCTTTGTCTACACCTCAGCCTGCCAAGAAGGAAAGAAAGGTCATCGATCTCGACACGAAAATGAAGGTAATTAAGCAGTACGAAGGAGGAAAGAAAGTGAATGTGATCGAACGTGATATGAAGTTATCACACTCGACTGTGTCGACGATTTTGAAAGATAAAGAAAGAATTTGTGAAGCTGTGAAAGGTTCTGCACCCATTCGATCAACAGTTATAACAAAGCAAAGAAGCGGGCACATCCACGAAATGGAGAAATTGTTATATATTTGGATGGAAGAACAAATTCAAAAACAGACACCATTAAGTCTTTTTACTGTGCAGATAAAGGCGAGAAGTCTATTTCAGACTCTGAAGGAGCGTGCTGGAGAAGATTGCAGTCAAGAATTTTTAGCAAGTACTGGCTGGTTCCAGAGATTCAAGAAAAGATTTCAAATGCATAGTGTTCGAGTGACTGGAGAAGCAGCGAGTGCAGATGAGGAAGGAGCACGTACGTTTGTTGATAGTCTGGATAAATTAATTACAGATAAGGCATATCTAACAGAACAGATTTTCAATGTTGATGAAACTGGATTATTTTGGAAACGGATGCCAGCACGCACTTATATTCACAAAGAGGACAAAAGCATGCCAGGATTTAAAGCATATAAGGATAGGCTAACTCTGCTGCTTGGTGGAAACATTGCAGGGTTTAAGCTGAAGCCATTCTTAATTTATCACTCAGAGAACCCGTGTGCGTTCAAAAATGTTAATAAGCACACACTGCCCGTCTACTTTCATTCTCAACGTAAAGCATGGATGACACAAGGATTGTTTGAAGACTGGTTTATGAACTGTTTTATTCCTCAAGTTCGAGAATATTGTTTGGAGAAAGATATTCCTTTCAAGATTTTATTGCTACTCGATAATGCGCCTGGACACCCACCACATATAGGCGATCTCAATCCTGATGTAAAATTTGTTTTCCTGCCACCAAACACGACTCCACTCATCCAGCCTATGGACCAAGGTGCGATTGCTACATTCAAGGCCAACTATCTCCGAACCACCTTTGCTCAAGCAATATCTGCTATAGATGCTGACTCAGAACTAACATTGCGAGATTTTTGGAAACACTACAACATTTTGATGAGTATCAAGAATATCGCTACCGCCTGGGAGGCTGTGACGTCAAAGTGCATGAATGGCATCTGGAAAAATTGTGTTAAGCGCTATGTCAATGATTTTGACGGATTTCACAGTGAACATGAAATGGAAACGATTCAGGAAAAAATAGTAAAACTCGCTAAAGACCTTTCTTTGGAGTGTGAAATGGAAGATGTCAAAGAGTTGCTATACAAAGAATCCGGAGAACTTACAAATGAAGAGCTAATCGAACTGGAAGAAGAAAGAGTGGCAGAAGAAGAAAGAAGAGAAGCAGAGAAAGAAGAGGAGGAGCCAGAAAGAAAGTTCACCACTAAGGGATTATCAGAAGGTTTATTTTACTGAATAAACTTCTTATACATTTCAGTGCAATGGACCCAAACATCGAACGATTTGCAAGAATTGAACGGATGGCGCATGATGTGTTTCGTCCGTATCGTGAAATTTATGAAGAAAAAAAGAAACAAACAATTCAGACAAAGCTCACCATGTTTATGAAAAAACCAACTCCGGTAACCCCAACTGCTGCCTCAGATGACATCAACGATCCGCAACCTAAGCACCATCCAACCTAAGCACCATCGGCCAATAAAATGTTTCATACATGTCTATATATTTGTATATGTTATGTTTTGCAATTGGAAAATGTTTCCTATTATTTTTTAAACCTGTATTTTGTAATTTTGTATGTTTTGCAAATATTAAACCAGTTGTACCAGTTGCACAGTACTGTACATATAGCCTACTCAAATTAAGACAAAATCGTGTTAGGACCGGTTCTGTCGTGGTCGTAAGTCTGGTGGTAAGTCGACGACTACCTGTACTAGGATAGGTGTGGAAATACTCCCATATCAGGAGGTTTTTCTCCTGGCTTAAAAGTTTGTTGGGTCTTATGGGATTTCAATCAGGGGTTGTGAGTTCATTCAAGTCACCAGCCCTGAGCCAGTGCCTAAAATAATTTCTTTGAGCATTGATTAGAACAGTACATAAACTATTATACCAGACATGCATACATTATCAGATTTGTCAATAAGCAACTGTAACCTGCATGTAATTGAACCATAAGATGGAAACTTCCTGATATTAAAATTATTACTTACAATTTTTTTTGTGGATTGTGTTTTTATATAAAAACTAATGCTTAAGTTAGGACCGATGAAAACTGTTCTCAATTCCTTTTTTTACACCTCCACGGAAATAGATATTGTTTTACATAAAAGTAGGCCCAGAATTCACTATTATCTCTCAGTGTTTTGGTTATGGATGAATATTTTCAAAATATTAGTCCTTAGGTGGTGTGTGGAGGGTAGGTAATGAACATGTCATTTACATATACTATGCTTGAATCTCATCATTCTTAAATGAAATTTATTGCATTGTGGCATATTTTAATTTTCCCATTTGGCACTGTCACTTCATCACATTTTTTAACAGCACACAATGTATAAGTATTTATGTTAAAATTACATTGCTTTTCTTTAAATTCTTAACACACAGTTCAACAGATATAAGTTATGAGCAACTCTTGGAAGCAGATGCATCTTTTTAATGTGCAACCAAATCCGATTTCCTGTATTGCTCACATTCATCCTGTTTCAGGACTGGCTAGTATTGAGTCACAGGAGCACGTGATCTGTCGTCTCATAAAAACTCGGCAATTTATGGAATCATGGTATCTTCTGCACAATATACACATTATCTGCCAACGATATGTAATTTTTCAACATTACAGTCGAATTAAAATTTGTAGAAAATTATATACATAAAAGGAAAAATTTTGTTTCTGGCCTCCTTTAAAGGTACTGTTAAAACAAACCAAGAATCCCTTAATGAGGCTGATGTTCTACTGGTTGAAAAAATTTCCATGATTTCAAGATAAGACCAAATCATCCTTTTAACTGTTGAGAGCTGAAACCATCTTTTATATTCTTCAACAATAACAAGATGATTGTCAAATAGGCAGCTGTGGAACACATACTGGATGTTAGCTTGCCATTATTTCCTTTTGGGACAAGGTGGACATCATTAGAAACTCCATGATCATCCATGCTGTTCTGTATTGACAAGCTTTTTAAGATAGTCATCTTGGCAACTATACTGGATATATGACACTAATTTCATTTAAGACCAATGAGGCATATCAGAAGTATACTGCTAAAAGCACCATTTTGTTACAACCATCCATTTTGAAAGTAACAAAGATAACAATATTTTCAAGACCTGACTTTCCATTCAGGAGTAGTGGTTGGCCATACTGGATATCAGACCAATTTTATTCAAAAACAATTGGACATCATAAAAAGTCTTCGCGTGAAACCGTGCATCAATGTGACTTTCTGTTCAAGTGGAGTTGAGATACAAATTCTAAGATGGATGCCATGAGAACCACACTGGACATCAGAGTGGCACAATATTCATTTAGGACCAACCAGACATTTTAAAAAGTCTCTCAGCATATCCATTCAGGAAGAGTAGTGTTAACAAGATTTCCATGCTGGAGTAATTAGATGTAACATTGTTTTGTAGTGAATGCAACATTTACATGATCATCTATTCAGAAGGAATAGGTATAACAAGGCTTTCAAGACAGCTACTATGGCAGTCATACTCAATGCCAGACTGGCACCATTTTCATTAATGATCAACTAGACATCATAAGAAGTACTTTAATAGCAATCCCATGTTGATATTACCATCCATTCAAAAGAAATAGTGATAGGATTTTCAAGATGGCCACTGTGGTGGCCATATTAGATGCCTTGCCTATGCTAGTCTGGTACTCTGCTTTGTATGCTCAGTATAATTGAGTGCAAGGCAGGGAGCATATGAAACAGGAAACCAGAATATGTCTATGATCAAAGTATACATGATGCCATCCCTAATCCAACACACTGGATATTAAATAAATCCTAATTGTATTTTGCAAATCATTTGCATAAAAAAATGCATGGCAAAATATTGCATGCATAAATTTTCTCCAGTGTGCGTCCAATCTCCAAGCTCTTCTGGACTATGGCTAAAACAAGATCAGCTAAATATGAGATATTTGAAGACCAGGAGGAGATATAAACCTAAAAAACCTGATGAATTGCACTGCACATATGTAAAAATGGCAGAAGTATAGATATATTATCAGTCCAGAGTCAATACTATGTTACTGTGTGGGCTGATAGGATACCTGCTATCTAGCACCTGTTGTAGTCTGCATACTTCTGTTCTCACAAATAGAATTGGAAACAAAATGGGTTAGGTATAGCATGACATGTAAAGAAAGTATCTTATCAATGTGTCTCTCCTGCAAATGCAAGGCCTATGGCAGCACTAGTTGTTGCAAAACTTTCCTATAATAATAACCAACTTGGACTTCAAGTCAAAGTGATGTATGCTGGACTTGTAGGCCAATTAAAAGCCACTTTCACTTTGCATATATAAGGAAGTGAAAAGTCAGTCTGTACAAATATCAGGCATATTGACAGGTTTGGATTAAGGTCACAAAAGACCCAAGGCAAATAGAAACAAAAGGCATATATATATATATATATACAGTAGTCCCCCTCTTGAACGGCCCCCCTCACCAGCGGCCAGAATCTGAAGGCACCTATGAATTTGTCTTCAAAATTGCCCCTCAGGAAAGGTAACCCAGCTAACTCAACCAGCATATTTTTGCAAAATACATAAAATTTACCCTACACAAGGGGCTGCATTTTATTTTGTAATATGTATCTAGAATAATTTTTTTTCCTAATTGGGTTAAGTAATCTGATTTCAGTTTCCTGAGGTCAGATAATCATTCTTCAAAATAGTGTTCTACAGGTACCACTAAGGTTAATATTATATCCTTTACACCTCACAAGAAGCCATTTATTCCTTAAAGCTGAGAAAGACTCATATTTTATTCCTTACCTAAAGGTAATCCATATATCCTTACTGGGTGTTATCATAAGATGTCTGGTTTATCCTCTGATAATTGTTAAGATTACAGGTAGTAACAGTAGTAACATTGGAGAAGTGGCAATATTGATGGACATGACCAAAGTCTGCAATGAAAATGGTTTGATAGCCTTTATGGCTTCCCATTGCAAGATGTTGAACTTACATAATTAATGGCTATTACTCAACAATTGTAAAGTTTAATAGCCATGATGTGCTATTGTTCAGATCAAATCAGTGTACTTATCCAAGCTGTTTTTCCCACTTAAGAGTAAAAAAAAATAAAACAAATATAAATACAATAGGGTACCAGACTGCAACTAATGAATCATGTGACAATCACTGCCTTTAAAAATATACAGCATCTGTTTAAATGCAGAAAAAATTGTTTCATCAGTCTTGTAGTTGCAACATTAATGATTATAACTGGAAGTAATGTCAAGATCACACGGTCAGCATTGGCTAAAAAGAGAAACAGGGTACTAGACAAAGACTGAAAAATCAGGTGACAACACAACTTGTGGCTTCTTTATGCAGAAAGAATTTTGTCCAACAAATGTGTCATCTGCATAATTAAATAGCATACAGTTAGCAACATCGGAATAACTCATTAGCAAACATTACCATATCATCATGTAAACGAAGATGATTATTTCAGAAAATGTCGGTTATTATAGTCTACAATATCGGGAGGGGTGGGGAGGGGGACTGGTCAAACAAATTTAGGTAGAAAAGACTCGAATAAAAATTTTATGTTGCAAAAACTCGAATAAATAACATCGTAACAAATAACATCATAACCGATAAGTTATTTAGCAGCAGTGGGAAAATGGAGCAAATGGAAAGAGAATTGTGTATGTACCAAGATTCAAATGACGTTTTTGAATGGTTCTGCAATGTGCATGACAACACCCACTCGCATATCATGCTTACACCAAGAATAAGAACTATTAATTCATATTCAGTTGAAATAAGTCAACTATTATAGCACAAGAACCGTTCAATATTTAATGTTGCTTTTAAACGAAGATATTAAATGCTTTGAAAAATGAAGCTTTCTTACTACATACATATTCTTCTCACAAAAAATTTAGTCCTCCTCTTCCTCCTCTGGAAAGGCCACCCCTTATAAGGCCACTTTTCCCGGTGCAAAGGGGTGCAGAAGGGGTGGCCATATAAGAGGGGGACTACTGTATATATAATCTTATTGCAAAAGTATGGAATGGATGGCCTACAAAATAAAGTCCAAGGCTAAAGACTTATACATGTAAGGGTAATCCAGCTCTGGGAATAAGCCTTCTGCAACAGTTGAGTAGTTTATTACAAATTCAAATGACATTTTCCAACTTACAGCTTACTACAAAACACATGGTCCAAAAGATGTTATAATCAAGAAGAAAACACCTACCCAACATATGTCCATTTCAATATAAGTTCTTTATTTACCCCTCTACCTGAAATAAAATATCCAACTTGGATGAGGCTTGGGAATCAAAATAAACAAACTGCCAACCCAAACATTGAAACCAGGACTTGTTCAGCATCCAACAATGGCCTATTGGTTCATATTAAAATATCACTTAACATTTAACTGTAAATTCTAATGAAATAGAATTTATTGGTGGATGCAGAAAAAATATTTTATATAAAAATTGTTTAAATATCAAGTTTCTTTTTTTAAGGTGATCAGAACTTATAACAATTTCAGGGGCTGAGTGGTCTAAAGCAATGGCTGTCTGTTAGATCACTGCCATCTCACCTCTGTCTGCTGTGTTGTGTCTAGGATTCCTCTAATGTAGATATGTGAGAAAGCTTTCTTGGGTCTGTGAAGTTGGTTCTTTCCAATGATTTCCAGTTTCTTCCTCCACCATTAATACTGGCCGCCATGTAGGCTGCCATGAATAGCCTATCTTGTGCTGAAAAATGGCATTAAGCCCAACAACAACAACAAAAAGTAAACTTGAACTGCAAACAACAGATCCTGATCTGCTCTAGCATAATCTGATTGTATATCATGGTCTATGTTCTACTTGTTACTCAAAAACAGTTTCTTACTGCACTGGGTTTATTATATAATTAAAGTAAAAATTACACTTTTACACTTGAAGTACTGGCAACAAATGGCACCGTCAGATGCACCAAAAAAACATTTTGTAGTTTTTGAAAATGTAAAATATAAAAAAACATTTAAATATTATTTTTACCCTGGAATGTAAAATTGGGTCAGCAATGAAAAACTGGGATGGTCAATTAACTAAACATTTTTTTGGCCTTACTCCTTACAAACTACACAGACCCAGATCAACCAGCACAATATGTGATTGCAGATTTGGGTCTGTGCAGTTTGCAGTTTCTTTGATTTATAAGTGACTATATATGGTATTGTGTGTGTGTGTGTGTGTGTGTGTGTGTGTGTGTGTGTGTGTGTGTATATATATATATATATATATATATATATATATATATATATATATATATATATATACACACACACACACACACATGCAGTACTAATTCAGTTGACCACCTCATCCTTATCCCCCTACATTGACAAAAGTAGATAGTGCTTCCAAACATTTTCAGTGTATGACCTTTATTTAGGTTAACTACTTCAAATAAATTTGGTGAGGTCAACAGTGAAATTAATGCCTTATATCTTGATTCATTGACTTCTCTCCCATCAGCTAATTTCTCACATCAGTGCTTCCAGATTTCTTAATATTCATAAAGCTTGAGCAAAGGCAAGAAAAGCTGGAATAAAATGTCACACTCCTAAAAGGTACAAATCCTGTTTACAACAGTCCATTCATTAATAAAATCCAGGTGTGAGTACACTCCTAACCACTGATTACAGACAATTTGTTATCTATAGACAGCAGATTCTACTAAGGAAACACACCTCTCTATTAATAGATTACTCAACAAGCAGTATTATTGCAAGATTAACTGGCACTCCCAATTACTTTTACTTTTTTTTAATTCTAAATAAAATTCAATTTTTATGACTGCAATGTTTTACACTGAGGGGCAAACACATCAACATTTCTTAACTTTACAGATATGCTAAATTCAACAGATAAGTCAAGGATGTAGCATTGAGGCAACAGAATTCTGCAGATAGTCTAAATGCTTAGATTTATAATCCAGTGGGGTGGGGTCATGCATTCCAACCTCTATACAAAAAAGAAAACAAGAAAATGATAAAGGGTGGGAAGTCTAAATAAACCAAATATTTCCAAAAGTGAAAGTAGTGCTTGCAAATATAATGCACATTTTTCACAGAATTAATATTTCTCGAACAATTAATGGCCTCTAAACCTACAGTAGCAAGTTATATACAAAGATGTCACTGTGACCCATTATTGGTAATTTAATATGTGCTTCTCCACAAAATAAACTGACAAACAAATCCTAAGAAAAATATAGATGCTAGAACTAAGGGCAAAAACTTATTATCCCTGGAGAGTGAAAAGTATGTCCCTATCACCTATAAGAATATTATAAGTTTAATGCGAAGAATTGACATTAACAATGACAGTGAACAGTCAGTCTGTAAAGAAATAAACACCTTTACATAAATACATGACTAGCTGGAAATACCAGTTTCATCTTACATGGAGGCATACTGGTACAAACGGGTGAAACCATGTAACAACCACAAGTACATAGTCATACATAGTCTCCGCTTTCAAGTGAAAAGATGCAAACCCAGTGCCCCAAAATAATCATGACCTAAAAATGCTGATTCAGCAGGGAGATGTAACTTCTGCCAAAATTCTTCAAAACTGAATTTATGATTCTGACACGGGATAAACAGAAATTTAAATATACAGGACAAACAATTTATATTAAAATATCAAGCAACACTAACCTAGCTTCACAGCCTCGAATCAAAACAATTTTACTGCAATAATAAATTAAACAGTCCTATAATGCAACCACGTGACTGAGAATATTATTTGTTTTGTTTTCTTTCACCCTTTCTCACCTTTTCAGTGTACACTGTAGCAGAAATTTCTAAACCGTTGTTATACATGTCCCTGATTGTAATAAACAATAAATCTAATATACGCAAATCGTTAGCCAGATATAACCATATTATATTTATGATATCGATCAGGCACATTGCAGCCTTTATAGAACGGCAAATAACACATCTCATGGTCGAATCGTCATTTAATACACCCTACCAGCGCGGACGACAATAGCCTGGTTACCCTTGAATGGTGGTGTAAACCTACTAGTGTTCATCAAAAAATAAATTTCAATTCAAGCCGCCACCAGGGACAATGCACTACCTGTCACTCCCGTACCAGGCAAGCACGTTATAGTTTGGGTGATTTTGAAGTTGTTTTGTTGTTTGTTTTTTTTTTTTTTGTTTTGTTTTTTTTTTTTTAAATCATATTATTTAGACTTTGAGTTTGTACTACGAATAATGTACATCTGATCCACAAAGACGTCAACAGCGATACAAATTATACGACCCCGTTTTGTAATAGAAAATGTAGAGAAATTAGTTTTTACAAACGTGTTCAGAAATTTCTCCAAAAGGGTCTGGAGACAAATAAAATTAACATTATCATCTTGTAAGAAAATATAACCAAATTACAATTTCCGAAATATTCTATAATTCTGCTGATAAGATTCAAGTTATCAATCCATGCGATGAAAAGAAAGCACACAACTTGCAGCTGCTCATCCCCTTACACAACTTAATGCCTGTTTCCAAAAATAAAAGGGATACTTGAGGGCAATGATGAGTCACGTCCGTTATCAATGGATCCTAGATTTGTTATGTTATAGGTTTAAAACTATAAACTTTTTATAATAATTTTGGCCTGGATATAGACTTGGGAAGGGGGTAAAGATACTGACATAAACTGCACTCCAACCGGACTAAATAACACTAAAGTTACCGGAATTAAATTAGCTTTTCAGATATAGCAGCACTATTTTCTACATAAATAAAAGTATTTTATTTGAAGAAAAAAAAACTGAGTATTGCGTTTTCCACTAGTTGACAGCACTGCCACAATTGTAAATGGGTTTTACATATTAATCTTAAGGGGTTAAATAAAGCTAAATCTTTGAGGGGGATGTCCTCCAAGTAAATAGACACTTTTAGCACTTTGTCTAAAATCATAATAATTTCAAGTTAACCGGTGGCCGGAATTTTTTTCGAAACATTGCATCCACCCACCTCGGAAAATTAAATGATCAGTCTCCAATTCAATATCAAAAAAAAACCCTCCAAAAAACAAATAAATAAAAAAAACAACCCCAACCCCCATAAAACTGATTTTCACAGTCTTTACAGCATGATGTATTTCTGACAATGCTGCATAACACAAAATACCATCAGATTTCAGTACAAACCGTGCGAAGGAGAGAGCATCTTCTTTTAGTGTCACCCTGATTCTCCATTTTCAGATCATACAGAATGGAACAAACACAACACGCTGCAGCCACAATATTTTTTTTTGCCAGAGATGACAAAGAAATCACCAACTCCACATGGGAAAAAAAAAACTGTACAGTTCCTGTGATGTTACAAACACGCTGTATATCCTGCACAACAATTAAATCCCAAGAGATTTGTATACGAAATATTATCAATGTTTCCTGTCTTAGATCATATCCAATCTAGTAAGCAACGCTCAGTCAATGTGAAGTCATACAGTGTCTCGATCCTTACACTATGGCCCCGCATATGGCAACGAGTGAACAGTACTACAAAAGAGTGACTTGCGTATTGAGCATTACTGTAATCCTTCTCCTGCTCCAGCTACCATTAGAGCGTAATGACTCACGCATGAACTACACACCTCTTATGGCAAATTCTTTACACTTGTTAAGTTCGGTTACATGTAAATTAGAGGGCGGATATTTTTTTTTTTTGTGGCAAACTAGCTTGTTTAAAATAAATTCATGATTCAAAGAGAAGAAATCCAAGCTGTGTGAATATATATATATATATATATATATATATATATATATATATATATATATATATATATATATATATATATATATATATATATATATATATATATATATATATATATATATATATATAAAAGCAACAAATATTTTCATACAGCCCCCATTTCATCATAATAACAGTACTTTGGCACCATAACCTGTGACCACATTATGTAGATCACTACTGTATTTTGAGTATAGCATGATGTACTATGGTATGGTGGGCAGCATCAAACTCATTAAAGGTGTTTTGAAAATTGAAAATTAAATGAAGCTATCATGCTATAGTAGGCACTATTAAAAGCCGTTAAAGGTATTTTTAAAAATAAATGAAGCAACAAGACAAAGTTTCACCTTGTTCCCTAACTTTGTTTTGGCCATTAAAAAAATTGCCCTAATATATGTTCTTAAAGAATAAAAAAAAAATTTTTAAGCACCTACACCAACCACATATCAAAACAACCAAGTTTAAATAAAATCTTTTGTGCAGTACGGCTGCAGCATCTATAAATCAACAGATGAGTGTAGTTTAATTTCTGTAAGAATTTGCAAAATTCGTAAGTGTTCCAATTTAATGTTTCCACATATCTGCTTAAGAAGACTGTGTAGATAATTATATTCTTAATGTATGGATAATTTTCAAATCATATATGGCATCACTAGGAACTGACTATACCACAAAATACACCTCAAATAGATTGACTGATCTTAGTGAAAAATAATTCATTAACCTAAATTATTTACCTTTGAAAAACACTTGCTGACAAAAATCTATGATTAGAAACATTTAATTTAAAGAAACTCCATTTCAAATTATTAGGTCACTGTCTTTCCTAACAGATGTCATTGATCCTACAAATACACAGCATGAATAGCCTATCCTGTGCTGAAAAATGGCGTTAAGCCCAACAACAACTACAAATACACCACCTGTACCTGTTCAGCTCATCCTGAACATGTACATAGCAATACAAAATAAAAATTACAACTTTCGGGATGTATCACCCAAATGGTTACATATATTAATAAAGCCTCTCAAAATGTGAGGTAAAAGATATATAGCAAAAAAAAAAAAATCAACAACATTGCAAGCTGAATGAAATAAGACATGCACACTGTCAATGGTTTATTTACCAACAGCAGCTGTTAGATTTGAGGTATGGTAGATAGTTTACTTATTTTGATTAAATGACATATATATATATATATATATATATATATATATATATATATATATATATATATATATATATATATATATATATATATATATATATATATATATAATATGTGTGTGTGTGTGTATTGCTCACATATTTAGAAATTTGTTAAATGTTGATGTCTTACCATGCAGTGTAGGAACAGAAGCAATGAGAACTCAATTTTTATACTACCACTTGTATTTCATGATTTTTCAAGAACTGGCATGAAAAATGAGCCAGAACAAAAGGAGAAAAAGCCTTTATACTAGATATGTTATTGGCAAAGATATATATAAGGGATTTACTCTGGACAACTGGAAAAATATCTTCCAACACTCATCTGTCAGATTTTAACTGACACACCACATAAGTACTGGAGTATAGGTTTATTGTGAAATCTGATAGATGTAAAATGATGGATGAGTCTAAGTATGATACAATCTTTATTCATAGAAAAATTGTATAACCCAATATGAATAATTATATGCATGTTTGTAGAATCAGTGTATGTAAGAATGATTGGAGACAGAGACAGATTATCAGATGAGTACAAATTACAATGTAAAATTTCCGTTTTGATCAGGAAGCTATAGGCCAATGACAGAAATACATGGGATAACAAATGTTATCATAGTTACTCTTTTCTTTTGATAGTGGGTTATCTCTTTATCAGGCAACATAGAACATGCTTATATGCAATCCATACAGCAAGCAAATTGCCATCTCTCTCTCTCTCTCTCTCTCTCTCTCTCTCTCTCTCTCTCTCTCTCTCTCTCTCTCTCTCTCTCTCTCTCTCTCTCTCTCTCTGGAAAATCAAATGAATTACATTAAATATCTGAATAATGCCTGTGCTGCACCAACTGATCATCTAATCCTGACCTTGACATTGTAATTTTCAAGATGCTGAAAGCATTGTCCAATGTGAAATGGATTTGCTCAATACAAGAAGCTATAATGCACTAAAATGACCTTTGAATGCTTCATGTAATGACCACACATAATACACTTAAGTCTATGTGCTTGAAAATTTTTGAGAACTAGGAGCTGTGTACATGTATTTGGAATGTATTTAAGATTTGTAGTGTTTTATGAGATATTAGGACACAGTATGAACCAACATGAACTGATCAGATGGTATGATTAAACCCAGAATGCTTCTGGTTGCCAGTCTAACAACAAAGCCATCAAGCTTTCTTAACAGGAGATGCACAATTTTTACTGTATGAACACCAGTTTTAACATAAAATAATCAAATAAATATTCAGACTAAAAGGGACTTCTTACTTAAAATGGAGGCTTAAAAAATAATTCTAGTTACAACTAATTCAAATTTTATATTACACCCAGCCCAAACATTGGAACAATTCTGACATAATTATTGGGTGTAGTTTCTACTAGAAAGACAGATAAAATCAATATAAATAGATTTATCCCTAATTGTAGGTTTGGATCCATTTAATTAAAATTTACCTTCCATTACTGTCTAATAGATATCACCTATGGACCCTTGTGACCTGACCTGTCTCTCTGCCTTGGGGGAAATAGATACATTACAAGAATCTGCTTACCTGTGCAGTACAAATTAACCAAAATACAGGTGTTAGGAAAACCGAGTTTTAGAAGGGGAAAAGAATAGTGTATTACAGTATATTGATTTACAAAATACCTGACAGCTAATTGCTCACAGTCTAGCACCCAAAAGAATGACTACTTTGTATTTATTTGTGGATAATTCAAGCTCAACTTCAAAAGGGAAACCAGTCTAGAAATAAGTGATTAATCCTATCTGTAGCTGACAAAAATAGAGACAATGAGCTAATGATGCAATGTTTAGTCCTTTTATGGTCTCAACATTGGAATACTGAACTTTGCACCTAATTCTTTTTTTTGCAGAACTTAAAGCATGTTTAAGACACATAGGGATAAAAAAAATGCTGTGGTTTATATGGTTTTCTCCACACAAAAGCTTGCATCAAGGGTGGGCTTATTGTAAACTGAGAGACACAGATTCGATCTCAAGTAGCTAGAAATATAATATTACAGAATTTTTAACAGGATGTCCTTTCCATAGGTTTACTATGGTAGATGAATTAGTGACATGGATCCTCTAAGAACCAGTGATTCCCAACTTTTTCAGCTGTGACACTACAAAATTTCTAAGCCTCACACCCCCATTAACAAATTTTGATAAGTTTTGCAACTCTAAAATAAAGTCCTAGAGATCCCACCCAAACCATCCTCATGACCATGGTTTAGATCATGACATGGGGGTTGGGAACCAACGTACTAGTGGATGATAAACCAATAGTTTACTATGGCAAATAAATTTTGTGCAATCAATCTTCTAAGGATCCAGATCTACCGTTTGTTGATAAACCTACAGCTTTGGGTTTGTACCTTTCCTTAAAATAATAACAAAGCATGGGTTCTCATCTGCACACACTCTATATAACAGCAGATTGAGGTATTTGATGCCTAAAGTTATGAACACGTTTGGCACCAATCAGAATGTTCTTAGCCTTTTATCTGCATTATAAAGAATGTAGATGTAAATAGTGGCCATGCTGAATTTCATTAAGCCTGTAGTTCTTTATTGTCATAAAGATTCTTTGATATGTGATCGCTAATAACATAATGTTATCGCTAATAACAAACATTAGTTTGAGGGTATAAATGTGGTTGTCAGTGGTAAGTGTGCTGTAGTTTTGACCTAAAGGATGTAAGTTCAAGTCCTACCACTGCATCAGCCCGGGATGGCTATAGTGGTTGATCTATAGACAAAGCAGTTTATGACAATTACCTCAGCTCTAAATAATCTACTTATGTTGCCATGCCATAAAACAACAAATCAAAAACAAAATCACTTGAAATTGAATGAACAGGATTATCCTAAAAACTTAACAGTGCAGGAATTCCATGGATGGTTGAAGTGTTTTCCACTTTTTTTATTTTATAAGGACTATTCTTCACACATCTAGCTGTTTGTTTTCCAAAACCTTTCCAATATGGGAAGTATTACTACTCCAATCATGGTTACTTTACTCAAAGTCAACTCACATTGGGAACAGACAAGCAAGTTCTGATGGTTTAATATGAGCTAACTTACTATATTGATTAATACCATCTACAAGTATGAACACTTGCTTTCTGAAACTTCTGAGTGTTTTCCTTTTCTCCAACAATAGTATCAGAAATGACAGACCTTAGTGTGGGGGCATAACTGAATATCAGACACTCTTAAGACAGATAATATGCACAAATTTAATTAAACTACTTCAGTTGTTCAAAAATTAAAAACAATGATAGGGGTTATAATTTATATTTTTCCTTGCTGTGACAATGACCTTGAGGCAGTTGGCATGGATGTGGTATGTTATACATCAAGACATATCACTAGTTGAAGTTTCATTTTAGAAAAATTTAAAGTGGTTTTAAAGATGTCCTCTGGACCATGATAACAAATGCAACTCAGTTGCTGTTATGTTCACCTTGAGGCAGCAACACCAAATTTACATGATATATAACTGGCTAAAATTTCATTAAATTATTTTCAGTAGCACCAAAGTTGTATTCCAGACAAGGACACAGATTATATTTTTCTGTGCTGTTGTCTGCATGGCAATGGCATGCAAAACACCATCAAACATGATACATAACTGGACAATTTTTTTAAATGAATAACTTCAGTAAATTCAAAGCTATACTCTGGACAACAACTCAAGTCAATGAATTACATTTTCTCTTTTCATGACCCTGACCTTGAGGCAGGAGCATGGATAGTGTAGACAACATACCAACCAGTCATGATGTATACTTAAATAAAATATCATTCAAATAAATTCCATGATTAAAAGGTTGTTCTATAGAAAAGAATATAAGTAATAGAATTACATTTTCCATTACCATGACCTTGACCTACAAGACACAGCTATGATATATGTAACCATTACAAAGTTATGGACTGGATATAAACAATGTTATTGAATGGAAAGAACATTGATGGACAGACAATATAATAACATAAAAATCATGTCTTAAGATGGAGGTTAATAAAATTGATATGTTTACATAACCCAGACCCTACACAATCCAAAATCACAACAAAGAGTGATGTGCCTTTTTCTAGTTTCTCTTTGATCAATATCTATCTCCTAGTACAGGCCTCTATATGAAAAAAATTACACCATCATTATTTAATCATAAAATGGTAATTTTCTGGATCAATATTTTAAAATTCAAATCTGCAGTCTGCATAGACTCCTTGTGAAATGCACAAAGAATAGGGTTAGTGAATTTGTTCATAATTACTGAGATTACGATGGTACTGTACACACAAAAAAGGTCTCCTCATTAAAGGTTGTAAATTGCAATATACTAAAAGGCTTTATATACCTTTTATTGTTTTCTTTCAAAGGATTGCTATTGTAATTTTTAAAATTGTGTAAACATTTGTCTTTTTCAAAGAAGTTGCATATCTCATCAGTTTACATTTCTTCCATCATTTACGGTTCTATGATATACCAATGTAAAAAGTGACTTCATATCAACAATGTTGTAAGGAAATGATCACACAATTTTTAACTGCAATAATTTGTCAATTTTACAAAAGAAAATTACCTCAAGTCTATAAATATCTCCTGTGCAAAGTGATGGAAATGTTTAAGTAGAAACCACCTTTACAAGAAAAAGAAGATAAAAGGATGCAATTTAACTTCAGCCAAGTGAAATTTTCAAGAGAATATTACCAATTTAAATCTAAAACCTAGCAAAAACACATAAAGACAGAAGTATGAAAAGCTGATTTCATTCAGCAAATAGTTACTTAAAATCACTCTCTAGCATAAAAAGCATGATTGTCACCAGTTTGACAGTAAATTGTTAAAGCTGAGTACAAGAACCCATTTGAAATAAAATATAAATCCAAATTCACCATAAAATCCCTGGTGCTACTTTAAATTGCCAATAAATGTTTTACTAGAAAATTAATATAACCATATGTTTTAGAATTAACAAAGCATTTTAAAAATAAATCTATTATGTGTACACATTTGTCATGACTACTGGTGGCAATGAGCCATGTTAGTTTTTAAGCCTTAACTCCTACACCAAGTCTCCCAAGGCCCACCACAACCTTAGTACCACAAGCCCACCACAGACATGAGAATCGTTCCATAACAGTGCAAGGTAATGACAAGACTTGTATTGAAGCAATTTCAAAATATTATATCCCTTTATAAGACAAAGACTGTGTTCCATCTGAAATGATAATTATTTTAAAAACCAAAATTTTGAGGCAATAAACTACTTACTGCATAAAATATGGCCTCAATATGAAACAAAAGTTGTGTGACAGGTTTTACTTGGATTCATCTAAGTTTCTCACCTAGAGAAGGCATCAATCACAGTTCACTGCAAAGTAAAATTTGGCATAGGACATACATGGATGAAAATATCTACCGATTAATCTGCTAATGCACACTGTTCAAGCCTGCAACTTTACAATTGTTGATGTTCATCCAATGAACAAAGACCTGCACTTTGTTATGGAAATTCTTAACTATGCAGGTTCCAGTTAGGACTGATCCATTACCATCCAGTCTATTAAAATGAGCTCTGGGAGAAATCTGACCAGTATGAACATTTCTAGTTTCAGCGGTCCAAAGGATGGATAATAAAATTTCCTAGATCTGAAATAAGCCATCCATACCTTTGTAAAGTTTTCATGCTGATCATTTAGTTGACTCATGAAAAGGTATATTACTTCTATTACACTGAACAAAAACTCATGGGGATGAAAAGTATGTTACTGAACACATTATAGACCCACTGAGAGATGGCTATCAGGTCTTAATCAATACTGTGCATCTATTATGGAACAGAGGTCATTCTCTGCCAGAAAAATCAGTCAATCAACCAAATCTCACCTTCACTGACAGGTTTTGATTGATTACTTTTCACATTGCTTCCTGGAGAGTCATTTTTCTCATCCTTTTCTGCAAGTCTACTTTCCACTCTCCTGATCATTCCATTCAAAACTTCCACTTCTTTTGCCAAATTATCATAACACTCTACTCTCATTTTTAACTCTGCAAGTTTGTTATTTGTGGCATCAAGTTCACGCTTCATTTCCATTAGTGTTCTCTCATCTTCATCTTTCTTTTGCCTGGATTTGGGTCCACTCTGAAATTATTGTCTAAAAATTAGGAAATGAACCATATTAAGTTAATGGTGTTAAGGGTAAATGGTGTTACAGTGCCTTTTAGCATAATAATTAACACTATTTACCCTTAAACATACCTTCCAGATGATTACAACAGCAGCAGCAAAAGTCTGAGCCTGTGAGTGAAAAAAAAGGTGAACTGTCCAAGTGCCATTGCAGAGTTCTGAGCCCCAAAATGTTACCAACAACACGATGGTATTAAATGAACCAAATGAGATGCTGAATTGCATGGCTGAAGATCAGTCATCATCATGGTTCAGTGTTATGATAAAAGATTTTTACTGCCAATTTTTTTATTAATGAAAACAAACCTGTTCATTTGACAATGTTAGTAATTATGATACTGAATTGCAAAATGTGAGATACTGTGAAGAGAATGCAATTGTTTGGTTTCTGCAGTCAATTATACCTGGGTCAATACTTCCTACATTTGGAAAGGGTTCCAAAATGTAATCTCCCCCTTCCTTTACAATATTATTCAAGATACGTGAAATACAAACTCCCCTTTCTCTCAGTTACACACGTGCACTCAAAGTGAAGTGATGAAAAAGGTTCAGCACACTAGAAGGGTAAATAAAATGTAATAAATATATATTTACATAAAAGGTATGCATGGAAAATAAACTCACATAGCTGTCTGTTTAGAAAAAGAACAGTCATAAAACAAAATTGCTTAAAAAATATTTTTTCAGCAATATATATTGACAATTATTAAAAATTGTCATTTGTGCACAATAGTGTTGCATTATTTTTTCACACATTGGCATACAAAATTTTCAGTCTTGGTTACTTAAAATTGACAATGTTAGGTTGTTTATTTTTTCTTGAAAGTTTTCAAAATGGTGAACCTATAACACAAAAGTTTTCACAGATATTATCTGAACTGGTTTGCAACAAGACATATCAAGAAAGGCAATGAACATGACAATAACACAAGATTGGATGTGCAATCCCATCTGCAAAACACTGCCTAAAACCATGAAATACATTGAGATGTAGGCCAATGGCAATATTATTTTGGTTATTTCTGGAATGTTTTCCAAATGATTTTGTTGATTTTCTCTTGCAAGTTATTTTTTTGATCACTGATAATCCCTTCTCAAATTTGAAAAAACACATTATGTATTTGCATTTCACAACAACTGTACAACAAAAAAACAAAAGCACTGAACAAAAGGGAAATTCTTACAATTCTCAATTAAATCCATGCATCAGCTTTGTATTGTCCAAGTGTATTTTGAACAATCTATACATTTCTGGCTACCAGAATAAATTTAAGATCCCATTTTAGAAAAAAAAGTATATTTTTACAAAATGACCTTGCCCACTTAAGCAAGGCACTGCTTTCGAAAAATACAGCATATAAGTAGTACATTATATATGTCCAAGTGTATTTTGAACAATCTATACATTTCTGGTTACCAGAATAAATTTAAGATCCCATTTTAGAAATAAAAGTATATTTTTACAAAATAAGCAAGGCACTGCTTTTGAAAAATACAGCATATAAGTAATACATTATATATGTCCAAGTGTATTTTGAATAATCTATACATTTCTGGTTACCAGAATAAATTTAAGATCCCATTTTAGAAAAAAAAGTATATTTTTACAAAATGACCTTGCCCACTTAAGCAAGGCACTGCTTTTAAAAAATACAGCATATAAGTAGTACATTATATATATATATATATATATATATATATATATATATATATATATATATATATATATATATATATATATATATATATATAGATGCAATAAACTGACGATGAACAGAAACTAGTAACTAACCAGCCTAAGCACTTTCGACTCTTAATGAGTCTTTTTCAAAGGCAAATACAAAACATAGTTACGACATAGTTACAAGATAGAAATGTAGAGGTTTACAAAGGCAACGTTTTTGTGTTTATTTGTTTGTCGTAACTATGTTTTGTATTTGCCTTTGAAAAAGACTCATTAAGAGTCGAAAGCGCTTAGGCTAGTTAGTTACTAGTTTCTGTTCATCGTCAGTTTATTGCATCTATTTTAATTAATCCCTGACAAACGTGATCCCTTGGTGGATCCAGTATGCTTGAGAGGGTTGTTATTCGCCATATGATTTGTATTCTTTATATATATATATATATATATATATATATATATATATATATATATATATATATATAATCTTATATATAAGATAATTTTTTCTTAATTGTGCCAAATTCTGGATTGAATTTCATGCAAATTATGTAATAATGAGTGTGAAAATGTCTTTTCTCATTGGTCATTTCATGTAGGTGACCCAGTTTATTGATTTTGCAGAATGGCAAACACTTATTTAAACCTCTGCAATCAAAAGCTGGTTGTTGGTCTGCATTTTGACTGGGTATGCATTTTGACTGAGTCTTCCTTGTCCCATTTTAAATTTAAGTTGTTCTGTGCAATGGATTTTTCTACCACTGATAGGACATGCGCCACAAGAAATGGTACATTTAAACCTCATATTCAGATAATGTCATTATAAGTTCAAGGCCAACAACCTATGCCATGGGAAGGGAAGCATTGCAGGAAATTTGATCCACTATATTTGACAGAGCTGTCAATTTGAGGTAAATTTAGGTAAGGTATATTTTTGGGAGATTTCACACACAATGCCTAGAGTACTAATATCAGGTTCTCAGAATATTATGGTATTATGGCTGTAAAATATTTGTCCCAAACACTGCTGATAACTTCAAAATCTCAAAAGAGGATCATTGGTTTAGGTGTTTGAAGAAAGTACACATTGTACAATACCCACACAAACATAACCAATTAGTCAAAATCTGCTGTCATTTGTTCACACCATCATTTACCTCAAAGGGTTTGATTATTAAATAAGTCAAAACCAAATATGCTTTCAATTAAAGTGAAAATCCATTATGGCATCTTAAAATTCCCAGAAAGTATCACTTCCAATGATGCTTATTTTTAGGAGGTGAAGTTGCTGGGTTTATAAATCATAAATGAATATTCCTCTGTAAGTAGCATATGATGTGATACAGAACAAGATTTGCTTGAGCAAAATATTTGTCTTTGGTCAATTCAGTTCAAATTGATTTATATTTCTTTTTTTCTCTAAAATTTACACACAAAAAAATTAGTCAACTAGTCTGAGACAAACCATCAATAGATTTTCCTATCAATGGTCATTTCATGGCTGAAAACAATGCATCTAACTATTAAACAAGAGTATCTTGAAGGGATAGACACTCTACTGTCCATAAATTTCCTAGAATTCAAGACAAGACCATTTCTTTATTTTAATTATTGAGTGCTGAAACATTCTCTGAGAAATAAGATTTTCAATTTAGTCTTAGAGGCAGCCATACTGATATAAAATTACATCAATTTCATTTAAGACAAAACAGATACCATTTTAAGACTTTTGGTGAAAACCCATACCAATATGAAATTTTGTGAAAAGATTTTCAATATGTTCATCGTAGCAGTCAAGATTTTCTGTTCCAAAGGGTAAATATGACATTTTCAAGGCAGCTGTTGTGGTGACCGCACTAAATGTCAAATCAGCACCATTTTTTTTAGTTATCATCAACCAGATACCAAAAAGGAAAATTTTATTGACAACTCCTAGTTGATATGCCCAAAACAAGATTTGTCAAGATGGCATCCGTGGTGGCCATATTGGGTATCAAAACATAACCATTTTATTTAGAATGAACTTCTAATGTAAATACCATGCCAAAACATCTTTCCATTAAGAGAAAGGTAGTGAGAAACATAAGACATCATAAGAAGTCTTATTAAAGTGAAAATCTGCTGTTGATACATCAACTATTCAAGAAAAGCAGTGATGGCAAGAATTTTAAAAGTATTATGTCACAGACATATTGGACATCTGATCAGCACTAATCTGATTCTGGCCTAGTGATGAATGTAGCTTCATGGCAATATTCCAAGTAGTTTATGAGAAACTGTAATAACTCTGTCTTGCCAGACAGATGAATGCCATGTGACAGATCATCCCATAACCTTATCTGGTCCAGAGCAAGTAGAGCTAAACACTGAAGATTATATTAAATACAAGGTGCATTGTTACCTTGCCTTGATAATTAGCAAATTTAAATATACTTTCAACTTTAGCCAGAACCAATCACTGTTATTTTGTTATCATCCTGGTAAAAGAAAGCTAACTTGCTATTTTGATGGCATTTCTTCTAGACCAACCTAAGTCAAATTTAGTTTTTAAATTGTTTGCTTTTCTATTTTAATTAGGACTATCAAAAATGCAGAAACTGTCTTAAATATACAGAATTTTTGGAGGTGGGGATAAGTTTTCTCTTCTATCTCAGGGTGTAAAAGAACACATACATACGTTTCTTGAAGTAGTTACTTACTTGCTGGAAACATAATACAATAAACAACTTGTCTCTATTCTGGAATGTGTTCAAATTCATTTTTGATTGCATTCATCAAAATTAAATGCACAGTTCTGTCTTGTTTCTCCCACCAATTTTAATTTACTAGTAATATCAGGTTTAAAAGAAAGAAAAACTAAAACAAGGAAAAGTTTAATTTAATAATCTATTCATTTTTGGGATAGTGAAATAGATCAGTTTGTTGGATGCTGTAAGCTGTATTTATTCTCATATTCATATGAACTGCCTAAATATATTTATTCTCATATTCATATGAACTGCCTAAATATATTTATTCTCATATTCATATGAACTGCCTAAAAATATTTATTCTCATATTCATATGAACTGCCTAAATATATTTATTCTCATATTCATATGAACTGCCTAAATATATTTATTTTCATATTCATATGTACTGCCTAAATATATTTATAATTAAATTTATAAATATATTTATATATTAGGCAGTTGCTCAATTATATTTATTCTCAAATTCACATGAACATCTGCCTAAATATATTCATTCTCATATTCACATGAACAACTGCCTAATTATATTTATTCTCATATTCACATGAACAACTGTCTAAATATATTTATTCTCATATTCACATGAACAACTGCCTAAATATATTTATTCTCATACTCACATGAGCAACTGCCTAAATATATTTATTCTCATACTCACATGAGCAACTGCCTAAATATATTTATTCTCATATTCACATGAGCAACTGCCTAAATATATTTATTCTCATACTCACATGAGCAACTGCCTAAATATATTTATTCTCATTTTTACATGAGCAACTGCCTAAATATATTTATTCTCATATTTACATGAACAACTGCCTAAATATATTTATTCTCATATTCATGCAAACAACTGCCTAAATATATTTATTTGAAGTATTTTCACTGCTGTCCCATAATAAATTATCAATTGTCAATCTTATTCTTTTAGCATCAGTTATTCCCTAAAGAATTTTAAAAAGTATGAGAAGAACCACTTTACTGATGCTAATACTGTAAAAATAACAATAACAACTAGAAGAATAATCACTGCAACTAGAAATCAAACTACATATCCAATCTATTCAGTGGAATAGTTATTTGAGTCTTTTAAGTCAACTGAATGTCTATTCAGTCATTTTTTTTCTTCGTAAGTTGTTCTTCACATTTTCCATTTGCTTTCACTGAAATTAGAGTATGCTGCTCTTTCCAAACATGGAGAAAGAAAAGTACAGAAATGGAACAAAAACTTTTTGCCTTTTGCAAGGCCAAAATTTTTCTTTCAAAATGTGTGTGTGTGTTTGTGTGTGTAAGAGAGAGAGAGAGAGAGAGAGAGAGAGAGAGAGAGAATGCAACTTTTGTATGATGATGTCTTAAAGCAACACACACACACACACACACACACACACACACACACACACACACACACACACACACACACACACACACACACACACACACAAAGAGTCTGAAAATTCCTGACAATCTATATACACCCCTGCATAGGTGATTGTTCTATTTGATAGACCTATGATAACATGCTATGCCTAAAACAATTGATATGGGTCTTTCAATAATTACATTTGCCCCTCTTTATTTATTGTATTCATTTTCTCTGGTTGACATAAAACTCTAACTGAGCTGGATTATATTTGGGACATAAAAAGGCAGGTGTGGGAAGATAGGAATACAAGTATGTGAAAATGGCATGTACTTGAGAGAAGGAAAAAAAAAACACACAAAAAAAGAACTGTACAAATAAATACTACTAAGCCTTATAGTAAAACTTAATCAATTTGTTTGTGGTGATTTTGTTCATAATATGAAATCAATATCTGATATTTTTTATTAACATGGCATTTTATTTACATATTTTTTAAAACTGCCAAGGATTATTTATATTAGCATGAATTTTTTTTCCAGCTTAATATTCTTTTCTTTTCTTTTTCAGGAAGATGTCACCAAAATACATGTTTTGTTTATTGTGTGAATCACTTCATATACTTTGTTGTATTTGACATTGAGGTCTTTTGTTTCATGAAAATTACATTCTTGATGCATCTAAAGAATAATGATGTTACAAATACCTAAGTACAAAAAGGTAGAAACTTCTTGATAATAACATGATGTCATGGAAAGTTTACTTTCATCTTGGAAGACCAAACATTTTTCTCTGTGTCTTGAAAGTTGAGACAATAATTTCCAAAAGAAACAATGCATAATTTAAGCCTTAATTAATATACTAGTGAAGGTCAGAAAACTATCCATTTCCTCATGGATAATTTCACATGCATCCTACAACTGTAGACTGAAGATGATATACATGTATCACTACCCAGCAGGTCTGGGCATTTGTTTGCAAAGGTTGATGCAGTGGTACAGTGGTACCTCACCAGAAGGTGTCTTGAGTATAACATGGTCCCTGATGCAACATAATCCCTGATATAACATGGTCCCTGATACAACATAATCCCTGATATAACATGGTCCCTGATGCAACATAATCCCTGATATAACATGGTCCCTGACACAACATAACCCATGATATAACATGGTTTCTGATACAACATGATCCTTTCTATAACATAGTTGCTGAAATGACATAATCCCTTATATAAATAACAGGGTCCCGTATACAACATAATCCTTGATATAGCATGGTTCCTGACAACACTATCCCTGATATAACAGACTAGGACACAACAATCCCTGATATAACATGGTACCTGATAGGACATGGACCTTAATATAATACAGGCCTACCAAATCTCCAGATAATTGTTTCATCACAGGATCTTTGGATTTATTTAAAAATTAAAAGATCTCTGGTTCCTGAATTGTGAATAATTTTTTGGGCATAGGTTACACATTAGGTTAGTTGTCAAATTTTGAGCACTTAGGGAAGTCAAGAAACCAAAACACAGTGTGGGTTTATGACAATTTGATTGGATCAATGTATTTTTATCAACAATACTGCAGTTAGATGTTTGGAGGTAATTTTGGATTTTCTGTACATAGTTGGCCATTTTTTAAAATGAAAAAGGATCAAAACAACTGAGTTATGATTGCTTTATTAGCACTTCATTCTTGCAGGCAATACTTAGAGCATTATTAAATCTCTGGATAAAAGTCAGATATTAAACCAAAAAAAAAAAAGATTTCTGACCAAAATGTTTATGGAGGCCTGTATAAAGCAATCTATAATGTAACAATCCCAGATACAAAAAATATGGTATAACCCAGGACAAAGCATATTTAAATATCCCACAGTACACTTTTATGGCAACCCCAAACAGTGATAGAATGTGGAACAATTGTACAACATACAGTACATGTTTGTATACTTCTAGCAGCAGTGTAAGCTAATGAAAACTACCAATACAGACACAATACAATAGTCTGTTTAATCTAAACCCATTGGAACCAGAAAGTATATTTAGCATAGAAAACAACTAGAGCATAAAAGGGTCCAGTATTTTGATAGAAATCATTTTGTTCAAATTTGACAAGTAGGAGTTACAAAAATGTGGATTTTAGAAGTTTCAATTTGAATGACTACACTATTGCCTGAGGACCAGTGCTCACTGTATACCAATGTCATCCTAGTGCCAATATCTCCAGAATACTGCAAATCATTACTTACTATGCATACCTTTAACAGTACATCACAAAATGATCCCATAAAGGAATGCATACTTTTAACATGATCCCATAAAGGAATGCATGCCAAGTAAAAATTTGAACCTTTTGGGGACAAGTGGCACTAGGCCAGAATTGGTCCAAGTCTACTAGAATACTGACAGCAAAGCATGCAGCTATAATAAAACTTATTTTGTATAATATATAATCAATTGAATCAATATCTACTCTACTATTACTGCCCATACAAACAAGGTGAAAGACTTGAAAGGAAGTGTGCAAAACAGACTGGAAGAGAAGTGTTTAAAGTGCCCATAAAACAAAGAAATGTTCTTATTAAATCTATCAATGCACTCTGCTCTGAACCTGCTTACAGCCCATCAGCTGATAAAAGCAGAAAGTAATTGATTATTAGTATTTAAATATTTAAAAAAAACAACTAAAATTTTCACACATTTTGCTTCTGGCATCCATGAGTTAGAAGAAACTAATGGCTTTTTAAAATCTTTAACAACATATTTGACAAATTGTACTTTGGGAATCTATCAGCTTCATTTTTTAAACTTTATCTGTACTCATTAAATTATAGTGAATCCATGTTTTATTCCACTGTTAATTTTCATGGTGTTAGTCAAATTCATTAGTACATAAATACAAGGATGGGTAGTATTGTAATCAATAATAAAATCAATAAAAATGATATACAAAATAAAGTATATACTCACTTATAATCTAAGTACAAACAACACAGACCAAATCTGCCATTGTATAAGGCTACAGTAGATCTAGGTCTATGCTATTTTGTAATGAATGATCAGTGGAACAAACAAAATAAACCTAGATCTGCTGACACATTATGCAATCAAGGTCTATGTTGTTTGCTATGTATTTAACTTTTAAGTGAGCACATACTGTACTTAATTGACACTCAATTTGAAATTAAGTCTGTTCATACTTTTTCATAATAAGGGTACTTGTTGATGAATTAGGAACCTTTTCATAATATGGGCACTTGTTGATGAATCGGAACCCAATGACAAATAGGTACAGAAATGTATACAAGAATGAGAGTCCAAAAGAAAAAAAAATGTAAGACGTGGAACTTACTCCTGAATTTTTATCACTAGGGACTTCTTCCTATGTACATAAAATGCAGAAAAATCTCAGTCCAATTGCAACAAGTATAAAATCAGAAATGTTATTGTACAACATGTAACTAAAAAAAAGTTTTTAGTGGTGTCCCTGATATTTCTGTACAAGTAATCCAAACTGCAAGATAATCACTGACCTAAAACATGCAAAATAAGTACAGATTCAACCATCCCACTTATAAAATGGAAAATGGCTGCTTCCAATTCTTATCAACCCTGTGGATATTGTTACAGACACTGCATATCATTGCTTCAAATAAATGACTCACTTAATAAATAATCTAATAAAATGATGCTAACCATTTTTTAAAATATGGTCAAGTTTGTTATGAAAAATTAACAAATATTCAAATGTGATTTACTGGAAATGAGCAAAGGGAAAACTTCTGATTTAATCTGGGATCAGTTTAAGCAATGAAAAATGACCTCTTAACTGTGGATGGCATGTGTCAATCAAATATTGTGTAACATACTCCAAGGGACTGTAAACCAACCTAAAGGGCTCTTAAGAGGGAATCAGGTACACAATTAAGTGGACCAAGGGCTTGCTCAATAAACAAATATACAAATAGAATGAATTACTAGTAACAATAATCAGGATATTTGTACAATTTGTACAGTTTACTTATGCATCCTTTCCTAATCACTGGAATATTTGTGAAAAGAAATAAATCGTGGTTTTAAAGAAACATATTTGCAAATATGTAGGTCTGACTATTGCTGAAGTGTCAATTTACAAGGGAAGTTATAACAACTCACAGGTATATCAAGTAATAAACAAATTGTCTCCCCTGAATTAACCAGCCTATTGCTCCTTGACTACCAACCACATACTGACAAGTACACTAACAATCAGATGCTTTTTAAAATGGGCAGAAATAAAGATCTAATAACAGTAAAAAAAATTGACAAATTCTGAAGATTTATCATCTTGTCAGTTAAAAGGTGATTTTCAGAAATTAGAATCATCCAATCATCAATACAAGCAGAAATTTATTTTAGAAATAAACAGGTATTGCAGGAATAATAGTTTGCTGGTCTGGATCAAAGGAAAAATGGTAAGAGTGAGCAGGTAACAGTCGAAGCTTCTCAAGGAAGCAAGGAAATCAGGTATATCTAATGCAATAAAGTAATGGACATATGGTATTGATAAGACTTAATAAGTGCACCCCCTCTTTTTGTTTTAAAATAAACATACACAAAACCAACAATTCTAAGCCAATCTTGTCAGTACCCACTGAACACTGTAAAGTCAATTATGTATGCCTGGTGTGAATGAAGCATCTGTGACAATCTGACAATGCCACTATGCATGCCTTGTGTATCCAAATCTAACATCTTTCCTGCCTAGCATATCAAAATCACTTTAACTTTATTAAGTCTCAAAAATGTGTGTAGAATTCCCAACATTGACAATGGGTGATAACTCTTCCATTACTCACACACTATGTTGATGTGCACCAATTAACTTATTAATCTCACAAGATTCACCAAGATGCTAATTTCTCATGTGCACAGTGCAGGAGGTATTAGATCGAATGCTGATCTCCGTTTCACATTTCTGGTTGTCAATATTTACAAGATTTCCAGTCTCATAAGACCCAATTTGGGTTCTGCAAAAGTTGGAGTAAATTTAGTGCTCAATTGAAATTTTCTTTAAAATACAAATTCATCTCTTTCCTTGATAATTATTTTTTTGAACTGAATCAATAAAATCTGACTTTAACAGGTTATATTTAGGAAAAGAAACCTAGAACGTTCTGTTGAAGATACTCCAATACATGTCATGCACTACATTTTTTAACAAAAATGCAAAGAATTCACTCAAATCTGCTTCAATTTTACCCCTACTAAGCAAACCTGTATTAAAAAGACACCTCTTCCTTAACTTCCTTAAAGCAACCATCCATCTGTTAGTACATGTCTGAATACTAGGTCAAAGAAATGATAACCTCTGCATACATGTAGATGTAACTACCATATCTACTTGTTTACATGTCAAACTGCAAACAACAAAGACTGAAGGTCATGGTCTATGCTAATTGTTCTACTGATTATTCCCAACAAACTACACATATTGCACCAATAAATATGGATTTGTGCAGTTTGCAGTGTAGATTTGACTTGTAAGCAAATATATATGCTATATCAGTGTAATCTCCATTGCTCAAACACCCAAGGGTTTGATTTAGTTTGATTTGGTGTTGTAAGGCACATAAATACAGCATGGTTATTTACTGCCTTGGAATTAAAGCAATGTGACTTGCCCAGCAGCAGTCAAGCTGGGACCTTGCTAAAACATTTGAGACCTGTAGCTTAAGTACTAAGATCCAAATTGTTTCCAACATTATTTCAAGTTCTGAAAACAAGGAGTGATCGAGGGTGTTTGAGCCACAGGATTTGACTATATTTACATTATTCCTTTTATTTCTTAGTGTAACAATTTGTATCCTGAATGTGGTACAAACTGCATAGCTTTGTATGTTATGTCTAAAATTTAATGGCACATTATCACAATCCTGGCTATTAATTGCAGATTAAAAGTTAAGCTCTAAAAATAGCCATCAGATGAAAGGATCAACACCCACCGCTTTCCCCACCAAGGCTATAATCTTTACCAATTTCACATCAACTAACTTTTTTGTATCTCCTGATCATATAATCAGAAAGGTGCTCCCTTTCCTTAAAAGTAAAGCTACTACGAAGTTTATAACAATTGGTTGCAGGAAGCTGGACAGTATAGACTTATTGTGTGGAACCCAACATGGCATTTTTTTGTAGCATCTATGACCTTGACCTTTGACTTATAGGCTTAAGAAACAGTACTGAGGTACATCTGCCAAAGTATCTGAAAGATTTTTAAAACTGAATTGAATCTTCAAAGAAATGAAGATTCAGTTAATTTAAAAAAAATCAAAAAATGTGCCTGTACTATTCCTCTTAAGCATTGAACTTAAAGAAAGCATATACTTCTCTATCAAGTATGACAAATTAGTTGCTTGATTTGCAAGGTGATAACAAAGGCATAAAAATAAATTTGGAAAAAGAATAATTTGTGACACAATTAACTCAAAAACTAAACCATTAATGCTGATAAAAATTAGCTCCTAATATAAAAAAGGTTAAAATACCTTAATTGCAAAATACTACAGTCCACTCATGGTTTTTAATTGCCATAAACATGTTACAGAAAGCAAGTTGTATTTTTATAAACATTATTGTTTCAAAGCAAGTAAACTGGATCTTTTCCAAACTTCTTTATCAATCTTAACAAGAGTTAAGGATGTAAAGTTTCCATGACATCCCTGCATGTCCAGCAAGCTAGAGTGGTCTACAGGATTTTGGCAAATGAATAATTTCATGCAAACAGAAAACATAGTGCATAAAATAGAATATGTGAATGATACAATTGTATACTACCTCATCTGACTCGCTAAAAGATTCTGGGGGAGTGTCTGGGGGAGTGATTTCCTAGATGTGCAAAGAATAATGATGGATGAAAACATCATACAATAAATAAAATTTGTGTGGCAATCTAAAAAAAAAAAACCCAACCCAAACAAACAACTTCTGTACAAAAAAGTGATTGATACTGAAGTCAATAAGAATTTCCATAAATCCAAGATAAGTTTTTCTACCTGGATAAACTCCAACACACTGAATTTTGTACATCAGAGTTGACACAAACAGCATGAGGAGTACTGTACTTTGTCACAGCCTTCACTGTTATCATTGTATGGATTTAATTGACTCAGTGTTAAGATATACCCATATGCTACATTGGGTTGAATGTTTGGGTAATATTTGGGGAGGGGAATGAAAAGTTTTATATAATGTCTTCAGATATATCTACAAACTGGGTTAAAAATCTATTCATGCTTGTTGTTTTAACTGTGTACAAGCACACAAAAAACATGAATTAAGAACTTGGACATTAAAAGTTAAGTCAAAGTACAGACAATCAACTTCCTGTTCATTGAAATAGCCTGACACACAAAGTCAGGTCAAAAGTCAATAAAAGTCAGTATTCATAAGCTCAGAATAGTACAAGAATACATGCAATCATCTTGACCCAAAGGTTGTTTCAGTTGGGTTTTCAAAACTTTTCAAAACTGCTTATACATTGGCAACAACTCGGCACCATGTAGTGATAACAGCATGCATGAGTGTCGTCATTTTATGACAACCCTATGCCTATATTACCATCCACTCAGAAGATGTAGTAACAATGAGGGTTAACATTGCTGATATATTGAGTCTTGATCGGCACCATTTTCAATTAGGACCAACAACATATCACAAGAAGTCTTTTGCGAAAACCCAAATATGCTATGATTATCAAACAACACAAGTAGCTATAATGAGATGTCATGATGGCCATCAAATTGGAGGTGTGATCATCATTTGGGACCAAGAGGACCATGCTCAGATTTTTAGCCAGTCATACTGGAAGTCAGACTGGTGCCATTTTTACTTATGATTATCCAGACATCCTTTAGCAAAATTCCCATGCTGATATATGACCATCCATTTAGAGAAGGGCAGATTTTCAAGGTGGCCACTGTGGTTGCACTGTTGGATGCTATACTTGCAACATCTAATATTAAAACTCTTTTTTGAGAAAACACCATCCATGTGAACTGGGTCATCCAGTCATGAGAGAAGAATGATTCAATCTACCAGACAACTACTGTCAGCTGTGTTGGATGTCAGATCAACACCATTTTCATTTAGGACCAACTAAACATCCTAATAAATTTTTCAGCAAAAACCCCCATACCAATGTGGTCAAATGTTCAGGAGTAGTGGTGGCAAGATTTTTAATAAAACGTCCACTTTGTTGGCCAAAATGGATGTCCGAAGACCATCACTATCATTTTTGACAAACCAGACTTTAAGTAATATTGGACATCTGAGGTGAATTCCAGGGAAAACAAATTTCATAAACCAAATAGACATCGAAATCAATCTTGTAATGAAAACTCCATGTTTGTATGACCAGTCATTTAAATACTCATGACAAGATTTTCAAGATGGCTTCCATACTGCATGTCAGATTGGCACTAGTGTTGTTTAGACCAATCTGACATCATACAGTCTTTGACTGAAATCCGATGTTTAGATGTTTATATGACGACATAATTAGGAAATGTAGTGATAACATAATTTTTCAAGATGGTTGTTATGCTGGTTATACTGGATGTCCAAGGAGCACCTTTTTCCTTTAGGACCTGCAAGAATTTTGGATTAATTGTGTACAGTTTCATATAATTGTGGAGAAGTAGTAATATCAATCTGGTACTAATTGACACAAGATGGAAAACAAGCCAGTTGGATAAATCGTTTTGGATTATGACCAGTAAAACAAAAAGCAAGAAAACATCTGGACAAAAAACATGGCTTCTATGAAGAATACATTACTGTTTAATTGTCCCCAATGTAGACTCATGTTGGATATGACTGACTGAAAATGACTGACAGAGTCTGAATGAACTAGCCCTTGGTACTGGTATGTAGTCTTGAACCAAACTGAAAGTGTAGAAACTATTATCATATAATTAGGCTTGCCATGACTGACCTTAAACCCCCAGAATCAATTGGTTTGTTCATTACCATAAGCATAATTCATTCACAAAGTCTTGTCAAAGCACTTTTGAACAAATGTTATTCTGCAAAACTGGTTTTTCTATTAGCCACAATGATGACCTTCTGACCCCAACATAATAGACCCCTTCTGTACCCAAAGTACAAGGAATCCTAAAAGTTTTGTCCATTACTGTGATGCTGAACTGATGATGTCATTGTGAAGAAACTATTTTCTTCCCTTGTTTTGCTGACCTAACATTTTTCAAAATCTGTTTTTCTCTGAGCCACAGAGACTTCTATTTCCGAACTTTTGACCCAAAATAAATTTACTGTTACCGTACCCAAAGTGCAAGCTATCCACAAGGTCAGTAACTGCAGATGGTGGAGACCTTGTGTTATAGTGCACAATGAAACTAATAACAGATGGACAAATGGACAGACATCAAAGCACAATACTCTGCTTTATTATAGCCATACAAAAAATTAAAAAGATTTTGAAAAAAAAAATTCTTATTTAAAGAAAAATCTCTCTCTCCCATGCTCTCTTGCAAAATACAAAGCCTTGCAAATGAAGGAGTGGTTTTTTACATTTCTGACTTAGAATTAAGAAGGTTATTAAAGGTTATTAATGTTCACAAATTACACTCCCACTCAAGGACAATGACAAAAAATTTAGATTAGTGTTAAACACATATAACAGGTGTGAATAGGTAATTCAAGGTATGCAAAGAATTGTACATGTTTATTATGAAAAAAAAAGATAGGTGTGAATAGGTAATTTGAAGTGTGCACAAAAATTTGTAGATTTATTATGAAAAAGATGACAGGTGAGTGGAAAGCCTCTGATCTTAATAGTTCAACTGCTCAGATGGATTTCTTCTCCAAACCTTGGCATTAACTTCAGTCATCAGTTTGTACTGCTTTCTAAGAACATAATAATTCTGATAATCTGTTAATAAAAAATATCGATAATCTTATTAATGCTCAGTAATAATTACAAACGTTGTATGCATATTATTAAAATTGAACTGAAATAAATTTTTTTACTTACTAGCAAAGGATGAATTTTTGGCCCACTTAAGTGCCATAAGCTATTCTATCATTATCAAAATTAAAAGTAGAATTCTGACAATGGGGATACCAAGGATGGATATGTAAAGCAAGTATATAAACTACTGGTAATAAGAGTTATCTCCCTTCTATTACCAGTCAAGGAGAAAATGTGCAAAGCTGAAGTGAGAGCATTAAATTATCTCCCTTTCATCCTATAATTGCGGGACAGGGTTTCAGATGAAAAACAAACCTTTGTCCTGAGCGTTGAACTCTACAATATGGCAGTAAGTTGAAGAAAAATGTAATATTTAATCTGTGAGAAAGAACTATTTGGCAGTCTATGCTCTTGCATCAACAAGTGATATAAAATTACATTTTAAAGTAAAGTAAAAAATTCCAGTAAAGAACTGTTCATTCAAATATTATTCAAAATGCACAAAATTCAATTCAACATACAATTTAATTTTATACATCAAGATGCAACACAAAGCAAAATGCTTCAGGCATTGATTATTTTGCAACACCCTGAATCACTAATACTCAAAAATGATCATGCATAATAAAATCTGTCTTGCAAAAATGTGATATTTTATCAATAATTTGCTTCACATGCAAAAACATTTGGTTATAAGATTTATATAAATAAGTATAAATAAACCATCAGCAATACTAAAGCAGGCCATTATCATTATCTTGTGGAAAAGCCTTGAAAATATTTAGATCTACTGAAACTAAATTATTTTACTCTCAAACAATTAACAAATTTTAAAAGCACTTTGACCAAAAATTCTTTTCTTTAAATAAGATTTTAATGTAAAACCCTGTGATTTTTAATATTAAAAATATCTTTGCATTAATGTTTTTATGTTTATTTTTAAAAAAATTTCAACATCTGGACAAAAATCTTTTTGCGTATTTAAAATGAGATCAGCATTTTCTTTTTCTTTACAGATTCCTTTGGTGCTTTTCCACAAGACATGGCGCAGCCCCCTTATTACTGGTAAGCCCATGTGAACATGTATATTCAATGAAATGTTTCTAAACAAATAAGCATTTCCCAAGCATGGGTTTTCTTTTTTTAAATCCAGGAAATTATTGCTAATTCAGTTTTAAAGTTGCTATATAAGTTATAAATTTTTTCTTTTGTGATAACATTTGAGCCCCAACACCTTTAGATGATGTTGTGGTATGCAGGAACAATCAAATTCATTGTCATATTAAAATATAACAGTGTGTAATTAATTTGGGCCTTAATTCAAATGATGATGATGTGGAGTGCAGAAGTCATAAACATGTAATGTCTCATAAATAAATAATTTGTGATTAATGCTTATAGATCATGTGGAAATCACAGTATATTATGGTTTCATCAGGCTAAAACTGGATGCCAAATTTGGTTGAAAACCAACAATCCTTGCTAAAGTAAAATGCTGGAGAACCCCAAGTCTGGTGAATGGGTGACTGTGATGGGATACTTCCTCTAACTGAAAATAAAACTCACCGATGTGACATCAAAATAAAGCTGTCAATTTTTTATTAAATCCAATAAGTCATGAAAAAGTTAATATGTGGAAACCAATCTCATGAGGACAGATAATCAGGGGCATTAACTCTAATAAAATCTTGACAAAATTAAACAATCCTTGTCAAAAGTTTGCTTCAGAAACTAATGTCAAGTTAATACAATGATAGTTCTTCTGTCAGAGTTAAGTATTTATAATGGTAAAGGTGTAAACAGATGGTTAACTTTTCACATGGGCTTACAGTTTTTCAGTATTCCCTTTCTATAATGCACCTCAGTATAACATGATTCCTAGTAAGCCAGATATATTCAGCATTGCAACATTTGTATATAATGCACCCAAACATAAGGCAACCTCATCTGCAATGGTACAATTTAATGGCTCCCATCATTAGTGTCATACTCAGGTGCAAAAGGTGAACTGTATTGCATAAAAAAGATACTGAAAATTCATTCATCTTCATTAGTTAAAATGGTAATCTGAGGCTATTTCATAAATGAATTACTGCATTCTGTAACACATGCTCACCCACCTTTTTGGAAACCGGCTTGGGTGTTTCCTCGGATTCTTTAGCTTGCTCTTGTATAGACTTAAATTTATTCAGCAGGATTTTGGTGGTATCCTTGGCAGGCATACCATCTGTCCAATCGGTCTTGTCCTCACGAGCAATGTTATCATTGTGTACTGGTTCATTTTCATACAGGACAGGCTGTGTTTGCTCCTGATATTGACCGGGTAAATCCTGTGGTTTCACATGTCCACTTTCTCCTTTTGGGGATTTTGGGCTCAAAAGGCCACGCATCTCAGCAACTCTTGCATCTTCTCTCGGTGGTGTAAATTCTTTGCATTTAGGTGATACAGATTTTGTACCCTTGTTATTGGCACTCTCGCTCTCTAGCTGTTTCCATTTTGAGGTCAAGTTTTTTGTCAATCCAGGTTCAGGGAGGTCACTTTCAACAGTATCTGCTTCTCGTGCAATATCGGCTCTCTTCTCCTGTGGTCTGCTCTCTAGAATACCACTCTCCGGTTTTTGTTCTTCAACCACTAGTGATTTAACTGGGGTACTTTCATAAACTCCAGCTTCTTTCGGTGGTGTAAATTCCTTCTTTGTTCGAGGCTGAGATGATGGGGATATTGATTCCATCTGCTTAAATTTGCTAGCAACAGTTTTGGCCATGCCTTTCTGAGGTAGTTCCAGCTCTTGAACCTCAGAATATTTTGGAAGATTGCTTTCTGTAGGTGTATTCTCTAACACCCCAGAGACAGTTTTTCCTGGGCTAGTTTCACGTGGAGGTGTGAATTCTTTGGTTTTCCCTGGAGTTGTCGGGGATACACTTGATCTCTGAATCTCAAGAAATCTTTCTTTAACATTTTTAGCATAGCCTTTCTCAGGAAGGATATCCTCAACTTGGTCTTCAGACCTAACAACTTCAACAGATGTTGCTGGTTTGTTCTCAAATACGCCAGCATCAACTTTAGGTTCATACTTTTCAACCACAGTTCTTGGCTCACTGACATATTCCACCTTTCCAGACCTGTCAGGTGTCAGTCTCTTACTTGGAGATGGAGGGGGCTTATTTTTTCCTTCATTCTCAATCTCCTTAAATTTTGACAAAATGCTTTTGGCTGCTCCTTTTTCTGGAAGTATATCTTCAACTGGTGCATCGGACTTGACAACATCTTCTTCCTGGTGTGGCTTACTTTCAAAAATACCAGACTCTGGTTTTCCCTCATATGCATCAAATTTCACTCTAGGTTCACTCACATACTCTACTTTTCCTGTTGGATCCGGTGTCAACTCCTTCTTCTCCTTTGTCACAACTTCAGTTTTCTTACCATCCATTTCTTTGTACCTATTTGCAATGTTTTTAGCATAACCTTTTTCTGGTAGTGGATCCTCCTGTAGTTTTTCCCCTGATTTTATTATGCCTTCATGAGTTTGTGGCTGGCTTTCGAAAATTCCTTCTTCTGATTTGCCTTCATATCTTTCAATTTGTGCTCGTGGTTCGCTAACATATTCTACAGGTCCTGTTTCTTTTGGTGGTGAGGGTTTCCGGCCTGACTGTGTTGTATCAGTACTCTGAATCTGTTTGAATTTTTCCAAAAGACTTTTTGTCTTTCCAGTTTCGGGAAGCTCTGCTGAAGTATCCGTATCACTTTCCCTCACCGCAAATGAATCCCGAACTGGCTCATTCTCGTATTCCCCGCCCTCAGCTTCAGCATATTCCTCTTGAACTGACCTTCGTTTTGGAGATATACTTGAGTCAGATTTTCCAGACTCAAATCGCTGTCGTACTGAACCCATCTCTGCGAAGTGGATCTGAAAAAAGCCGAGAAAATATTCTGTAATGGCCATCTCTATATAAAAGAAATATTGATGCATGCAATGTGTATGGCTAACTAGATTGCCATGATTCACAACTAGCTCTTGTTAGACTGTCTTAAACCACTTTTTACATATGGATGAGTTTAATGCCATCAGAAAGAGCAAATTAATAAAAACATTAATAGCAAATAGGTGCACATTTTAATTGTTGCAACTAAACGAGACAAGAGTCCCTCAAATTGAATTTCCAGGAAATCAAGATCATATATTCATTTTAACTGCTGAGTGTTAAACCATCTCTGATATCCTTAACAATCAAAATTTTCAAATAAGCCATTGTGGCAGCAGTGTAAGATTGATAACATTTTCATTTTGGTGAAACTGAATACTATTTGAGGAGTTTTGGTGAAGGTTCCATGTTTATATGACCATCCATGCAGGATAAATGATGAGAAGATTTTCAAAATGTTCATTGTGGCAGCCATATTTGAGGTCAGATTGGCATTATTTTCATTGAGGACAACTAGATATTATAATTAGTCTTCTAAGTGAATTCCCAATGTTGATATGACTTTCTATTTAATAGTAGCAAAAACAAGATTTTCATCAGGCTTGTTGCCACACTGGATTGTCAGTTTGGCACCATTTTCATACAGTACCAACAGATGTCATAAGAAGTCTTTTAGTGAGAACCACATGTTGATAAGACTTTCTGTCTAGATTTTCAAGATGGCTGCTGTTGTTTCAATATTGGATATTAGATGGGCAAAAGTTTTTGTTAAGACCAGCTAGACACCATACAAAGTTTTCTCAAGAAAAACATGAGGGTTTGATTTTCTGTTAAAGAAGAGCAATAACAAGATATTCAAGATGCTTCCTGTGGTGGCCATATTGGATGAAATATTAGAATTATTTTCATTTAAGATCAACTCGGCATTACAACAAGTCTTTGGCAAGAGCCCCATGCCAATGTGACATTTCATTCAGGCAGAATTGCAACAAGATTTTCAAGATGACTGCCATGGCAGATTATTGGATGTCAGATCAGCATCATTTTTATGTAGGACCAACTAGACATAAAAAGTTTTTTGCTAAAATCTATTATGTGTATGTTCAGGAGGGGTGGTGATAAAGAGTTTCAAGAAGCATGATCTCTGAGCAGACCATTTTCATTTAGGATGAAAAATCATAAGTTCTCTCATCAAAATCCAATGTCAGTATGACTTTCCATTCTCAGGTTTTTCCTGGGGTTTCCAGGGTTCTTCCTCCACCAGTTATACTGGCCATTATGTATAGCCTATCTTGTGATGAAAAATGGTGTTAAACCCTACAACACCTACAACAACAATTCAGGAGAAGGGTGATAACAAAGTTTTAAAGTCAGGGTGGCAACATTTTCATTTGGTACTAAGTAGACATTGAAATAAGTTTAAACCCCATGCTGATATGATGATTCATCCAGAATAAGATAATAAGATTTTCAATATGGCTACTGTGGCAGCCACATTGGATGTCCAAGCAGAACAATTCTGAATTCTGACCATTCAGACATTACAATGGGTCTTATGGCAAGAACCCCACATGTCGATATGAGTTCCATTTTGAAGAAAAATAAACAAGATTTCAAGATGCAACAGAAGCATCATTTTCATTTAGGACCAACCAGACCTTAGGGTGCAAAATTTCATGGCAGTCATATTTGTATTAATTGGTGGACAATAGGCCATACCATAAGCTCTTCTGTTTGATGACTAGTAGATATACCTGTCAAAATTAGTTTGGGTATATGGATAATGACAGTTTGAAATACAAATAATCATGAATATACAGATGTATAAATAATATCTGACAGGTAAATGATGACAAGATATTTAATCTCTTTGTTACCTGCATCACCTCACCTGTTCTCTCCTAGTCATGTACACACACATATAAACACTCAATGAAACATACATTATAGTGTCATGTATCTGCTCATTCCAAGTAACATAAAAGAAAAAGTGAAGAAAACAAGCTATATAAATTTTAACAAAATTTTTTTTATTTTCCTAGAAAATATGAAATAATGTTAATATGTTAAGCAAGAATTATGGTTTACAGAAATGATCCAAATTGATTGTTCAAAATAGAAACATAAGTCTTGTAAAAATTTCTAAATACAGTCTGAAGTTCAATTCCAGTCCAAAATGGTGGATGACCACATCAGACGAAGGCTAACAGAAAATTCTAAAATTTACACAATAAAACAGTTTGTGTTGTTCTGTTCCAATTTAGAATATTTTCTGGAAAATGTCTTTGTCCAAATCAGTAATGTTGTTCTCCAGGAAAACAATTATTCAGAAAAAACGTAAAATTAGCTCCTCTAACAAAACATGTTGTTCTACATAGACATATGAACAGACAACTTTGTCTAGCTCAAAAATACCTTTTTAAGGTAATAGAAGTTGTATAACTCGAGATATTACAATAACTCCAACTGAATTTATGACTATGACTGTGTATGACGACTACAACTGTCTGTCTGTGACTCTGAACGTCTTACAAAAATACCTCGGTATATAAACAAAGCTAATACGTTGTTTGAATTACATGCACACTAGGATGCATGCAATTTCATAATACTTCTGGACATTAGAAAAGCCTAACCAAGTATCAGCCAATCATTTTCATAACTATTCCTGAATGTTTACTTGTTATGAATTTATCATACACAACTTGTGCTCACATGAGTCACATTTATGAGTCAAGTAAATACTTTTTCAACAACATAATAGACTGATATTAATATAATCATATTAATAATTACATTTAATGAAATAAAATGAAAAAAAAATTTATATAGAACTGATTCTTTAACACAAACAATTAAACTAAAGGAACATAATATTCCAACATAAAAGGAAAAAAAATGTATCTTTATCATACTATAAAACATCAAGTATGGATAATAAAAATTGTTTTCACGGCATGGCACTCATACATTAAAAAAACAAATAAAACATCAAATATTTTTTCAGCGTTTATATTCTGTAGTTACCTCCTCTTTCTCCTTGGTTTCCCTGAAGACATCAGGATCTCTTTGGGGCTCCTCGTCCTCGGTGTAGCCATTCTGATGAAAAGTTCTGATAAAAAAAAAAGTTTACTTAAAATGTGTCCATGATTCATCATGTGAGCAACTATTTGCCATGACAAGCAAAACCATGGCTGTCCCAAGTTTTGTATGTAGACCTGTACTAGCTGAGTATGGATGACACACAAGTTTTCTGACAAATGGAGCTCAATAACCTCAACTTTTTGTCAAGGTAAGCAGTGTTAAACAAAAGTTATGGTGCAGAAACATTTGTTTTCTTATTAAAATTACTGTGATATAGGCTTCTGACTTTTGACTCCAGAATCTATAGGTTTCTTTATTACCATTACTACAAAGCAATTAAAAAATTTGGTCAAGGAACAATTACCCAGATCTTTGATCTTTTGAAGCCAAAATGTTTCTTCACTACCTTACTGCAAGCCCTCCACAAACATTGGTCAAAGTGTATGGTCTAGAACTTTAGATCTAAAAATATCATGCAAAAACTATTTCTCTTTTTACAGTTACTGTGACCTTGACATTTAACCCAAAATCTGATGGGCTTCATCCTTGTACCAAGTGCAATCCATCACACAAACTCTGACCCAGGCCTGTAATGCAGAAATAATGTCAGTGTGCAGAAACCATTGTTTTGCTTTCAATCAGTAACCTTCACTCTTGATCAAAAGGGTTCATCTTACACTAATGCAAGCAATCCACCAAGTTTGGTAATTACATATGATGTAGAATTACAGTTATTGTGCTTAAACTTCTTCCTTCAATGTGTTCATTTTCATCCAAATGCATGCCATTCTCTTAGTTAGGTAACTACAGATGATGGAGAACCCGAGTTGTTTTGATGATTTTTCTTCCACCACTCACTGGCCTTCACCTTTGACCTTTTCATGCTTTAATCAATATGTCTCTTCCTTATTCAACTACAGGCCATCCTTATAATTTGGTAATTGCAGATTGTGCAGAATTAAAGTTACTGTGCTGAAGCCATATCACAATTACCTTGACCTCTTGAATTTATATGCCAAAATGGATAAGGAAGCCATATCACAATTATCTTGACCTCTTGAATTTATATGCCAAAATGGATAAGGAAGCCATACCAAAATTACCTTGACCTCTTGAATTTATATGCCAAAATGGATAAGGAAGCCATACCAAAATTACCTTGACCTCTTGAATTTATATGCCAAAATGGATAAGGAAGCCATACCAAAATTACCTTGACCTCTTGAATTTATATGCCAAAATGGATAAGGAAGCCATACCAAAATTACCTTGACCTCTTGAATTTATATGCCAAAATGGATAAGGAAGCCATATCACAATTATCTTGACCTCTTGAATTTATATGCCAAAATGGATAAGGAAGCCATATCAAAATTACCTTGACCTCTTGAATTTATATGCCAAAATGGATAAGAAAGCCATATCACAATTACCTTGACCTCTTGAATTTATATGCCAAAAATGGATAAGGAAACCTTATCAAAATTACCTTCAACTATTCAATTTATATGCCAAAACTAATAGGGTTCTTCTTACCCATAGTGCAAGCCATATACAAAGCTTGGAAACTTGCAAATGGTAGACTACTAGAGTTATTATGCAAAATCATGTCTCTTTCTTTCACTTAGTGACCTTTACCATTTAACTGCAACTTCAAAATCAATCAGGTTCTCCCTGTATCCCATGTGTAAGCCATCCTCAAAGTCTGGTAATTGTAGATGGTGGATATATTAAGTTATTGTGGTGTAAACAAACTTGGTAAAAGACATACATGAACTGACAGATGCAAATCACCGTAACATTTAACACATGCATAAGAGGGGGGGTCAAAAGAAATAAAGGTAGAACTTTAAAAAAATTTCATATATTCGGTTGATTTTGAATTCAAATTTTGAGAAATCAACATGATTCATGCAATCATGGGTTTTAAAAATGACTGATGCATTTCTAATAACTTTATATAAGAATTTTTGCCATCAACAAAGCAAAGTTTAATTAAAACCTAACACATACAACTTTTTACCTTTCCTGAAACAATTTTAGTCTTACCATTAAAAACTAAGAGGGGGCCCGAGTGGAGTGGCCGAGTGGTCTAAAGCGCTGTCTGTTACAGATCATTGCCATCTCACCTCTGTCTTCGTGGGTTTGAGTCTAGGATTCGGTGAATGTGGATATGTGAGAAAGCTTGCCAGTAGCTTCTGGTGGGTTGGTGGTTCTTTCTGGTGATTTTCCGGTTTCTTCCTCCACCATTAATACTGGCCGCCATGAATAGCCTATCGTGTGCTGAAAATGGCGTTAAGCCCAACAACAAACAAACAAACAAACAAAAAACTAATAGTGATAAATAAACTATATACTCACTGCTGTGCATGACTGCCTGAATCTGAAAGATGAAACAAAATTTAATTAAATTGTTAAGATCTAAAATACTGCATATATCTGGGTATTGCATATATAAGGGTACAAGTTGGAGCCAATGGCAAACAATACAGACTCTGATCTACCATCACATAATGTACAGGCAGATTAGAGTCTATGTTACATAATATACTTACATAATAGACTGGAAGATTTGGGTCTATGTCACATAATGTACAGACAGATTAGCATCTATGTCACTTAATGCACTGGTAGATTAGGGTTAATGTCACAATGTACAGGCGTATTAGGGTCTGTCACATAATGCACTGGCAGATTAGTGTCTATGTCACATAATGCACTGGCAGATTAATGTCTATGTCACATAATGCTCTGGTAGATTAGGGCCTATGTCACATAATGCACTAGCAGATTAGCATCTATGTCACATAATGCTCTGGTAGATTAGGGCCTATGTCACATAATGCACTGGTAGATTAGGGCCTATGTCACATAATGCACTGGTAGATTAGGATCTATGTCACATAATTCACTGGCATATTAGGCTCTATGTCACATAATGCTCTTGCAGATTAGGGTCTATGTTACATAATGATATGGCAGATTCCATCTGTTATATAATAATCTGGCCAGGCAGATTAAGGTCTATGTTACATAATGCTCTTGCAGATTACAGTCTATGTTTCATAATGATACTGCATATTAGATCTATGTTAAAATGATCTGGCAGATTAGGGTGTATGTTTATTCAACAGATTAATCCTAATGAACTCCATTGATCCTCATCTGTGGTTGGATTATAGTGGGGTAGAAAAATTCAGGAAATCTGAGGGACAATTTATTCATCAAACATTTGTCATTGCCTAGAAGGAAATATATAATCTCATACAATTTTTTAAAAATGTTCAAGTTTTCCAATCGACAAATCAGGTTTTTAAATTGGGCCAAATTGTTGACCACTATTGCTATTGGTTCTGGACATAGGCAAGGTATTCTTTTACCCTGATAATGCTAAAGATCAATGTATAGCTGTTTGTAGCAGGGTAAGCAAAAATATAGGATTGTATGCATTACTTGTGTCAGAATATATTGTTTAGTTAAAACAAAGTTCATCTTAAATTGGAAATTGTTCAAGAAATCTTTATTGACATTTGTCAACTGGTTAAAATATCCCTTTAGAATCTACCTTTTGTCATTTCCCTATTAGGACTCTGGTATTGAGTTACTTTTTCTTTTGGGACTCTGGTATCAGTTACTTTTTCTTTTAGGACTCTAGTATCAGTTACTTTTCTATTAGGACCTAGGTATGAGTTACTTTTCCGTATTAGTACTCTTGTATGAATTACTTTTCCCAATTAGGACTCTGGTATGAGTTATTTTTTCTATAAGGATTTGGGTATGAGTTACTTTTCCTATTAGGGTTTGGGTATGAGTTAATTTTCCCTATTAGTACTCTGGTATGAGTTACTTTTCCCAATTAGAACTCTGGAATGAGTGTTTTTTTTCTATTAGGACCTAGATATGAGTTACTTTTCCGTATTAATACTCTTGTATGAGTTACTTTTCCCAATTAGGACTCTGGTATGAGTTATTTTTTCTATAAGGATTTGGGTATGAGTTAATTTTCCCTATTAGTACTCTGGTATGAGTTTTTTTTCCCAATTAGAACTCTGGAATGAGTGTTTTTTTTCTATTAGGTCATAGGTATGGGTTTTCCTATTAGTAGTCTCTTATGATTTTTCCCAATTAGGACTATGGTAACTATGAGTTATTATTTTATTAGGACTTTGATATGAGTTACTTTTCCTATTAGGGCTCAGGTATGAGTTACTTTTTCCTATTAGTACTCTGGCATGAGTTACTTTTCCTTATTAGTACTCTGGTAAGAGTTACTTTCCTTAATTCGGCAATATTTAGAAAATGGTGGTTATTTTGGAAGAACTGGGTTTGGTAAATGTTGGTTGAAATTCCTGCATGAAATTGGTTTATAATTTCTTAGTAAACTGCATTTCACTTTTCATTATATCTATAATTTCATTTTATTTTGCAGCAATTTATGCTTTGTGCAGTTTGATAATAACCTGTCCTGGTAATAAAAAATTAAAACACTCGAGGTAAGTAATTTTTGCATGTGGTCTGTAATCCCATAATGCTTCAAAGCAAGTCATCAGTTTTGTTGTTGTTGTTGTTGTTGTTGCTGTTGTTGTTGTAGGGTTTAATGCCATTTTTCAGCACAAGATAGACTATACATGGCGGCCAGTATTAATGGTAGAGGAAAAAACCTGGAAAACCCTAGGAAGAAACCCTAGAAAACCCATGAGAATCATCAGTTTTGAGAAACATGGAAACTTATGAAGGTTGGGATAGCAGTGGCAATAAGGTCAACTGCAGTAAAGGTTATGTAGTAATTTGAAACAAGGTACAGAAGAGTGAAGAATGAAGGGTAGTGGAAATACAATAAAGTAGAGTGCTATTAGGGCATTCAGAATAAGGCAGACTTGCTGATCCTTGGTTGTCATGCAATTTCACTGCATTTACCTAGTTTTATACCTAGTAAATATTGGTTTTGTAAGAACAACTCACCTTTATTACAATGCTGTAATTGGGTTTCATTAAGGGATTTTTACATAATATCTATAGTACATACCCTTATGCAACTGTTCAATTATAAGATTTTTGACAAGTCCAGGATATAAATGCTCCCACCTGTATTGTCTTGTACTTTGCACCAACAATGTTTGAACAGTTGCACAAATATCATAACCAAATAAATATATATGATAAGTATGTTTAAAGTCTGAAATATGAATGTTATACATGGCCATTTTACAGTTGTGAGTGCATCTGCCCGATCCAGGCCAATGCCATGATTTTAGAATCTCACACATAACAGGGTAGGTTGTGCAAAAGAGTAAATAAGAAATTGTCAGTGGGGATTGTAAAGACCTTTATTTGACATAGATATAGAAAAAGAGTAAGCAAGTAATGATGGAGAAAGATTAAATGTCAAATGGAGAAGTATTTATGTGACAGTGGGAGTTTAGAGGCATTTATTCATATAGCTAGAAACAAAAAGACTCAGTGGGAGTATGGAGGCATTTCTTTAGGAATAATGCTGCTATTATAATAATTTTTGGGAGGGTAGTGACCTGGAAAGTGTTTCCATACAGAGGCCTTTTCATCTACCATGATACTGTGTGGTGCTTGGGCCCCCATCCCCACTTGTGAAACAACTATATCAAGCTCTACTAGTAAGAACTGCCAGTCAAAATCAACTAAATGTTAATACATATTAAACAAGATTGCCTTGGTGGCACCATCACTCTACTGGGCAACATAGAACATTTCCAGGAATTCATGATATGAACATTTCTTTCTTTTAAATACAGTGCTGAAACCATCAGGATATAGTTTTTAGCAAAAAACATGATTTTCTAAATTATATGCTGTGACAGACACACTAGATATCAGCTTCAAACCATTTGTGTTTAAGACATTATGGACATAATAATAACCCATATCTTAATGATCTTCTATTCTGGGAGTAGTGACAAGATTTTTAAGACCTCAAATTTGGCAGCCATATTGGATGTATGAATGGCACTATTTTCATTTAGGACTAACTATCATGAGAAAAATTACTGGTGAAATCCCCATATTGATATATCCATCTATTTTGGAAGGAGTATAGATGATATTGTAGCTACCATAATGGCATATTTATGGTTGGTCATTTTCATTATGGACAATTAAGGTTTGCATGAAGCTCTGTGCAATAAAAATTGTACCTTTTCTAAGCCAGGATCTGTAATTGACATTCTTTTTTCATGCTATATGTATATTTTATAACAGTGTTTACAATGGCCGCCTACGTGTAAGCCTTGAGTTCCACAAACCATACAAGCCATGTGAACATGTGCTATTGGCAGTATGCATCACTATCGGTATTACTGCTCAAGAACAAGGCATTTGTATTTTCTATTAATCATTTATTTTAAAATAGCATTTGTTTTCACTATAGGAATTTAAATGTCTATATCCCACCTGATTATGTGTCAATTCTAAGGATAGAGTTAAGCTGTTCAGAAGCCAAACATTGTACCAATCATTAATTCAGTGTGTAAAGTAGTTCAGATTTCTTTCAATGTAGCAAAAGCACAAAATTTCCTGATATGTCAATACTATTAAGAAATAATCATGATGGACAATGAGATGCAAGTGTTTTTAATTAAATCAGCAATTCAAATGAAATTCTGACATTACTGAGAAATGTGAAAGCAAAATAGTCTTGTAAGAATCAGGTGCACAACATATGCCTGTAAAGTGGTAGTGGTGGTTTTCAAGGTATTTACCCCTCCATTGTAGGCCTTCAATGGGCAGTGAATGAGGAGGTGTCAGCTCAGCATCATGAATGATGTCCTTGTTTGCAATTCACTGAATTTCTATGGCAGCTTCTTAGTATAGCAACTACAAAAACCTCTTTGTGCACAGGAATTGTAATTTCAAAACCATTTTCATTGACATAGAGAGGGCCCCAAGCAGCCCAGTGGTCTAAAGCATTCAGCAAATATTTAGGATCACTGCCATCTCACCTCTGTCTGTATGGGTTTGGCCAATGTGGGTAAGTGAGAAAGCTTGCCAGTAACTTCTCATGGGTCCCTGGTTCTTTCTGTGCTTTTCTGGGTTCTTCCTACACCATTTATACTGGCTGCTATGTATAGTCAATCTTGTGCTGAGAAATGGTGTTAAACTGCACAACACACAATATATGGATATACAGACCAACTCCACTCACCCCATGCATGCTAAAAAAGAGTGACTTGTGAACCACCATTAGACTTATTCCTGGAGTTGCTACAGAAATAAACAGTTATGGGAGCAGCTTTATATCACTAGTAAACAAACATTGTCTTCTCAATGGATAACTTTGATTGCAATCAGACATTATGTAAAAATTTTACATAGCTTTTAAAAAACTAGATATTGCTTGTTTATCTTTGACATGTGATGATTCCATAACCACTCAGCCCTGTAACAAAAAAAGTTAATACAAATGGTGTTGTAACCATTAATAAGCTAGGTCATTCTAGATACATTCTGAGTTGATCATTTGAAAATTCACTGAACTTAGTCATTGATATCATTCATGAGCTTAGCAGAGCAAACAATAGTGACAATCATATGTTCACATGGGAATCAGAATAATTTAAAAACAGTTTCAACAAATTAGCGCAATCTAATCAGTACTCTAACATTAAAATGTGCAAACAACATGATCCATAGCATAATGAGAATGTAAATCTGGGATGATATTGTTTATTCAAAATGATTACTCCTAACAAACTGCACAGACCCAGACCTGCTGGTGCCTTATGTGATTACAGATCTGGGTCTATGCATTTTATAACTTACCTTGCAAGAAAGTTTTAAAGCTTATATAAAAAAAACTGGACTTTGTATTTGAAAAAGTTGTATTGTATGCCTTTTTAGCTTTACTGCTGCATTGTGTTCCTTTTTGGGGATAGTGTCACACATATAGCACTACACACACACACAAGGTGCTTGGGTGAAACAGATTAGCTGTGGGAGTGATAAACTACATTTAACAGTATATTATGACCATTCAGCACATTCCTGCCCATATAGTGCTGTGTGTGAATGTGTACTGCTGATAATATACAAAACACAAATCTGATTGAATAAAACTAAAATACTACTGTTTACCTTGTGCATAAGGATACAGTGCTGTCACATTATTCCCTCCTTCTTTACTAATACTGATTTTCCTCACGTAAGTACCATACCAGGGAGACCCATGGCTCCTGCTTAACACTTTTGAAGCCATCCAGATTCAGATTATCCCAAGTCACACAATCTGGTCCCTATATAAACCAGTGGCTCTGCACCAGAGTAGGTGTAAAAAGTCATAACTTTCTTGAGTGGTTGTACATGGGCCTATGAAGTCCTGTGCAACAAGTCTTAGTACAAGACTGGTGACAGTTTTTATTTATGATGATCACAGTGTTACAAATGAAGAAAGTACTTACAGCCAACCATCAGACCCAATTGATTTAGAGGACTTGCACGACACAACAGAAATATGAGTAGCAAAAATGTGCAGTCATACAGGTATACTGAGCCATACTGTTTATACTTCCTGGAATTTTAAGCTAATTAAGATCCAAGCACTTCGAGCAGCATACCTGAAGAACAAGATGTGACCCATGAATGAGGACAGATATAATAGTCGAAAAGATAGGTAAACCTGTCAAGGATGAAATTTGTTCATTTTTCTTCATATCCAACCAATGCTGCATACAGAAGAAACTGTGTTATCAATGACACTGCAAGGCAATCTAGACATTCTTCAATTATCCATACAATACAAATGTAGCCATACTTCAGAAATCCAACTAATACCAAGGTCAATTGTTGTTGTTAGGATTTTAATGCCATTTTTTTGACAGGCTTTACATGGCAGCCAGTATATCTAGTAGAGGAAAAACCTGGGGACCCCATCATCCCCAAATGGGGAGAATCAATGACCAAACAGTATTGAAAAGGTGCAATGATCAGATTTTCTGAGAACAGTAGGTAACTTCCATCTGAAAGTTGCAACTCTAATAGTATATAACTGAGAAATACAAAGACTGAAATAGTATACAATTGAGAAATACAAAGACTGAAATAGTATACAACTGAGAAATATAAAGACTGAAATAGTATACAATTGAGAAACACAAAGACTGTAATAGTATACAACTGATATACAGACTTATACAACTGATATGCACAAAGAATGCAATAGTATACACCTGAGAAACACAAAGACTTTACTAGTATACAACAGAGAAACACACAGACTGTACTAATATACAACTGAGAAACACAAAAACTGTACTAATATACAACTGAGAAACAGACTGTACTAATATACAACTGAGAAACACAAAGACTGCAATTGTATAAAACTAGAAATACAAAAATTGCAATTGTATAAAACCAAGAAATAAGTGGAGATATAAGACTCAATGAAAGTCTACAAACAATCTGATAAACCCAATAATATTTCAGATATAAACTCTTTATTTCTGCATGCCAAAAAAACCCAACAAAATTACTAAATCACTTAATATAAATGAAGTAATGGAAAGGAAACAAGTACTGTATCTAGAAATAAGACTTCAATTTCTACAAGATAAATGCAATACAAACTCCCTCTCCTGTGAATATAGCAAAATATTTAAAGACTCCATTCTTAATAGGGAACTTCACCATGACTCATAAGGCATGATCATGTTGGGGATTCCCTAGTCTGGTTGGCAGAAAGACCATAAGCTTATTCTACATTCGATTGAATATGCTTATTTACCAGAATATATAAGCCATTACACAAACCCACATTAAATAAAAGTTTCCACGACAAATTCATGATAAAAGTTGTATCATTTTGTTCTTGATAATAAGTAAAGCAACATTAAACAATTCTCTCTTCAGCTGTTTATGCACATAATCTTTTATCAACAAAGGAAATGCAAAGTTCAATGACAAACCTGACAAATTGCATCTCCTCCTTTTTCTGCATCAAGGGTTTATGATGATGGCGACGAGAAATGGATAATTGTTCATAGCTATTAAATAATAAGGAAACGAGGTTAGCCAAGTTTCCATTTGATGAAAATTTATGCGCGTGGCATATCATTGATACAGCATTCATACTGTACAAATATTTTATTTGCCCTTTGAACCGAAAGCAGAACTGATTGCAATGAAATAGTTTTTTCTGTTAAATTCATGTAGGAAACAGAATAATTGATATGAATGTTTAATTAGCGGAAATGCATCATTAATTTATATGCTTAGAATTAACAGCATGCAGTTCCAATGTTTATATATGTGTATAATTTGCACATGAATGGATCACAATTTGATATGTCAATAGTATACCAATGGTATATTAAATCGCTTGATAACAAAACTGTAAAAGCCATGTTATTTTTAATATATTGTAATGTAACATCAATATAAATGACTTAAACTATATACCAACATCAAAACATTAGTACCATGTATACAATTAGCACTGCCTATTCAATGGCCTAAACTGATATATAGATCATCTTCCTTCCTTGCCATGGTGGTTCTGCCAACCAGAGCTCTGCTAACCCTTAGTTGTGAAGTCAAACTGGGAATCTCAGAAGTTCCCTATAGGAAACAAATGTCCACATGAGGCCAAAACCACCCTAAGGGAAAATAAGGCAGCTCTGATTATATGAAAAACATAAAAGGATCCAGTAAACAAAGTTACAGGCTTTGCTCCAAGTTTTGCTCAAAAAATAACTTGAAAAAGACTTGAAGGCTCACACAAAGAAGAACACAGTAAATTTTGGCCAATATGCATGTAAATGAATTAGCCTTCTTGTATTTTTGTAGCAAAGATAAGCACATGTATATGAGGATAAACAAGAGTACTAATGTCTAAGCCATGTAAAAACTGATCCTCTAATGATTTTTCTGCCATAATGGTAGTATGAGCACCACTAAAGTCAAAGGGTGGGTTTGTAATCCAGCAGTTGGATCTGCCCCAGCTACTGTTGTGTCCTGGGGGAATGTACTTTACTTCCCTTGCCTTAAGCAATAAATAAAATCATACTTGAATTATGGTGAAAGCAACAGAAAATATTTTTGTATGGTAATTACAGTACCAGGTGTTAACTTTTTGCTATTTCTCCTTACTTTGATCAATCCTTTTTTATGTAATATGAAGTAAATGTGGTTGATAAGCTAACATATCTAAATTTCACAACAGATTTTATCATGACCTATTTCAGTAACAAAAACTAGGCACATATGACCTTCCGAATTTTGAATGTAGGCATACATACTAATTATCTGAGCTGCACAGTATCCAAAACAATGACTGCAATATCAACTACAGTATTTTTCAGTAAATATCCTTTCCTGAAAAATCATCAGACTTACATTACAGCCAGAAAACACCCACACTGATGTCCAACAATAATCCTGATGAAACCTTGTATACTGGCAACATATAAAATGATATTCCTTTCCCAATAATGTCTGGTTCAAAAACATTTAACTGTATATCACAAGGCATAGAACAGCTTTAGAACTGCCACAAATACTATATCACAAGAAAGAAATGTTATCCTTTTAATTAAAATATAATTAATATCTAAACTAGACCAGTATTAGCTCCATTTTAAGCATGAATATTTGAATTTCAAGACAAACAAAACCAGTTAGACACTTTCTCTCGTAAACACAAAAATTAAGCATCTCAATCATACTAATATAGAATGCTGAATACAACAAACAGTTCTTAAAAAATATCTAGCTTCACAACAAATTTAAACCACAAAGACAGTACACTCTTGCCATCTGGATACATCCGAATCCATCCAATGTCTGAGAAAAGAAAGTTACAGAAGCAATGATCCTGGTGGGAATGCAGCTGAGCCTAACAATAGCCTGTTTCTTAAACAAAAGGACAAGCATCCTGCCAGAGCTTTAAGTGTTAATAGTATGTTAATCATTTATCTTAATTAGACCATATACACCAATATAAAATGCAATGCCCACCTAGGCTCCATAGTAGAAGTACAGAACATATCAGGCTGTCCTAAACTATGTCCTCAAAAATCCTGGCAATTTCAGCTTCTAGGACAAATACAGAAATTTTCAACACTGAGAGTGTAGACACATCTGTAGTGAGTTTCAGCTATTAAAAAATGTGATTTATGACTATACACTTGTTACTTACCATACTAAAAACATTTTTAGTTAGCCTAACATTTCCTTAAATTTAGTGAGCAAGCAAATTGTTGCTAAAATTTTAGCTTGATAAAAAATGTGTGTATGACAGAAATGCTGATGTGTGCCATGACAGTTTAGAAGCTTGTTTCTGATATGTATAGATCCTAGAAACCATTTATTGTGAAGATTTTTGTTGGTTTTAACATTCCAAAGGATATACCAAGGCAGCTGACCTGGGCATGCATGGAACCCACAATGCATCAATTAAGAGTGTGACATTTCACAGACTTTAACTACCACCCCTCTCCTAAGCATAAAGTTGTACACCAACAGGCAAACTGATTGACTTATCAATTTTATCTTAAATATCACATTATATTGAGGCTGTAATAACTACAAGTGAATAAATGCACTTGTTGATGTTATTTTGATGTTATTTTAAAGATCTTGTTTGGCGGCTGTAATAACAATGAGCAATGAGATGGGCTTGCTCATGCCATTTTATAGATGAGGTTATATTGTGGCTGTAGTACTAAGGAGTGATAAATAAGACTGGCATGTATAATGCTTTTTTAAGGAAACTGATGTTACATTCTCTAAAACTACCATCATGTTTACATTTCTGCCTTTTGGTAGGCTGCAAAAAATGCTTTTCACTAATTCGTACAATGTAAACATTTGCTAAAATTTAATTATGCTATTTTATTGGACCAGTATACCATATCTAGAGCTTTACTTATACAGCCTTGTGGGAGTACAGACAATATTCCACTTGTAAAATGAAAGGATATAATCCCCTCACCCCCATCAAAGTTTAACCTTTTTTTAAACAATTAACAACATAAATTTGTGTGTGTTAGCTTGGGCCATTTGAAAATTTGTGTTGTCTTCCAGCAGGTAAAAGCTGTATAGTGTGCAGGTTAGATGTTTACTGACAAGGTGATTCAAATGCCTAACGATGATCTAAAGACTAATTGCATGTGCATATATGCTTTTTGACTTTGCTTTCATAAGTACCGAGTCAATGTATTTAAAAAATATTGTTATATTTTGGAAAATATTTAAATGATATACTAAACTTTTATGGGATAAACATGAAACTTCATAATAAAAATAAATTTGAGGTATAATGATGATGTCACATTCCCACCCCACCCCGGACCTGGTTTCAAAATTAAGCCATAATATTTGTGATTTTTTAAAAGTTTATAACTTAGACTCGGGTAGGGCATTACATCCTATCTTTCATTTTATGGGTAAGATTTTGTCACATGATGATAATATTGTAGATCAGGATCTTTATTGTTTGCAATTTGACAACTTATAAGCGAGCATGTATGGTACATGTGGCACTAAGGGGTTGCTGATACCAAGAATGATGTGGACATATGGAAATGATCAGAGATATAAAAACTAACACCTTTAGGATGCTGGCATGAAACACCTCCAGTCATATTCTCCTGTGAATGCCAAGATCAGGTCTACATTGATCTTATTAAACATTTCATTCTAGATGTCTAGCATTTATCAGAAGAGCTTTCAGTTTATGCTTAATGCCATATTTGTCTGCACTAAATGAATCTCTATGGTGATGCAGCTCAAAACTGAATGTTGAATGCAATCAGAAAATTTATGTTCATTAAATGGAACTTTTAATTAGCTATAATCTGAGAAAACAGATCCAAGCTAAGTGCCCTTGCAAAGGACACAAGGACTGACAACCCGGGCTGGCTTTAGCAGGCATCAAACCTGCGACCCATGGATTACAAGTCTGATGTTCAAACAACAGACCTACTGCAACTTCCTCAGTCAGAGAAACTAACTCTGAAATAATTTTAAACTTAATACAAGTAAAGATAAAGATAAATCAATGAAAGCAAGTCTCACTTTATGTCCTCATGAACTATTATTCTTTCTTTTCCTAATAATAATAGACAAATCATCCAATGAAAAAGAAATACAATAAAGTGAAAGCAAAATGGCATCTTAATTTGTAACCCTGAATAGAGCATAAACTTCTAACCATTTAATGAATGTTTTTTTCTTCAGTTCCATCCAAAAATAGCCCTGAACAATTATAATTTTAATTAGTCCATACTGAAATTGGATATATTCACTAGAGGATCTTTCTTTCAAGGTGACAAAATATCTAAAATGCTTTGATTTGGTTTACAATAAATTAGCAAAACATACATCACAATAAGGTAATACAGTGCAAAATGCAAGTGGATCATGGTAGTTTATTTGGATAAATTCTTTTCCCCAATTCAGTTAAAAGAAAAGTAAAATCAGAAAGTGATTAATCTGTAGTGCCACAAAAGTTCTAATGTAACTTTTGTCATGACAGACAATAATAGCAAACAACAAACAGGAAATTAATGTGGCCTGATATCACTACCAGACTGGCATCTGCCTAACAGCTAATACCAAGAGTAGTTGGCCAAGAACTCTGTATCAACAGGATTCTCTGAATTTGCACACATTCATCTGATGGTACATCAGCATCAACTGTCCAATATTTAATAGCTTCTGTTCCTTATTGCATTCCAAGTTGGTCAAAATCTAGCATTGCTGTGATACATATTTGCTTGGGTTTCAAATTTCAGGTATGGGGCAAAAAGTACATTTTCATGGATACCTCATTTTGTGGATATATTGAGAAACCAATGTATTTGTCACTATAAAAGATTTTATTGATATTCATTGCCACACATTTGTGAGGAACAATTGTAATCAATAAGTTGATAAGTTATTCACTGTTAACATCTGGCATAAATGTGGAATTCATAAAGAAGATGAAGACTTTTTTTCTGCACATTTCCAAGTTAACATATTTAATACCACTTTTGTAATCTCAGCAAATTTGGTTCTCCTGTGTTCTTAAAGACTGCTATCAAAGCAAAAAGTTCTCAACAATTAGGGCTCAGGTGCCTGAACAATGCAAGTGATGGTAAACCATTTTTGTTTTAAACAATCCTGCCAAAATTATCCAGTGGGAACTTCTTGTTGCTGGGTGACCTTCATATGTTTTCCAAAATTTACATCTTAAAAGTTCTTAAGAAAGTTGTTAATGAATACACTGTAATTGCTGGTACTGTAGGAACTGTTTCAAAATACTCCAAACATGGGCTGCAAAGATATTTACAGTGGAAATGAACATCATGTCACTGTTGACTTGAAAATATCAACCCTTAAGCCAATTTACACTAATTTGCTTATCTGCACCTGAGAAAAAAGCACTTTGGAGAGGCCAGATTTAATGGGCTTTGGGAATGTGGGACTAATCTGCTGATTGTTTAGGTAACAGTTGTTATGTGTAAAATGAACAAAGTAATGGGCATAATAAGTGATTTGGAAATACAAATGGCTACCAACAGGGAGTAAATCTGCATTTATTAATCTATATCCTGTAGAATCTATACAACTGCCTTTTGCCACAAAGTTACAAAGAGATTTCAGACATTTTTTCTGACCAAAAAGATAACAATATCCTCACCTAACAATGTGAAAAGTTTATCAACCTAGTGAAGCCATTATACTAAATATTCCATGTAAAAAGTAGAAGAAATGAAAAAGTATAAGTACAAGATTTTATCCATATATAAAACATTTCTCACAAACACAAAATTTGATACTTCACCAGTTTTCATAATAATGACAATTTAAAACTTTGTAGTCATTTTTCAATTGTTCCAGACATTTTAAAGAACTGAACAAGCAATGTTCAAATTTTAGACCTTTTCCAGACCAGTACTAATGTAACAAATGTAACATAATTATAACATAATTCTCTTCAGCACTTTGAAAAAGTTTTCCTATTTAGATTAACTGCAACTATATTTGACAGCTGATCAGCATCTTTTGTATCAAATGATGATCATCATACATGGATGCTTCCTGTTAAATTTGGTCAAATTCTATGGGTTGGGGGGTAACGTAATTTAACAGACTTTTATTTTTAATAACAGTGATCATATTTATTGGAATATTTTGAGAGCCCTTAATTCCAGAACATGTCAAATATGGTCCAATTCAGCTCAGCAGTTTCTGAGAAGCTGTGGGTTTTTTCCTACTTGTGGTCATATTTATTGGCAGATCTGCACAATTTAATAGATCTAATAGGTGTAAATTCCATGAATCAATCTTTCAATCAATCCTGGTCAAACTTTGTCAAGGCCTTTGAGAAGTTTTTCAATTTTTTTTTTTTTAGTAATGGCATTATCATTGCAAATGGGCAAATCTGAAAGGCGTTGATGTCAGATTTGCTATTGCAAAATTATGTGCAAACTGGTCACAGTCAGACATGCCTACCCCAGAAAATGTTTTCTGAGGGATGACAAGACCAAAAATGAGGGACAGAGTATGAAAAAGAGGAACATAATAATGTTTGTGTGAATAATCACAATAGATTCTCACAAAACATCATAAAATACTAGTAATGCATATTTATAATAAATACTTATAAAACCTAGAAACCACCTATTTACAAAATATACAGTGAGGGCCCAGTGGGAGTGGCTGGGAGTGGCCATCTCACTGCCATCTCACCTCTGTCTTTGCGAGTTCAAGTCCAGACTCAGTGGGTTAGTGAGAAAGCCTGCCAGTAGCTGCTTGTGGGTTAGTGGTTCTGCCCAGGGTTTTCATGGGTTCTTTCTTCACCATTAATACTGGCCACCATGTATAGCCTATCTTGTGCTGAAAAATGGCATTAAGCCCTATAACAACAACAACAAAAACAACAAAATATACAAGTACATGTATATAAAATTCAAGTCCAGGAAAGATCTTTAAGTTTTCTTAATCATTACTTATATCTGTAGAAACAGTGAATGGGCAATTCCGCATTCTTACAGCTTTTTTAATTTATTTAACAATAGCAGTTATTTTTAATCTATGCATTGAAACTGTTTAGCAATGTCAGAGTCACTAAACATAATTTTAAAAGCCTTTGAAAATGTATCAAGTGCACTAATAGGCAGTATGAGTTCACCAATAATATATACTAGTTCAGCTCTAATTACATCAGACTTAGGCATAGATGATGAAGTCCACTAGATCCAGCCTATAATAAAAAAAAGTCCAACAATGTTCTAAAAGCATTTAACTTCTTTTTTAAGGATGGAATACCATTTTCCTGAAACGTGTCTACATATATTGAACATTCCTCCAGACTTTTTGAAAATTCACAATTATAAATGTTGCAGAAAGCATTTGTGTCTGCATTTTTTTTCCTGACTTGAAGAATTCATAACCATCAGCATATGATTTACAAAAATATTCAGATTTATTTTTTATGTAAATTGTGAATCACTTTCTTGGATATCGAATTGCATTTTGGAAGCCATGAATTATTTGTTCAGAATCAAGAAACAATTCATTATAATCAGAATATAAAAGAATCTGTGAATGTAGTTTTGTATAAGGTGGCGCTTTACAGTTTCATATTTAGCATTGGGTTAGAATTTTTTTAAAAAAAGAATTCTCTCCGGTTTCCTCACTAGTTATACTGGCTATTTAAAAAAGACTATATCTTAGGTATTACTCAAAGAACCTTTAATTTCCATTATTTTGATGTATGATTGATAGGTGTAATATGGGTAATAGAGTAAATAGCTTGGCCTTACTACACCTTTCAAAAAATGCTAGCTCCACTTGCTCATTTTCATCTCCCAAACTTCTGAGGTAAATTGTAAAAAAAAAAGAGCCGATAACTTATTTTTTTCCATTTTATGTATTTGGTAATTTATTCAATGCACTTTCAGAAGCTGGTAATGTCCAGTTTGGCAAAATTCATTTTCCCTATTTTAATAGCTGCCAAGAATAGTGTAATTTAGACAAATTAAGGTTGATATTTGGAGCACAAGGGAGCAGTCATTTTAGTTAGCAGTGTGCTAAGATCATTTAAAATTTAAAAAAGTACAATATCCAAATAAATTTCAGCCACATTACATAAAAGTAGCATATAGGTATGCCAACATTCTCTCCACTGTGCATGTTTAAAATGCAAACAACTTTACATACATCACTCTTTCACAAGTACATAATAACTGGTGAGTGCCACCATAACAGCCGCCTCAGATCAAATGAGTTTGCAATGACTATTTTAAACCATCACACATGGGCAAAGTTGATAATTTCCTGTTCCAGTCTGTGGTGTGTGAATTTTGAAACCCTTAGAAGTATTGATTAATTGAATTGTACCTAATATAATCAACTTTTTGCCATTTACCCCTTACGTCAGATCATGTGGTCACTGTTGATGCTCTGGTTGCAATCATAACTGGGTGGTATTCTCCATTGACTAAATGGTGGTCTATATTGTTCAGTACTTGAACAAGTAAAATCACAACTATGAAAGCTTCAATAACTTGGGGAAAGGCTTTGAGACTGAGGTAGAAGGCCCTTAGTTTTTATAAATTATAAATTTAAATTATTTTGTGATGTAGACACAGACAAAGAACTTGTAAATTTTGAGAATGGAAATTTGCTGCTGCCATTAATCTAGTGGCTTCACAGATTTGATACTAAACGAGTTCTCTCAAGATTTTAAAGTACATATAAAATTCTTTTGTTAAAAATAATAATACAGCTATAACAACCTTATTTTACTCTTAAATCTTTCCATGCATAATATATGTGTACCAAAAACGTAAAATGGTTCAAATTGCTGTTAAATGCAACATATACTTCACTGCTTAACAGGCCTATGCGTATCGGACTGCACTGTGTAACTTTGCTACATTCATAGTGAAGGGCTAAAAAGCAATATACTCTATGAGGGAATTAAAGTAGAAAGGGCTATTGACAGTTATATGATTATTCTCATTTCATCATTGAACATCAAAGGAAACTGTTCTCCATAACGAAATTTGACCAAGTCATCTGTTAAGGTACAAGGGTTTTGGAATAACACTATTCCAAACTCAACCAGTAAAAAGGTGAAGCACATCGATAATTGATTGTTCAATGGAAAGTTAATTGCAGCATGATTAGCCTATTCTCATCAATCAGATATTCCATGTAGGAAATTTAGAAAAACAGGCGATTTTGATTGGTTAATGGAAACTTAAGGGCATAACTCTTGGAAGAAATTAGGGGTTTTACTTTGCAAAAATTGCTTCAGTCTTCAATCTTACTTTCCAGAAGAGTGGCTCTGAAAGACTGTTGAAAGTACAGTACGAGTATGTTCCCTTGTAATTGAGTTCCCTTGTAATTGAGCACGCTGAGTTAGTTGTCTCAGAAAGGAAACAGACTTTACATTGGAAGTGTGTGGGAAAACGAATAAAGGTGGCAAAGGTAAGCAATCTTAGTGTCATTATTTTAATATGCTATTTCATTTGCTGATTTGTAAATGTATTGATGTTATGATATATGTATGTATGATTTCATTTTTTAGGGTTTGTAGTGAAATGTTAGTCACAACATTTTATTCTTTGATTTTCTGATTATCAGTTCATTGAGAGAATTGACAAGATTGCATATAATTGAATGTTCATTGAGAGAATTGACAAGATTGCATGTAATTGAATTTTCTATATGTAGGAATGCATAGGAATTTTCATGAACTCAGCCTAATACATGATGGATAATGTTTTGAAGATTTATGAATTAAATTTATTGAGTGTATATTCATATACTAGTTCATAATATTTAATTGATCACTAAACTATTTTAGAATAGTTAGATTTGATTGGCTAAGCCATTTATAATTTAACACCAGACTGTATTAAATGTAAAGAAGTCTATTAAATACAGTAGCTTAATGTAAATAAGTCATGGGGTGTTAAATAGGCACATGCTAGGCAGAAAGCAGAATCTAATGAATCCCCACTAGCTAGTGAAATTAAGGTCAGCATACAATTAATGTCTCTATTTGTAAACAAAACTAGTGAGAAAGCAGGTCATTTAGACAGAATTATGGTTTATTATCTGAGCTGAAATGATGTACAAATATTGATATATACTTGGAAAAGGTGACATATTGTCTATTGCGGGATATTTTATTTATTTAAGGAAACAACTTCCTGGGCTAATTCCTGAGCCAATTCTCAGAATAACTTCACAGCCAAACTCCAGCTTTAGATACCATCATCAAGAGTCCAGGTCAAAGACGATTGGTCAGAGGTTGGCAGTGCAGGAAGGAACGGAAAATTTGATGTCCAGATAAGATAGGTGATGATGTCATTCATTGTTGAGCTCAAGATCACAACTAGGCTATAATGAAACTGTATTAATTCTGTCACTGACAAGTAATAGTAAAGTGAAATTTGTATTGCTTTTATTGAGTACATGTTAGTACATTTTTTTTCCTTTATAGCAAATAAACTTATTTCTTCTATTTGAAATTCTGTTGGTAAATTGGTTCACTGAAAGGGGGCTCGTTTTATTTCTTCAATATACTTGCTCAGAGATCTGTATTACTCTTTCTATCCATCCACACTGGGTAAATTACATCGACAGAGGTCATTCCCTAGCAACGAACCCTAGTGAAGGGGTTGTGAAGGGGTTGGTTTAACCTTTTGAACCTACCAACTTACCACACAGTCAGTGATAGCATATTTTATGACATGCAGATTCCCCCCCCTTTTGCAGATTTTCAACATTAAATGCATATTTGTGGGAGTATTTGTGGGACGAAAAGGCAAATTTGGGCATTTTGCAGGATTAATATGCAAAAGGTGGGATGGTAGGCGTGTCTGCACAGTTTAAGCAGCTGTGAATGGACAGTGCACAATGGATGAAAGACAATGATAACCAAATCCTATGGCCAGATGAGCTAATTAGAAACATAAATTATCATTCTGCTGTATTTCTTATCATTCTGCTGTATTTCATCAGTCATCAAAAAAAACAAATTTTACCTTCCAAGACTCCGTGAATTCAACTCTGTGAATTCAAATTTTTGAAGCAATTTGAAAGTCAAGTTTGTTGTTGGATCAATGTATATGTGTCTTCCTAAAACCTCCCTTTTTTCTGACTCCAAGAAAATTCTTAACTGTTCTCCTCAATCATGGTGACCAGTAATCTGTTGTTGTTTTTTAATCTGTTTGGATTGTCAGAGAATGATGTATACAGGGATTGCAGTTTACATGTACTTGTTTTTTGGTTTATCAGATAAATGAGGTAAATAGGTACAAGTATTTACTGGTTTTAGGCTTATCAGAGAAATGAGGCATACAGGGAAAAGTGTTTACTCAACATACAATTTACCTCTAGTTTCCATGGTGAATTGTTTGGGGAGAATGTCCTGTGATCTATATTGAACCCACTTAATACTTCTCACTAAATATAACACCCCCTATTAAGGGCTTCTGAGTTAAGAACCAAGACCTATGTAGGTGATTCATGAACCAGTAAATTACATTGTAGACCCTGCACCTGTTTCACATGCCATATAAAGGGGTGCTTTCAAATCATTTTGATGTCTGAGGTAAAGTTTTATACAAGATGATGCATTAGTTAGTATGTAATCTTCCAATGATAAGCATTCATTATCATGCAGTCTTAATTATTGATTTATCTAATAAATAAAATTGTACATTTATTGCTTCCCAGTTTCTATTTACATTGATTAAACATTAAATTACTACTCATTTACACAAACATATTAAATCACATCTTCAAGCACATCTCTAGTCACAATTATTTTATGAATTACTTTACATTTGTGGTGGTATGCTAAATACAATATTTAAAAGAATGTAGGCTGATGAGTGACTGAAAACAATTACCATAAGAAATAATTAAAATTTTAAAGAGAAGTCTATGTACAAATATACTGTACACAATTTTGGGCTTAAACCTAAAACCATTTTCATTTTATCATTGTTGCCCCACAGGTACAATCAGACTATAAAAAAAACTACTTATCTAACCTGGCCAATTTTTTTTAGTGGCACCTACATGGGAATTGTTCTCAAAAATATCAATTTGATCATTTTGAAAGTTTTCTAATACTTTGGTCATCCATGGGATGTAACCATGAATTGTTAGTTGGTCTTATCATAAAAGTAATTTTTCCTAACTTTTACCCATTTACCCAAATCACTTCTCAGTTCATAAACAGCATCACTTGTCTGGACTTGACCAATAAAATTGAATGTTGTTTGGTTTCCTTTCCTACAATATCTTGTATTACATCTTGAGCTGTCTTAGCAAACAAAATGCTTTATTTCATTTTTAAAAATAAGGTTTTACGATCAATGATAATTTGTAAGAGCAGAAAAAAAGACTTTAATGCAGCGACTAAAAGAAAGCTTTTGACCTCAATGATAAAAAAACTTCATTCCTGGTGACCTTTTTAAAAAATGAACCTGCACTAAATTTTGTTTAGAGATATTCATGATACAGTAAAATAACAAACATGGTATGCCACAATAGTGAGCGCTTGAATTTGAAAGTATGTAATTACATATAAAACTTGAAGGTATGCAATTACTGGTAGAACTTGAAAGTGTATGTGATTACTGATATAACTTGAAAGTATGCAATTACAGATAGAACTCAAGTGTGATTACTGATAGAACTTGAAAGTGTGATTACTGATAGAACTTGAAAGTATGTAATTAGAGACGGAACTTGAAAGTATGCAGCTACTGAAAAAAACTTGAAATTATGCAATTACTAACATAACTTGAAAGTATGTAATTACATATAGAACTTTCAAGTATGCAATTACTGATAAAACTTAAAAGTGTGTGATTACTGATAGAACCTGAAAGAATGTAATTACTAATAAAACTTGAAAGTATGTAATTACTGATAAAATTATTGATAGAACTTAAAAGTGTATGATTACAGACAGAACTTGAATGTATGGAGGGTTTTTCCAGTCTCACTTGAACATGGCAATGCACAAACTTTGGTGCACATGACTTGAATGAATTGTCACAGTGTAAACAAATTTATGCTGAATGTCACCTGTAGAATTGTCAAGCATCTCATCACTAACGCAAATTTCTTTCTTGATCTATGTTCAGAAGTGTTCAGTGAGGTTTCTTTCAAGCAAATGTCTTTCAGTTGTCAATTTTTGGAATTGCCATATCACTAAGGAACTTCTAATAATTTCTTCCCTATGATAAATATGTCATGTATAAGTGTGAAATTATCAGAAGTTACCAAATATCCAATTTGAATTACCAGATAGTACAGTGGTGCATAACTATGGAGCTGAAGTTTTATAACATAATTCCTTTACTTGTTGGAAAATATGAGTTTTCAAACATCCATGGGAGTGACAGAAGGGACTATTTATATACATGCAATTATTGTTCCTCTTGGAATGTTCATATGTATGGGTGCTCATTAGAGGAAGGTGTTGGAAATTAGGTTCACATGCAGAGCTGATTATTAGTTGAAATGCACATTGAATTTAACAGTACATGTACTGTGTTACAAATACTTCTCTTAACCATCTGCTTTCTATTACTAAACATGCCTGCCAAACACTTTGAGTAATTGATTAGGTTCAAATTGCCTCAACAAGCTAAACAGGCCTAGATTAAAGGATTAAACTGGGTAAAATGAGAGCACCACTTTATTGACTGAAACTGAAGTCAATGCATGGAGGTTTACTATCAATACAACAGCTGGTAGTGATTTTCTTCCCTACATCTGTACATGATGTTTTATACTGATGGTGGTATCAATTCTGACAGGCTTGCCTCCCCTGTCCTGTACAAGGATGAACCAACAACTGCACTGATAAAGTGATATTTGTGCAAATTCTTATGCTGTAAATAGGCAAGGTATGTGGGGTGAAGATCAGGATGGGTGAATGTGATTGACCTCTGATATCATTTTTGACTTATGGGTCTTTTGCCTAAAGCAGGAGGACTATGGCTTCCTGTATTTAAAGTTAATTACTCTGTGACTGTTACCTGTTCAATTAATATAGTGTTATGTATATATAGTTAATTGTATGTCTGCTAGTTTTAATTTTTTTTATTTCATTACATGTTTTTGTAATATTACACTGTTTGCTGGACTAGACCTTGTTTAAAATTGAGTTCATTTCTGCTTGACCTGATTCACTTTTGTATGTATTTCTTATATGGTTATTTCATTTATGTAAACAACTAATAATAGCTTTTTATGATTCTCTATATGTATGGGCTTATTAACAGACTTATAACTCAGGCAAACCAGGAGTAAATATGTTGATTTGGGTCCTGGTTTTGAAGATTGCTAAGTGATAGTATTGGCTATTGTGTTAGACATAAACAAGGTTCATAAGATCATTCTGAAAGGTTATTTTCCATTAAGTAATAGTTGTTATTAGAAAATGCTAATTGTCACTGAGGTCAAGCAGAAAACTATATTATCTTGTGAGTGTGAGGATTTGCCTCAACATATAGCACTGTAAGTTGTATTATAATGTGACAAGTTTGGGCTGAATTTTATTTTCTTCAAATTATTGAACTATGTGATTGTTTTCTCTGGAAATACAAAAGTGCTCTGACAAAATCTTGGATAAAGACATTCGCTGGAATTTATATGGAATTCAAACCTGGAATAATATTTCTGTGATTCAATAAGAGACTTGACACATCAGCACTTAACAGATTATAACAGACATGTCATCATTTTCAATTTTGGATCTCTTTGGGACATGAACTGAGTTTTACTCAGGACTTTTTATTATTAGTACTTGTGTATTTAATTACTGAATTGTTTTTTAATTTAATTCGCACTACCATAAGTTTTTTTTCTCATTTTTCACTGAGTGTTCCAGTGAAATAAATTATGTTAAATTTTACAAAGCTTGTTGTTTTGTCTTCATTTTTTTCTGTTACTTGTTTTAAAAGCATAGACTCATAACAATAGTTTCTTCTTAGAATCAAAATATTCAGAGCAGTAGTCACACATGTTAAATCTCCTGAATGGGAGGACATATCAATGATGCTTCCAGTCAATGTCTGAAAACTTTTATCTATTGTACAGTGACAGATGTGACCCTGATCTCCATATTTCAGCCTTGGCACTAATTAGTGTTTTGTTATCATGCTAGATCAGCCCAGGTCAGCTGCTGTAGCATGTTCTTATGTTAGACATGAACTACCACCACATTGGCACTTCATAGCCTTTTCTGTGTTAATGACTAAGTGAATACCATTACAATGGATAGCACAATTAATAATCTTTCACTCCTAAAAAACTAAATTTTATTTGAATTTAGTATAATTACACGTATAACAATCACAATGCTGCATACTAGTGGCCAACATTGTACACATGAAACTTCTATTTCTTTTTGCTATTAATTATTAAAATATTTAAATTATAATGAAAAAAAATGAGTTAATACTTTTTTCAACATACATTTCATGTACAAATTCACTAATTATTCTGTTTTGTAAAATAAAGTATAAAATTTGATCAAAAATCATATAATATTAGTAATTCAAAACAAAACTTTACTTTGGAAATATGTCAAAAGGAGAACAATCATGATTTATCCAGAGAAAAAGAAGGTATTCAAACAATCCAACCCAAGTCTAAGAGAAGAATCAAGCTTAAAATTGAATTACCTCCCCTGCTATGAAAGTGCTTTAAAAACACCCCAGTACAGTAGCTAGCAAGGACAATTGCCAGTATGAAACAAAGTTCACACAGTTCTGTCTCTGTTTTCAACTGAAGGCTTTACATGCAAATCTACCAAGAAATGTGCACTTGCAACAATCTAGTCTGATGTTTTATCAACCACACAAAAATCATGCCATGCACATAATACAAATTACTGTATTCACTACATTAACACAACTCCTTGTAATACTATCACAACTCCTGGTAATACATTTTGTATTAACCAACTCTTTGTAATACAACATTATCACAAATCCATGTAATACATTCTGTAGTTCACTACATTATCACAAATCCTTGTAATACATTCTGTATTCACTACATTAACACAACTCCTTGTAATATTACATTATTACAAATCCTTGTAACACATACTGTATTCACTACATTATAAAAACTCCTTGAAATACATACTGTAGCCTATAGGGTAACCTATGTAAACAACCTAGTCAATAACCTAAAAGAAACAAAAGTATTTTATTAGTATCTGCAGAGAAAAAGAGACAAGAATATGGTCCAACATAATGCAACCTGTATTCAACTACCACATTTATAAAAAGAATTCAAGAAACCAATCTTTTCTTACTTGAAACTAAAAATTTCCAAACAAACAATCTTTTCTTAAAACTAAGTTATTTTAGACAATATGTAAGAAATACATCACAACAAAGAATGCATGAAATCTCTCCAATAAGTTTTTCAATCTGTTGATAGACAAAATGAAGCTCTAGAAGAACAATGATCAATCCGACACCTGCATATATATGTATGTATAAATGACAGTGATGTAAAACTGGGGGTGATGTAACAGAAGCAAATGACAGTGATGTAATCTGTGTTATAAAACATAAGTAAATGACCGATTTAAAATTGTCATTAATGACAACAATTCTGTTAATGTGCAAAATCTAGGCACTTTTACAGCAGTGTTGTACAATGAGAGCATTCTGCTTGATATAGGTCCCCCAAATCTTGACCCTGTTCACCCATGCTGGATACATTAGACACAAAACAAAATATATGCCTACATTTCTGGCTGTCCATCCATACCTCTACTGGTGGTTAGGGCTGTCAAAAATCACAAAAACACCAATATGGTATGTTGCAAGTTGCAAATTGTAACTGGTAGTAGTAAATGACATGTACAACTAATTGTTATCTCCATTTCTTTAATATTTTTTTATGGCTTTATGGCGATAGAGACTAACCATGTACTACTCCTAGCTGCCAATTGTCTGACCTCATTCTGTTAATTAATAAATTTATTTAGAATGACCTTTGTACACAGATGGTAGGTATAATCCAACTTTTATCCACATTATTCATCTGCTTTTGACCCTATGCATGTGCCCCAGTTATACCACATGATGCATAAGTCTTATTATTTTGGAATTATATAATTCTTAAAATAGTTATGGTAAAAACATAGTATTGATATGGTATATGTATGATGGCTAACTTTGGAAATTCACAGAGCTAGTTGACTAGAAAAACAACAAGGAAAGATTACTTTGAGGCATTACGCAGATTTCAAGGTGTCTAGGTGATGATTGTTCATAATATAAATTGTGGGATTTCTTTGACTTGTTTGTTGGGAAATCAAAGGTATCCATCTGGATTTCATTAAAAGAGCACGCAATTTTGTAGAGGTTTATTTCCTGTAGAACAAATGTTTTAACCTTGGTATATAATGCCTCTGTCCTGTACAAATCCAAACAGACTCTCTGACAAATTGTTTATTTATATTAAGCAGAGATCTGGTTTCTAATTATAGCCATAGCTGTCACACCTGTTTGGAGGGGTTGGCGAGTGTGTCGATTTTTTTTTTTTTATGGTACCCGCGTTTATGTTTCAATACCCAGGGTTTTTCTATACGTTCGGGTACCCGGGTAACCAGGTACCCGATGACAGCCCTACTGGTGGTAGCATGGTCAAAGTTTCAAAAAGGTGATAAAACTGTAGAATTATTGTTGTTGAAGGGTTTAATGCCATTTTTCAGCACAAAATAGGCTATACATGGCGGTCAGTATCACTGGCAGAGGAAGAACCCTGGAAAATCCTGGGAAGAACCACCAACCCATGAGAAGCTATTGGCAAGCTTTCTCATGTACCCATGTTTACCATACCTGAGAATGGAACCCACACAGAGGTGAGATGGCAGTGATTGGGAATGGTGAGTGCTTTAGTCCACTCAGCCACTTTGGGTCCCCTGTAGAATGACACTGAATATCTTTTAAAACAAGTATCTGGCAATGAAAACATTCAAGGCTTGTGGTAGTTGGCCAGACTGCACTGTAAAGTGTTTGATGGCCATTAGCGTAACAGATTTTCAAGGTTAAATTCACCCCTATAAGTAAGGAAGGTTTCATTTATTTTGAGGTTGAAAAAACACACAATTTGTCATTAATGATATTTCAGTTTGGAAATAAAATAATTTTGAAACCATATTTATTTTAATAAATGCTGGTAGAGAATATGTGTACACTAAAGTTAAATGAGAGCAAGAGCCAGAAAAAAATAAATTCCATGATACAGTTCCTTCCACACTAACCAGACATTAAAATATGTTAATGCTTTCAAGAGTTACTTTTTAGTACATGATAAAACTCGTATTGAAATAATCTTGTGTTCAAGGAAAATATGACAGTATAGTTCTGGCCATGAAGCAGAAGTTGCAAAAACTGTCAGAGCAACACAAATTTCACTTTTATAGCATTATCATCTATTGTTGTTTTCCTCGAAAATGATGTCTTGGGATCCCATGAACAGTACTAGTACTCTCCAAAACTAAAGCCAACTTTGATGGAGCTTGCTGATGATATTCTCGGTCATTTCCTACAATTATGATCTGGTTTCAGGGTTTTAAAGAAGGTTGTCATGGTTGATGCACACTAGTTGTTAAGAATATTGTCTGTGAACTTTTAGCGGATTTTTTAAGTATAGAGAGGAAGATATTTCTATTTTGATCAGATTAAATATATAATATTCATTTGAAGCACAAAGCAAGAAGGTCCCCATTTTTTAACAGCTAATCAAACAGACTTGAAATCACCAAACAGCTTCTCACCAATCTGACCCAAGATATCTGAATGAGACTGTCACAAATGATAAAACATGGATTACTTTTTGGTACCAAATTCATAAGAAAATAATAAACTTATTACCTAAGAAAATGAATAGTGACCAGGAATCATTCAGTAAGATACACTGTTGTAAGAGTTTTATATACATCACTTTCTGATGCAAAAGATCTGGTGTCCAGACACCTGTGCCTGACTGTGTCACTGGACATTTTTATGCCTCCAAAGTGTTGTCAAAAGTTCTGGATCACTATGAACCATCTTGCCATGTGCCAGTACTCAAGGTATTCATTATTCACTGTTCCAGAATTTAACACATTATTTTTGCTTTCCTGTTCATATTTTAAGTCTTCCCTCCACCGTCCAGGATGTTTGGTCAGGCTCCTCTTATGATGTCAGCATTTCCATTTCGAATTTACCCTTCACCAGCCAAAATGCTTGGTGAAGTCTGTGGGATCACGCATCTCTCCCTACAGTTTGCATCCACCCTTACCAGCCAGAATTTTCTGTGATGGCTATGGGATCATACATACCATTCTGCCTGTCTGCTTCTTCCATTTCTATCAGTGACTGACTGCTTTATATTCTCAAAACACCTCAATATATGTATCACAATTTTCTTTTCAAACATCACAGCCATCCTACAGGAACACATTCTTTAGCTTAAATTCACAACATCAATATAGCTCAGTCAGTACACCCCGATTTCACTCTTGGCATCATCTTACCCTCAAACTTATGATTTGATGGGTTTGTGTGGTAGTACAGCACACTAACATTTGTACGTAAATTAATTACATATTAAGCTCTTATGCTGAACATATGAGCATATGGAATACACACAAATCAATTAACAATATGCTCAAGTGCAACCAGGATTGTGTATGTGTATGTGATTTGGATTTTTAACATAGCTTTAAAAAAATTCCAGTCTTATCACTACAATGTCTGCAGTGTGGCAGTTGATAATGTTGTATAGCACTGGGGCATTTGGCTACAGACATTTGGCATGTGTCCCATCCAGTCACACTATCCTGATACCATAATCACCAGTCCTAACCCTTACCTCTTAATGTTGAGTGCCAACCAAGGTAACTACTAGTAACATTTTTACAAGAATTTGGTATGACTTGGCTGGGTTTGAATGGAGGCTGATGCTCTAACTACTGGACCTTCAGAATAGTCTAAATTATGCTAGGAAAATAACTGTATTATGATTTCTCTGGTCTCTGTATCTTCATCTACAACTGATAGCACATCTGCATCATTTATCCAATAGTAAAAGGTCCAAGCATTAGGATGTCCAAGTTGTTCAATTCTCTGTTTAGTTTTGTTGTTTTTATTATTGTGTAAAACTTACTTCTACTTTTTGTAAGGCAAATTTATGACAGATTGGCATTAATCTGTATACACTCAAGTTGTTATGATAGAATACATTCTGTCAAGTTCTCTTCAGTCACTTATGATTTTTGTATTTATAGTAATAGTGAGCCATGATGACATCAAATTTGACTGAATTCAGTTAAGTGTTTCCTAAGATTGGATTGGCATCATTTAAATAAAACCAGACCCTCAAGCCATGATGAAATCAAATTTGATTGAATTCAGTTCAGTGTTTCTTAAGAAAAAATCATTTAAAGGTTTTCTATTTTCAGTCATGGTGACCAATGGCCTAGTGAGCTATGAACCTATCAAAGTTCTTCGACCTTGTTAATGCCATGAAATTAAACATCTGATACTTTATCTTAAAAAGGGCATAGTAAATAATTTATGACAGAAGACATTAATTAGTTTTTATTTAATACTGCAGTGACTAATTGCCTGCCTGAGGTTTTAGGGATGCACAAGAGGCAATTTTGAATGGATTTAACAGATTTGCCCTGGGAATCACCATTAGATGACATACAACTCTCAAGGTCTTTGGCTTTTAAAAATGTAGTATATATATATATATATATATATATATATATATATATATATATATATATATTAAAGGTTTTTGGCCGTTTTGTGCTTATCTTTGTTTTGTAGTAGTTTTTGGGATACCTAAATTTACTCTATATTATTTAACAAAGAGTGTTAAGGTGTCATTAAACTATGTATATGTGTAGTGTATCCAAATATAATTACATACTGACTCATTGTTACTATAAATTCTGTATATACTCACTTATAAATGGAGTCAAACTGCAAACAACACAGATCCTGATCTGCCATAACATGTGTCTGCAGATCAGGGTCTATGTTCTTTCTTCTAATCATTACATGGGGGTCATGATACCAAAGTGGGCAATAGGCTTCCTAAAAAAAATGTCAACTTTGCCTTTTTCTATAAGGAAAGCAAAAATGACTTCACCTTCAGAATTTTTAGATGAACATTGAATGACTATCCATTTTGAGATGCCCCCTCCCCTTGGCCAGGTTAATTCTAGTGTTAGGTTATATCTGAAGGTCCAATGTAGGCTTCAAGCCTTCAAATAGTTTGTGCTGATATCAATTAACACTTGCACATTTACCCAGATGTGTTTTGATAACTGACTGACCAGTAGCCATTTTCCCAAGTGAGTTAGCAACTATTACTGCCTGATTTCCTTAAGATATCCTTTGATGATAAAAACATACAAACTTGTGTTTTGAAACTTAAACTTATGTAAATAGCAATTCCTGTTTTAAGAATAGAATGAGTAACATTAATATTTTAACTGCCTCATGTACATGGGGGAAAAATGGTGGACATCACCAAGTCTGGGAAATGCCACTTTAATTGATTGTCTCTTTACTAAACCATGGGGCAAATATATTCACGAAAATATACAATTCATAGAAAGCAGTGTCTATATTTTTATTAAAGATTAGCTTTAAAATACAATTATGTAGGTCAGAAAAATAAGTGACAATGCTGTGTTGTGAATTCCAAAGATGGTGTAAGGTTAACATTGTATGCTGAGCACTTACTTTTGTGAAAATACGAAAAGAAAAAAAAAAAACAGCAAAGCAAGTACTTTTTTAACCAAAGTCTAATCTAACACCAAGTACAGTATAGAGACAAATAATAAAACCTTTAATTTCCAATCCTATCAATGAAATGTTGTAACAAAGCTAAAAGTAAGAGTTAACATTAGGAAAATCCCTCTTTCCAAAAATAGACGCACTTGCATGCTGGATATGTGATTGGATTGAAAAAAAGGGGTTTAGTTATTTCATATACTGACCTTAATTCTTAACTGTGTTGTCTATGAACAGTTACATGAAAGTTTAATTGGCAACTAAGAAATTAGGACAAAGAGTATAATCTGAAAAACGTAAATATTTGCTCTCGTGTACATGGTACAGAGGTTGGTTGTTTCAAACAAGCTTAGAAATCTTTTCAAATGAAATTTTATAGTGAACATTCAGACAGTAAAAAGAAAACTTCTAGATTAAGTGTAGTTGATTAAGCATTTGAACTAACTTGCAAATACTGTAAAAGTTACTCAGTTAAAATTCATTACAATGTTGTAGTCTTTTGTAGTTTTTAAAGTGACAAAATATAATGCCTATGAATATTATGACATTTAAATATGCACCAAATGTATTTATAATGCAGATAGAACTCAGAAAAGTTTCTACTTGAAAACAAAGTATTGCTTCAATCGAATGTCAAATGCAAATATGCATACTGGGAAATAGAGGGCATAATTCAAATAAGAGAATAAAAATAATATATATATATATATATATATATATATATATATATATATATATATATATATATATATATTGCAAGTTTTGCTTTGCTCCCACTTTTTCCTGTCTAGCTCTCACTTCCTCCTTTTCAGCTCTTACTCCTCCCTGTTCTGTCTAAAAGAAGTCACTTACCCCTAAAATTGAAATCTAGCTTGATCCTTAATTACACCAAACAAATTGCACAGACCCAGATATGCCAGCGCATTATGCAATAGCAGATCTGGGTCTGTGCAGTTTGCAGTTGGACTGTCTTATAAGAAAGTATATATGCTATATGATATGTGATATAGTGTTGTGGAAACGAGAAATTTGTCTTGGCCAGAGACACACCATGACAACTAAACCAACCTGGTCCAGAGAGGATCTGAACCCAATCCCATCTAGATGCAAGTCATGCACACTAACCACTGAACAGTCATTGTACATTGAATCTTTCTCTATTTATATGGCACACATAATTATTTGGGTATACAGCGTACTATCATATAATAACATGCTGTATGGGCATCCTTTTGTAGGCTCATTAATTATAAGCAGCATTTATTCACAATAATTTCATCAACTTAAGAGAAAAAGACCTGGAACTAGTTTCAACAGGATAATGCAAAAACAAAGTCTGGCAGACTGATAAAGCGCCATATGAAATATGTACCTGGGAGTCTGAAATATGATTTAAGACAAAAGCAGTTATGCCTGCACCTTGACTTAAAAAAAATAAAATACAGGCAAACTGGAGAAACTAAGCTGCGTATGTACTGAATCTGGATTCTTGCCATGAAAACAAGAAATTCCTCACTACATTGGTAGGTACAAAGCAATAACCACTTCACATTCTTGAGGTGTATACTTTGTAAATGAACATTGTTTTAGATTTCATTGGCTGAGCAACATAATAAATAGAAAAACTCTTGGTGTTGGAGGATCAATGGAACAACTGACCAGAATCAATGAAATAACTTTCCTGAACCAACAAATTAATGAAATTGCATAAAAATCTGGAAATGTCCAAACTATTCTGAATACAATTCTCGGCAAGTAACAGAAAATTTTGTTGGCCAAGCAACATTTTCAAGCTGTCCTGGGCTGTTGTAAAAAAAAAGTACAGGGGCTTTCAATGCTTACAATCTACTAACTTATCATCATACCTATAGCACATAAAGGTAAATTAAACAACTTCATGAGCCACTGTGGAAAACTATTCCATCATTATTACAACACCAACTAATGGAAAGCAACTTGCAAGCTTTCTCACATACTCATGTTGGCCAAGCCAGAGACTTAAACCCACACAGAGATGGGTGGGATGTCATTGATCTTAAGACCACTCCATCACCAGGACTTTTGCAACACTGGATAAAATATCTAAATGTGCACCTAAAATAACTGAACAATGCCGTTTAATCAAACTGATTCCAACTTACTCTACCCCCACCATCTGGCATGTTAGTTTTACATAAAAAAAATCAACAATGGAACCAATGTACTGTCTGGACATTCATCTCAGCAAGCACCTGTTATACCCATGCATGTTCATTACCAATTCTGTAACAGTCAACAGGTATTAAACTAAACATTTTTACACATGAAAATATTGCAGTCTTAGCTACATGTACAAATAAGAATCCTTTGAAGTCTTCTACATGAATCCTATGATCCAGAAATAAACTATGTCCTTAAAGTTTTCAACAGTGTCAAAAGCATTGGGCCAGTGTGTAATCATGACAGTCTATACATAATTTTGTTTCTTGACTTGCAGTTCTTGGACACTGTCAGCAACCTTATTCAGCCCAAATAATTGACCCAGTTCTTACAGGAAAACCTTGTATGGAAAAACATGAGGAACTTGCTTTCCCATGAATGTTAGAGGTGAATATTATATATTACATTCTGAACAAGTGCAGATTTTATCTCCATGTTAAATGGATGATTACAAATTTGGTCAAATGTCAAAGGTGAATATTACACCATGCATTCTGAATAAGTGCAAATGTCATCTCCATGTTCTGGTTTTTGTTGCTGTTGTTGTTGTAGGGTTTAATGCCACTTATCAGCATAATATAGGCTATACATGGAAGCCAGTATAAATGGTGGAGGAAAACCCAAGGAAAACAAACAACAGAAAGAATCAATGACCCACAATAAGATACTGGTAAGCTTTCTCACATAACCAGATTGGCTGAATCTGAGACTATAACCCACTCAGAGAGAGGTGAGATGACAGTAATCCATAGAAGTGACCACTTGGCCACTCAGGGCCCCTATCTCCATGTTAAATTGTGGATTACAAATTTGGTCAACTAGTGAAGGATGTGACAATAATGTCTCTTTTGAAAAGTCTGCAATCAAAGGATTGTTTTGAACAGTTCATTAGGACCAAACTGGACCCCTAACCCAAACTGGACCCCTAACCCAATGAGAAAGATTTCAACTATAGTCTGTGTAGACCCTTGTCCTATAATGAATCAGCAGATCTGGGTGTAAATGGCAATATGCAGAACAAAGACCCTGATCTGGGAGCTCATTATGCAACAGCTGACACTTCTATCTACATTTTTGTGGTAATAATAATCCAACAATGAGGGATAATATAATGTTAATATTTAGTCACTGTGACCTCTATAATTCTGCTCAAGAGATGCTCATTATTTTTTTAATTCAATTTCTCAGACACTACAGCTTATAGAGACATGAAACTGTACTTTTAAGCATCATTTGGATAATACAATGTTATTATAAAATTAGGTCACAGTGATAAATTTTTCACACTAAAATGATTACTTAGAATCTTGTATTTCAGATAACTATAGCCAGCAGTCAAAGAACTGGTATGTGGATCAGTCATTATGAACACTACATCCTTCAGCCACCAAATGTACAAGATATTGGCAGCCCACCTGCTTGGTGTCAGTGTAAGTAACTAGCAAAAGATCATATCTACCACTGACATGAAAATGTTAACAAGTTACTGACAACAGCACACACACACCACCTCCATATGTACAAGTTGAATGCATTTTATTTCTAGATAAGGTTACCAGTGAATTATTTCAAACTTACAATTGTTGTAGAGTAACAAGAAGATTTTTTTGTCATGTCTAAGACGGCATTTACATACTGTAATTTTGCAGAAATAACAATGACTGGCTGTTCGCCATCATGTTAAAAACACATACAGTACCTTTATCCGTATCTACTATGCTTCAAAATGAATTCCAAGGTTCACACAGCTGCAAATTTTTGCCAATGAGAGACACATTGAATTCCAGACCATCCTACCAAATATTATCTCATATGACCATCTCTCTGTCCATATCCAGATCATTTGAATGCAGTCTCAGTTCTTCTGAGCAAAATTATATTAAACCTCTACCAAAAATGAACATATGTAACTGTACAAATCTCCAAACTTACACAAGTTAACACCATCATTAAATGTTTCTACATCCTTCAACATTTTGCAGTTAATTACTTCTTAACAATACCTAAACAAAAATAATCAATTCACATAATAGTTTTCTTTGCTTTTTTCTATAAAAACTTGACAAAAATAATGTGACTTCAAATCACAACCATAAATATCAAAGTAATCTATTTAAAATAACTAAAACCATAGTATTTCTACTGTATTTCCTTTAATTAAAATAAAGGTTATCTTGAAGGAGACATGGTGAGGAACTGTTGGCAATTATATCGAGGGAATGAGACCTCCAAAGACTGTCTCAAGTGCCTCAAGTGGTGTAGCTTTCAAGGGATGGATGTGGGAACTGACCCAATCCACCAAGGCCTTGGTAAAAGCCTATCATAATGTCATTTATAGTTGCATGAAAGATTTTAAGACGGTCATCATGGCAGCAATATTGAATGGACAACTGACATTATTTTCATTAAGAACCAAATAAGTATCACAAGAAGTCTATTGGTGAAAACCCTATGTTGATATAGTCATCCATTTAGTTGTTTCTTTATAAGATTTAATGTCCGTTTTCAGCACAAGACATGGTGGCCAGTATAACTGATGTAGGAAAGACCCTGGAAAACCCCAGGAAGAACCACCAACCAAAGAGAAGCTACTGGCAGGCTTTCTCACATACCCATAAATGCATTACGCCACTCAGGGCCCTCATCCATTCAGTAATGGTACCAACATTTTCAAGATACGACTTTTCAAAATGGACAATGGCAGCCAATATGGGATGTTAAGTTCAGCACCCTTTCATCCAAGACCAAGTAACCATCGTAACAAGTCTTCTGGTTAAAATGCCATTTCAGTATGACTTTCTGTTCAATTAGAGCTGTGATAACAGTATTTTTAAGATGGCAGTCATGGTGGTCATACTGTATGACTTTCTGTTCAATTAGAGCTGTGATAACAGTATTTTTAAGATGGCAGTCATGGTGGTCATACTTTATGACTTTCTGTTCAATTAGAGCTGTGATAACAGTATTTTTAAGAAGGCAGTTGTGGTGGTCATAATGGATGTCAGATCGGTACAATTTTTATTTATGAATAGCTAGACATAATTTTTTCAAAGTGAAAACCCAAAAATGATATGACCAATACCATTAAGATGATTTCCAAGATCCAAGACAGCTGTCATGGTGGACATACTGGTCCATCAGATCAGTTCCATTTTCATTTAGGACTAACTACACATCATAAATCATTTAGCACAAATCCCATCTCATTAATACCATCATTCAGGAGTAGTGATGACAAGACTTTCAAAATGGCTGCCACTGTAGTAGCCACATTAGATATTTGTGCAGCATCATTTTAATTTAGGACCAACTAAACTCTGTGTGTGTTTGTGTGTGTGTGTAAAGTTTCAAGGCAACCCTCCAAATAATTAAAGAGGTGATAACAAACGGAGGAACAACAGACCATCCCAAAAGCTCTTCTTTTCTATAACCAGCTGAGCTACAAATACAACAAAAGACAATTCCTAAGAGTGATTTGGTACATGTACTCTTTCACATATCAAAGAGATTGAGGAAGTAACATTGAAAATTTTAACTATACAATTTTTATTCAGTGTTATCAAGAAGTGTTAGCTGATATTTAATGATGTGTATACAGAATAACTGGGTTGTCTTGATTTGCCTCTCTTACCTTGTTCATGTTAATGGCCCAGTATACCAATTCCATACACTGGCTCTGACTAAGGAATCAGATCAGCTTTTTCTCCCATTTCTAGGTCTCCAATTATTAACTGGTGGAGGGAACATTTAACTTAGACTTCGGGTTTGGTGTCAAGTAAAAGGAAAGCAATGTAACAGTAGTAAGTGCTGTAGTAGGTAATTAATTTTTTTTAAAAAATTATGGACTGTTTTAAGTAAATATCTGTGTAATATTAAACCATCAGAAAATTATTAAAGCCTGTTAAAGACAAACACTGGGTGACTTTCTTGGCAGAAGTATGTTGAAATGTAAACAATAGTTGCATAGTTTGGTTTTCTTGTCTTAACTACATGAACTGAATGCAAGTATACCTTAATCAATGCAACCTGAGTAAGTACATGTACCTTTATAAACTTACAGTAGAGTTGCAAAAAAAAAGATTTTTTAACAGCTTAATGAATTATGTTTTACCAACTACTAACAATGTAACAATTTTAATCAATACCTGTATAAATCACAGCTTTGAGTACAGACTCACTCCCAATAAATGACTTCTTCCTGCTTTGAACAAAATCCCCACAGCATGGCCATTGATTTGACTGTTCCATTTGCAAGTGTTGGTACCAAGCAAACTAAATATCCTCAATTACTGCATAACTCAAACAAGGCTAAACCTTGTAATCTCTAGGACTGGGTTAGTACTGACAGGCTGATGACAGAAAGGTGGGTTGAAGTATGTAACTTTGATGTACAAATCAGACATAGGTAATACAAGGGTAATCATCCAGGTATTCCTTATTAGTGGGGTAAATGGCCAGTGCTACCCAATGTAGTTATCAAATTGTTTGACAATGCTCCTTGTTTGTGAATTATTTAGCCCTCTACATAAGGTGTGTTATTGTTTTGTAACCTAAAGGTGTTAAGGGTAACAAAGTCCAACTCATTTTATTAAAGCAACATTGCTGTATGAATGAAATCACTCTAACTAAACAAAACAATCTAACACTTGATTTCATGTTATTGATTCATTACCACAAATCTATAAACAAATCCATGAACATAAATAACATATGAGGCAAATCTTAACAACCCAATTATACTGTCTATACATCACTGAATACCAGCAAACACTTATATATAACTGCATACAAATTGTGTGTGCAAAGTATTCAATGTGACTGGCATGCATCCTGCTAAAATAACGGCCCCCCCCCCCCCGAAGTATATAATGAATCAATGAAAGTGTGCTTTAAAAGGAATAATGGAATAATGATAAAATGTACCCACTTCATGCCTTCTCCATCCACTGGAAGACTTAATTAATAATATATACAGTGAAAAATTAGAGTATGCTCTTTACAACAAAGAAAGTGATCTCAAGAATGATACACTCAACAGAGGTGACCTGATGTAAAAAAAATTAAATCTCTCATGTGAGGCCATCTTCCAAATACAAAGTCTTGCAAGCCCCACTTTACCTTCTCATGACTGCGTATATATATCTATGAAGAGGGGATACATGAACCAAAGGAAGTCATCAAATTCTAACAAAAATAATGTGAAAAAGGCAAGCCTAGAATATCATAGCAGAAGACCACAATTTAACAGCTTAATTTTATGCTAGAGTCCAACAAATTTTATACCCGAACCCTGGGGCTAAAAGAATACTGGGCCTGGGCTAACATATATCAAGGTTGTATAGTCAAGTGGGCTACTATATAATATCATGCATTATTCTGTATTTTTCTCCAAATACACCTACTCAAATCCCAAAGCAAGAAAAATAATTGTTACCAGTAAAATGATACATAAGAAGATGGTCTTATGGCTCACAAAGTACCCAATCTTTGCATACTTTCCAACCTTTGCAGACTTTGGTACACTGAAATTAAGCTAGTTTGACTTATTTTGAAAACTGAGCATACAAAGCTGAGAACCAGACTACCATTAGGCAACATTATGACAGAGTAGCTTCCCCTGATCTCGCAAGATCTCATGTGATTCTATGACAGGCAGTAAATTAACTGTCATTTTGTTAAAAAGATTTATATGGAGTTTTGTATTGGCTTATATGTAATGTGTTGGTCTATAATATTGCTACAAAAAAATTATAAAAAGACTATTAAAAGTATGACTTTAAACTATAAAGGAAAATTAACTAATAAAAGTATCCTTTGGATAATGCATTTGTATTAATTGCGTGTGTTGGTTTTTGTGTGTGTGTGTGTGGTGTAAATTGCAATATCCTATTCCAGCTGAAAAAGTATGGATTAGATGAAAATTTGTCGGTACATTTTTGACCCCCACATTTTTTATTTGATCCCCACTTCTGACACCAAGGTATTTTTAGACCCTCAGTTTTACACTCCAGGGGGATACACTGACTTACCCAACTCAAAATGTCTATTGGATGGTAAAGGTGCAATTTTTCATCATTTTCTAGATAGCTGCTGTGGCAGTCATACTGTACATCAGATCAGCACCATTTTCATTGATGACCAACTGAACATAATAATGAGAATCTTTTAGGGATAGTCCATTGATATGACCAAGTTGTAACAACACAATTTTTCAGATGACTGCCACGCTGGCCATAGTGGATGTCAGATAGCATAATTTTTATATACAAGCAGCTAGACATCACAAGACCATGTTGATATGACTATCCATTCTGGAGGAGTAGCAATAACCATATTTTCAAGATGGCTGCCATGGTAGACATTTTGGATTTCAGATCAGCACCATTTTCATTAAGGACCAACAAGACATCATGAAGAGCATTTTAGTGAAAAGCTAATGTTGATATTATCATCCATTTGGGAGGGGATAGCTATAACAAAATTTTCAAGATTGCCTGTGGTGGCCATATTGTACACATATTGGCACCATTTTCATATAAAACCAATTAGATATCACAAAAAAACTTTGAGTGAAAACCCCTATTTAGAAAAAGAATCTATAACAAAATTTTTAAGATGACTGCCTTGGTGGCCAAATGGGAAGCTGGAATGGAACCATTTTCATTTAGATACTACTAGCTATGGAAAGAATGTAATGTTTTAAGGCAATCCTCCAGTTAGTCTAGGAGGAGCAGCAATAAAAAATGGCCATTGCATTGTGGATGAACAATCCATTAAACTATTCTGGTATATCTGCAAAAACACTTCAAAAAAATAAAAATCACACAAAATCACTGAAAGAAATTAGAAGAAAAAGAATCAACTTAAAATGTGACTGACCTAAAAAAACGTTTTAAGGCAACAACATCAAATTTTGATTATAAGAATCTGCATTATGCATGAGTCAAGGAATTAAAAGGAAGATATTATACATGTTGGCTATGACTAAAGAGTCAGACTGGGATCATGTTCTTTTCTGATACTAACTGAAGGTGGAAATAATTGCCCTGGACAGGAGACAATGACTGAAATGCAATACAATGATAGCAGGAGATTTAATATTGCAATCTGAAACAAGATTTTCAAGATAACTGTCATTGTGGCCAGACTGGATGCCAGATTAACACCAATTCCACACAAAAAATAGTCATCATAAGGAGAATTCTGTCGAATAATTAATGTTGATTTTCAAGATGTCAAGGCCACAGTGGTAGCAATGGTATATATCAAATTGGTACCAATCAGACACCATATCAAAACTTCCACAAAACACCATTGTGATATGACTTTCCATTCAGGAGAAACCACATCATGATTTTCAAGGTGGAGGTCATATTGAATCATTTTTATTTATATGCAACTAAACATCATAAGAAGTCCTCAGCTACAATCCAATAATGATAATCCTCCATTTAATTTAGAACCAACTAGTCTGGAATGAATGTGTATGTAAACGTTCATGGCAATCCTCCATCATGGCTGAATCCAGATCAGTTTGCTTTGTATTAAAAATTAGTAATTAGTAACTTACCTTCAACAGCATATTCTTCTTCTAACTCCACTTCTTCACTCCTGTCTTCCTCCTGTTTGGATTTAGAAGAAACAGAACCAGGTTTAGATTTGACAGGCTTAAGGTTACCCTTCAAAGCAGCAGCAGCAGCCATTTTCCCAATTTTCTTGAAATATCCAAAGAATGACTATCCAGCAATATATCTTTTTACAGTATTTATATAATTAACAAATCTTTAACAAATTTGTTCTTGATTTTGCATACTAATTTTGAGTGAAAGGAGTAACATGAATTCTTATTTATTCCTGATGTTTAAACAATATATATTCAGCATTTATATATATCATACTCTCCCTAGTGATTCAGAATTGGCATACATCCACAGTTTTCCTTTTCTTGAAAAGCCATATATATACACACATCTCTAAACAACATATACTTCAAAAGTAATTAGTTTGTAGCAAAGATTAATTAAGGAATTTGGCAGAAGAGCAACATAAACAAGAGACAAAATATCCAAATGTCTGATCATGTTGAATAATTTGTGAGTTTAAATGATCAATGTAGAGAAAAGGGAAGTACAGGTAACCAGCAAAACTGTATGCTACATAAAAATGGTGTGTGTGAGAGAGAGGTACCATACATAGGTCAATGTAAGTTGATTTCATAGCCAGATTCAAACTGTGCATATTAAACTTCTACACTATTGTCCAACTTCTAAAATCATGGATCAGACAGCTAGGGTATATTAAGGATGTGGCACTGAGTTTCATGCTTATTTCTAAACTCCCCCCCCAACCAAGTCATGCAAATTCTGCATCTTATTTCAAGCAAATCTCTTCTCTAAACAGAACAAATCCATCCTTTTCTTAAAAAGGCCTGGTAATTCCCCCAGCCCCTATATTTTCAGTTATAGAATAAACTTTATACACAAATTTAATATGCCCTAAAATGCAAAATGACTGGAATGGTGGGTTAGTTGGCGAGTACTATACTCTTCTACTATATGGTGCCGAAGTCATTGCAAGCACATCCTCTTCTATCAAAAGTTATCACTGTCAATATCCACTGGCCTTAGTTAAGTTTACTTAAAAGTCACATCAGCATGGAGACCCACATTTTATAAGGTGGGTGTCAGAGTATTTGTTCTCTAAGAACACATTCAGTGAAAATTCTGTCCTATTTATCATAATTCATATGCTCCCAAACCACCACAGTGCAAGTTTTACTACCTAATAATTTAATTGATTTGGTCTGAGATACAAACTGTACAAGAGATACAAACTGTACAAGAACCTCAGTTGTAAGGTACAATCTTAAACCCTGATACATGTATATACATGTACCTTGATGACCTTTCAGGTTTATGAACACTAGTAATTAACTGCTGTTTTCCCCACAAGCATCACCAAATATCATGAAGAACTGCAAATGTCTGTAAAAGTTATTATTACTACTCAGTACATCTTGTAACAACTATAATCATGTGAAAAGGATACCATGTGAGTTGTTAATGAGGTCACAAGAAAACATGCCACTTGAGGGGAGTGCCATGGTGGGAGGAGGTGAATGACACTATAACCAGTGTTAACATATACATATTCTGCACTGGCTCCTGTTCTTGTTGCATTTTCTGAGTGGTTTGTGTGTTTTTTCTAATTGAGACTTGTATTCTGACTGGATATTGTGTTCCCTCTTTATAATGCTCTTCATGGAGGTCAACAAAGTGACCTGTATTACAAGCGAGGGAATATTATATTGAATGCTGTACCAACAGGTCTAAGTAATGATAGCACATTAAAACACCACAAATTCATATTACAAGCAATCCTCATGAACCAACTACTTAAAAGTGAAATAAAATTAGCACCCATTATAAAAGGAAGAGCATTATTCTGAGTGATGTTATAAAAAATGACAGCTGTAATTAATTGGGCTTGTTTGCTTGTATGCCTGCTGAAATTATATATTTTTCTAAATTTGCTCATTTCAGCTGAATCCAAACCAGCATTCTGGGACTGTCCAGTTAATCATCAGGGGGCCTTGGTTCTTCAATCCAACCAGGATAAATTAACCCTTTAACATTAACTAATTTTTTCCACAACTAATCTGATTGATAAATTAGTTTTGTTTTCTACAAATCAAAGAATAATTAGTAATTTGCAAACTATCAGGAAACTGGACATTTCTTTTTCTTTAAAACAATTTCAATTCACCCTCTCACAAATAATGGTCAGTCTGTCACTGCCATATTTTCTGCTCTATAAACATACAACTGCAGACAATACTGAGCACTCTTGTTGAATAATTAACTTTAGGATCTAGGTCTTCATTGTTAATTATACTTGAAATTTCATACAAATGACACCATGTTTTAACTAAGAAGCAGACTACATTTATCTTTGATACGCAGTTTACACATGGAAAGCACACAATAATGAGGTATTTTGGTTACATACAGTAAACCTCTTTTTACATAACTGAGGTGAATGCTTCTGGAAGAATCAGACAGGATGGATAATAATACATTATGATAGTATACTGCTGAAAACACTTACTGACCTTGAGTTTGTCTTAACAATAGCTGTCAGGAAAAGAACAAGTAGTATGCATCATATTTGCAACAATAATAAGATGGAGGTAAATAACCTGTTTACAGACACGTACTTGAAAAACATGATAGATATGGTACTTGAAAAACATGATAGATATGGTACTTGAAAAACATGATAAAGCTCCTTAAATATAAGAATCTTAGTTTCATATGACATTGGTCTTGGTGCTTGCTATTATAATACACTGCTCTTGATAGTATCAAATAACATTGGCCATAGTGGATAGTGTCATGACACTGATCTTGGTTAGTGTCATATGACACTGGTCTTAGTGATTAGTATCATATTACACTGCTCTTGATGGTTAGTATCATATAACATTGGTCATAGTGGATAGTGTCATGACACTGATTTTAGTTGTTAACATCATATGACACTGGTCTTAGTGATTACTATCATACAACACTGGTCTTGATGGTTAGTATCATATAAAACTGGTCTTAGTGATTAGTATCATACAACACTGATCTTGATGGTCAACATCATATGACTGGTTTTAGTGATTACTATCATACAACACTGATCTTGATGGTTAACATCATATGACTGGTTTTAGTGATTAGTATCATTTGACAATGGTCTTGGTGGTTAGTATCATATGACACTAATCTTAGTGGTTAACATCATATGACTGGTGTTAGTGATTAGTATCATATGATACTGGTCTTGATGGTTAGTATCATATAAAACTGGTCTTAGTGATTAGTATCATGACAGTGACCTTGATTGTTAGTATGACACTGGTCTTGATAGTTAGTATCATATGACACTGATCTTGATCTGGTCTTTAGTGATCAGTATCATATAAAACTGGTCTTAGTGATTAGTATCATGACAGTGACCTTGATGGTTAGTATGACACTGGGTTAGTATGACACTGGTCTTGATAGTTAGTATCATATGACACTAGTCCTTGTCATTAGAATCATGACATTGATATTTGTGAAGGAGCTTGGTTCATTTCTCCATTCTAGCCTTCATTACAACTCACAAAATTCTGAGTATAAATTTAGCCAGGTACATAATTACTTTACAAGAAAACTGAACAAGGAAAAATATGTATCCATGCTAATAACAACACAACTGTATAATATAAGTCGTGCCAATGAAAATCAGAAAAATCTGCAGCATTAAACATGCAATGGTAATAACTGAATCTGCCAGACTTTAATGCAGAAATATCACAATACATACTGCAAAACTGTAGAACAAATGCTAATAGTAATTACCGATTTAATTCTTTAGAGTGTGTACGGTAATTTTAGTGAAGATCTGAGATATGTGAGAATGTAGGAGGAGATATCTGTGGCTGAAGATCTTTGTTAGTCTCAGATAAGATGCATAGGTGATGATGCTGCCATATAGCATGTAATAATCTGATTTCCAATGCCAAAAATTCCATAGCTCATCCAACTAACAGCAGTCATGGAGATGTAGATCTGGTCCCTTGCAGGTATGGAGATGTAGAATTGGCCCAATTCATATATAGGGGTGTTGAACAGACACTCTGTAGGCATGGGGATGTAGATTTGGTCCAATTCATGCAGAGGGATGTTGAACAGACACTCTGCAGGCATGGAAATATAGAATTGTCCCCATTGAGGCATAGGGATATATAACATACACCCTGCAGGAATGGGGATGGCCAGATATGTTCACCTGCATGTCCAATAGTTTGGCTGAAGAAGGCAGGAGCTGTGGTTGTTTACCATATTTCTTGAATTGTAAACTTTTTAAATTGTCTTGAAAATGACAGGTGGACTTGCCAGGCAATAAGCATTTCCTATATATAAAGATCTGAGATAATGGGATAATGATCATTTTTCATTGGTTGATCATGTGGGGCCATGGTATATTCCTACCTGTGCAAGTCTTAATTTGCCGATCTTGGATAAGAATCATAGTTGTTGAAACTTGATTTTTTTTAAAAATGGCATTTAATTTAAAATGGCATTTTAAACATATTTTTGGTTATACAATGCTTAGGAAATGTCAGCCAAGTGTGTCTTCCATGAACACAAAGAAGCAGTCAACCTGGGCTGATCAGTGTGTATCAAACCTCTGACCCTTAAACTGCAAGCCCAAAGCTCTACCAACTGAGCTGAGGAATATCCCTGAATGTCAATTTGCAAAGCTGGTTGTGCACACTGGGGCTTTATTTCCACAGGTACAAGTTTCTGATTTCAGTATCTACATTACATCTCTTAGCTGATCTATCCCAATTTGCTGATAATGTTCTTTCCAGAAGAAAGGGAACTGCTGCTTCAACAACACTACATCAAGTCTTCACCATTCCTGATAACACTACTCAGCAGAACATAATGGTAAGTAGGAACATTTTTACCAAATATATCTAAGAAAGGAAATGTTATTTTATTAATTTTTGTTTAAATTTCCATTGTTTTAAACAATTTACATACAAGATTTTCATGGAGAGTTCCACTTCTCTCTATGGCTACTTTCAAGAATTACTTTACATAATATTTCCTTCTCACCAATGTATGGTTGTTTTTTAATAGGATTGATATTGGGATCTCCTGTCGGAAAATCTGTTACAGTGTGCCATCCATGATTCCTCTGAAACTTTCAAAAAAGGCACTGGCAGGTGTAGGGTGAAAACTCAAACTCTAGCATCTGATTACTTGTCTACATAGTAACCATGTGCAAGTTAATTATAATTTTTGACTTTCTCCCCTAAGACATCTGGAATGGGATAAAAAGTATCAAATTTAAGAAATGTGTATGATAGTGAGTTGTATTCCATTTTCAAAATATTACAGATACCTTACAATATATGAAAGGAACCAACTGTTTCATTTTGGGTGGGGAGTGGACTCTGATTTCCTTTCCAAAATTTACTCTTTCCCACAACCAACACTTTTAAAAATCAGTGCAATCCAAGCTAGTTGGGACTGAAAAGTTAACCAAAATCCCAGCAACACCTCCCCACTTATAAAATTAAAAGATAGAGACTTAAAAGAAATTTGCAAATCCACATGTTAAGAAAAGATCTTTGGTTATAAATACATAATGATTAATCTGGAAATTGATCACATTGTCATTTATCAGAATGATTTTAAAAAAAATTCACCTTTGTGGAAAACTAAGATGGAAGACAATGATTTTTAAAGCTCAGTCTCGGCTGACCAATTTTACTACCATTAATCAGTCATGACTAAAATTCTAGGTAAAACACATTTTTGGCAATTGACCCTGTGTTATATTTCTAGAAAAATTCAATTAGACTTTCTTTACATGTTTAAGAAATTTCCTATATTGTCCATCATTACAATTCATTAATAGCAATAACTTATTCTTGAGAAAGAGATCATTTTAAATCACCATATTAAACTTAATGATTTGAACTCTAATAACATATTTCATTGAAACTTATCAGTACAGCTAATCATGCAAGGGAAAAAACTCTTCTGACACTTAGCTGAGTATGCCTCAAGAGTACTTCTAAAAGGTGCATCAGATTACGAAGCACAACACAATTTCCCAGGAAACAAATATTAGATAGTCAAATAATGAAGTTTTGCGATTTTGTAACAGCTCTGCAAATTAAACAATTGTACTATTTGTAGTGACAAGAAATTATTTCATAAATATTAAATATACATTAAATCATAAAAATTCTAATTGGCAATTGACAACTCAATTGAGTGTGAATGATGCAAGATAAGAAACCATGAAAAGTCAAAGTTATGCATATAACTTCAGGTCCTTTATCATGCTGATTTATATTTAAATTTACAATTTTAAGTTCAAGCTTTATAAAAGAATCCCTTTTAACATGGACAAAGCAAGCAAGATGCACATTAGGTTGTTAAAAGTACATAATTTGTCATCTCTGTGACAGATCAGCTAACAGCATTTTAACCTTCAATGAAGCAAGAATTTAAGCATGCAAGAAGAAATTTTTGTAGTTTAATTAATGAAATTAATATGTACAGATATGTGTATACTTAATGAAAATGCAATTATGCTGCACTTTCTACAGGTGAAGATTGGTAGTTTTACACTGAACTTTTTTTTCACATTGCTGATAAATTGTTAAGTCTTGCAATAGAGAAATCGTTACTGATGAGACAAGTGTACAGTACTCCCTCATTATAACTGTCATTAGGTAATATCTTGCCATGAGGCTTCCTTATAACTAAGGGTAATACCTTGAGATGAGACTGCCTTATAAAGAAGAGTAATACCTTGCCATGAGACTGCCTTATAATTAAGAGTAATACCTTGCCATGAGACTGCCTTATAATGAAGAGTAATACCTTGCCATGAGACTGCCTTATAATGAAGAGTAATACCTTGCCATGAGACTGCCTTATAATGAAGAGTAATACCTTGCCATGAGACTGCCTTATAATGAAGAGTAATACCTTGCCATGAGACTGCCTTATAATGAAGAGTAATACCTTGCCATGAGACTGCCTTATAATGAAGAGTAATACCTTGCCATGAGACTGCCTTATAATGAATGGTAATATCTTGTTGTAAGACTTCCTTTAAATGAAGGGTAATACTTTGCCATGAGACTGCCTTATAATGAAGAGTAATACCTTGCTGTGAGACTGCCTTTTAATGAAGAGTAATACCTTGCTGTGAGACTGCCTTATAATGAAAAATAATACCTTGCTGTGAGACTGCCTTATAATGAAGGGTAATACCTTGCCGAGAGACTGCCTTATAATGAAAAGTAATACATTGCTGTGAGACTGCCTTATAATGAAGAGTAATACATTGCCATGAGACTGCCTTATAATGATAAGTAATACCTTGCTGTGAGAATGCCTTATAATGAAGAGTAATACCTTGCAGTGAGACTGGCTTATAATGAAGTACAAAATACAGATAACTTAGCTGTCACTTCATACAATGTGATCCATGACTATCTGCTTTACAAGTTTGACATGCTGATACATGGCTTTTATTCAAATGAATATTTTATAGCAGGAAATGTATTACAATGAAAGGTGTTATAATGAAGGTGTGCTGTTCTACTGAAAAATCAAGGATATAACAAATTGCTGTGAAACACTGTTACAACAGATTATAGGCACACAAATAATTACCAGTTAATTTTCTGGAATAAAACCAGATTTGCGTATGTAAAATACACAATTCCCCCATTTCCTTCACAAACCATGATAAGCCCAAAACAAATATGCATGTGATATTTTACTTATCTACCTCAAGTGGTGTTTGGTTATTCATGCTAAGAAGATTTCACATTTTAAAAAAGAAGACCAAATACAAAAAAATCACAAATGTATCACAAATGTACAAAGTAAAAAAGAACAAATTTGATGTATTGATAACATAGATCTTGTCCATACAAAGTGATGTGCTTACTTGTGTCACAAACATGTTAAACAAATTTTAGAAATGGGTTTTAAAAAAATGAAAACTGCTTTATTGACCTAAAGCAGGTCATTAACATGTATATGGATATAAATATGCAAGCAAACATTCATTAGTGTATGCCATGGGGTCTTTGCAGTTTTGTTGATAAGCATTTTTGGGACAGAGGAACAGACGGATGAACAAATGGCTGGACAATGCCAGTGGGGACATAAAAATACAATATTAATCTATGTGAATGTAATGTTCCCCTCACCATCAACACAACAAACAGGGCATCCAATCACCCCACAAACACATGGTACACTATTTGTTTGAAATCAGTTGTACAAACAGCAGATGCCAGAAGTGCTTATCAAGAATTATACAATTGACACTGGAGTACTCTTGATACAGTACTCTTGATAGACTAGTATGTGGTACCAATATCCTTAGTCATGGCCTACACCGACTGTAGCTCTATCAAAAATGTGCTGACAGACGGGAATGGCACAGTACTATGCCCCTTTTGGGGATTGTTTACATGCACATAATTTGATAACACCCAGGAGCAAATATTTATATCCCTGAGATCATTCTATCATAATGTGAAGAAAATTAATGACATACAAGATAATTCATCTCATACAATTCTTCCAAAGCACTAAGTTTTGCTTCTACTAACCTTAAATGTGTGAACAAGCAGTCTTTATTTCTTTAATTTTTAAATATACCCTTAAACAGCTATCTTAGCTGTTTAACCAGGATAAATTAACCCTTTAACATTAACTAATTTTTTCCACAACTAATCTGATTGATAAATTAGTTTTGTTTTCTACAAATCAAAGAATAATTATTAATTTGCAAACTATCAGGAAACTGGACATTTCTTTTTCTTTAAAACAATTTCAATTCACCCTCTCATAAATAATGGTCAGTCTGTCACTTTCATATTTTCTGCTCTATAAACATACAACTGCAGACAATACTGAGCACTCTTGTTGAATAATTAACTTTAAGATCTAGGTCTTCATTGTTAATTATACTTGAAATTTCATACAAATGACACCATGTTTTAACTAAGAAGCAGACTACATTTATCTTTGATACGAAGTTTACACATGGAAAGCAAACAATAATGAGGTATTTTGCTTACATACAGTAAACCTCTTATTACATAACTGAGGTGAATGCTTCTGGAAGAATCAGACAGGATGGATAATAATACATTATGATAGTATACTGCTGAAAACACTTACTGACCTTGAGTTTGTCTTAACAATAACTGTCAGGAAAAGAACAAGTAGTATGCATCATATTTGCAACAATAATAAGATGGAGGTAAATAACCTGTTTACAGACACGGTACTTGAAAAACATGATAGATATGGTACATGAAAAACATGATAGATACCGGTACTTGAAAAACATGATAGATATGGTACTTGAAAAACATGATAAAGCTCCTTAAATATAAGAATCATAGTTTCATATGACATTGTTCTTGGTGCTTGCTATTATAATACACTGCTCTTGATAGTATCAAATAACATTTGCCATAGTGGATAGTGTCATGACACTGATCTTGGTTAGTGTCATATGACACTGGTCTTAGTGATTAGTATCATATTACACTGCTCTTGATGGTTAGTATCATATAACATTGGTCATAGTGGATAGTGTCATGACACTGATTTTAGTTGTTAACATCATATGACACTGGTCTTAGTGATTACTATCATACAACACTGATCTTGATGGTTAACATCATATGACTGGTGTTAGTGATTAGTATCATATGATACTGGTCTTGATGGTTAGTATCATATAAAACTGGTCTTAGTGATTAGTATCATACAACACTGATCTTGATGGTTAACATCATATGACTGGTTTTAGTGATTAATATCATATGATACTCATCTTGATGGTTAGTATCATATAAAACTGGTCTTAAGTGATTAGTATCATGACACTGGTCTTGATGGTTAATATCATATGATACTGGTCTTGATGGTTAATATCGTATGATACTGGTCTTGATGGTTAATATCGTATGATACTGGTCTTGATGGTTAATATCGTATGATACTGGTCTTGATAGTTAATATCGTATGATACTGGTCTTGATAGTTAATATCGTATGATACTGGTCTTGATAGTTAGTATCATATGACACTGATCTTGATCTGGTCTTTAGTGATCAGTATCATATAAAACTGGTCTTAGTGATTAGTATCATGACAGTGACCTTGATTGTTAGTATGATACTGGTCTTGATAGTTAGTATCATATGACACTAGTCCTTGTCATTAGAATCATGACATTGATATTTGTGAAGGAGCTTGGTTCATTTCTCCATTCTAGCCTTCATTACAACTCACAAAATTCTGAGTATAAATTTAGCCAGGTACATAATTACTTTACAAGAAAACTGAGCAAGGAAAAATATGTATCCATGCTAATAACAACACAACTGTATAATATAAGTCGTGCCAATGAAAATCAGAAAAATCTGCATCATTAAACATGCAATGGTAATAACTGAATCTGCAAGACTTTAATGCAGAAATATCACAATACATACTGCAAAACTGTAGAACAAATGCTAATAGTAATTACCGATTTAATTCTTTAGAGTGTGTATGGTAATTTTAGTGAAGATCTGAGATATGTGAGAATGTAGGAGGAGATATCTGTGGCTGAAGATCTTTGTCAGTCTCAGATAAGATGCATAGGTGATGATGCTGCCATATAGCATGTAATAATCTAATTTCCAATGCCAAAAATTCCATAGCTCATCCAACTAACAGCAGTCATGGAGATGTAGATCTGGTCCCTTGCAGGCATGGAGATGTAGAATTGGCCCAATTCATATATAGGGGTGTTGAACAGACACTCTGTAGGCATGGGGATGTAGATTTGGTCCAATTCATGCAGAGGGATGTTATGTTGAACAGACACTCTGCAGGCATGGAAATGTAGAATTGTCCCCATTGAGGCATAGGGATATATAACATACACCCTGCAGGAATGGGGATGGCCAGATATGTTCACCTGCATGTCCAATAGTTTGACTGAAGAAGGCAGGAGCTGTGGTTGTTTACCATATTTCTTGAATTGTAAACTTTTTAAATTGTCTTGAAAATGACAGGTGGACTTGCCAAGCAATAAGCATTTCCTATATATAAAGATCTGAGATAATGGGATAATGATCATATTTTATTGGTTGATCATGTGGGGCCATGGTATATTCCTACCTGTGCAAGTCTTAATTTGCCGATCTTGGATAAGAATCATAGTTGTTGAATATTGATTTTTTTTAAAAATGGCATTTAATTTAAAATGGCATTTTAAACATATTTTTGGTTATACAATGCTTAGGAAATGTCAGCCAAGTGTGTCTTCCATGAACACAAAGAAGCAGTCAACCTGGGCTGATCAGTGTGTATCAAACCTCTGACCCTTAAACTGCAAGCCCAAAGCTCTACCAACTGAGCTGAGGAATATCCCTGAATGTCAATTTGCAAAGCTGGTTGTGCACACTGGGGCTTTATTTCCACTGGTACAAGTTTCTGATTTCAGTATCTACATTACATCTCTTAGCTGATCTATCCCAATTTGCTGATAATGTTCTTTCCAGAAGAAAGGGAACTGCTGCTTCAACAACACTACATCAAGTCTTCACCATTCCTGATAACACTACTCAGCAGAACATCATGGTAAGTAGGAACATTTTTACCAAATATATCTAAGAAAGGAAATGTTATTTTATTAATTTTTGTTTAAATTTCCATTGTTTTAAACAATTTACATACAAGATTTTCATGGAGAGTTCCACTTTTCTCTATGGCTACTTTCAAGAATTACTTTACATAATATTTCCTTCTCACCAATGTATGGTTGTTTTTTAATAGGATTGATATTGGGATCTCCTGTCGGAAAATCTGTTACAGTGTGCCATCCATGATTCCTCTGAAACTTTCAAAAAAGGCACTGGCAGGTGTAGGGTGAAAACTCAAACTCTAGCATCTGATTACTTGTCTACACAGTAACCATGTGCAAGTTAATTATAATTTTTGACTTTCTCCCCTAAGACATCTGGAATGGGATAAAAAGTATCAAATTTAAGAAATGTGTATGATAGTGAGTTGTATTCCATTTTCAAAATATTACAGATACCTTACAATATATGAAAGGAACCAACTGTTTCATTTTGGGTGGGGAGTGGACTCTGATTTCCTTTCCAAAATTTACTCTTTCCCACAACCAACACTTTTAAAAATCAGTGCAATCCAAGCTAGTTGGGACTGAAAAGTTAACCAAAATCCCAGCAACACCTCCCCACTTATAAAATTAAAAGATAGAGACTTAAAAGAAATTTGCAAATCCACATGTTAAGAAAAGATCTTTGGTTATAAATACATAATGATTAATCTGGAAATTGATCACATTGTCATTTATCAGAATGATTTTAAAAAAAATTCACCTTTGTGGAAAACTAAGATGGAAGACAATGATTTTTAAAGCTCAGTCTCGGCTGACCAATTTTACTACCATTAATCAGTCATGACTAAAATTCTAGGTAAAACACATTTTTGGCAATTGACCCTGTGTTATATTTCTAGAAAAATTCAATTAGACTTTCTTTACATGTTTAAGAAATTTCCTATATTGTCCATCATTACAATTCATTAATAGCAATAACTTATTCTTGAGAAAGAGATCATTTTAAATCACCATATTAAACTTAATGATTTGAACTCTAATAACATATTTCATTGAAACTTATCAGTACAGCTAATCATGCAAGGGAAAAAACTCTTCTGACACTTAGCTGAGTATGCCTCAAGAGTACTTCTAAAAGGTGCATCAGATTACGAAGCACAACACAATTTCCCAGGAAACAAATATTAGATAGTCAAATAATGAAGTTTTGCGATTTTGTAACAGCTCTGAAAATTAAACAATTGTACTATTTGTAGTGACAAGAAATTATTTCATAAATATTAAATATACATTAAATCATAAAAATTCTAATTGGCAATTGACAACTCAATTGAGTGTGAATGATGCAAGATAAGAAACCATGAAAAGTCAAAGTTATGCATATAACTTCAGGTCCTTTATCATGCTGATTTATATTTAAATTTACAATTTTAAGTTCAAGCTTTATAAAAGAATCCCTTTTATCATGGACAAAGCAAGCAAGATGCACATTAGGTTGTTAAAAGTACATAATTTGTCATCTCTGTGACAGATCAGCTAACAGCATTTTAACCTTCAATGAAGCAAGAATTTAAGCATGCAAGAAGAAATTTTTGTAGTTTAATTAATGAAATTAATATGTACAGATATGTGTATACTTAATGAAAATGCAATTATGCTGCACTTTCTCTCTACAGGTGAAGATTGGTAGTTTTACACTGAACTTTTTTTTCACATTGCTGATAAATTGTTAAGTCTTGCAATAGAGAAATCGTTACTGATGAGACAAGTGTACAGTACTCCCTCATTATAACTGTCATTAGGTAATATCTTGCCATGAGGCTTCCTTATAACTAAGGGTAATACCTTGAGATGAGACTGCCTTATAAAGAAGAGTAATACCTTGCCATGAGACTGCCTTATAATTAAGAGTAATACCTTGCCATGAGACTGCCTTATAATGAAGAGTAATACCTTGCCATGAGACTGCCTTATAATGAAGAGTAATACCTTGCCATGAGACTGCCTTATAATGAAGAGTAATACCTTGCCATGAGACTGCCTTATAATGAAGAGTAATACCTTGCCATGAGACTGCCTTATAATGAAGAGTAATACCTTGCCATGAGACTGCCTTATAATGAAGAGTAATACCTTGCCATGAGACTGCCTTATAATGAATGGTAATATCTTGTTGTAAGACTTCCTTTAAATGAAGGGTAATACTTTGCCATGAGACTGCCTTATAATGAAGAGTAATACCTTGCTGTGAGACTGCCTTTTAATGAAGAGTAATACCTTGCTGTGAGACTGCCTTATAATGAAAAATAATACCTTGCTGTGAGACTGCCTTATAATGAAGGGTAATACCTTGCCGAGAGACTGCCTTATAATGAAAAGTAATACATTGCTGTGAGACTGCCTTATAATGAAGAGTAATACCTTGCTATGAGACTACCTTATAATGAAGAGTAATATCTTGCAGTGAGACTGCCTTATAATGAAGAGTAATACATTGCCGTGAGACTGCCTTATAATGAAGAGTAATACCTTGCTGTGAGAATGCCTTATAATGAAGAGTAATACCTTGCAGTGAGACTGGCTTATAATGAAGTACAAAATACAGATAACTTAGCTGTCACTTCATACAATGTGATCCATGACTATCTGCTTTACAAGTTTGACATGCTGATACATGGCTTTTATTCACATGAATATTTTATAGCAAGAAATGTATTACAATGAAAGGTGTTATAATGAAGGTGTGCTGTTCTACTGAAAAATCAAGGATATAACAAATTGCTGTGAAACACTGTTACAACAGGTTATAGGCACACAAATAATTACCAGTTAATTTTCTGGAATAAAACCAGATTTGCGTATGTAAAATACACAATTCCCCCATTTCCTTCACAAACCATGATAAGCCCAAAACAAATATGCATGTGATATTTTACTTATCTACCTCAAGTGGTGTTTGGTTATTCATGCTAAGAAGATTTCACATTTTAAAAAAGAAGGCCAAATACAAAAAAATCACAAATGTATCACAAATGTACAAAGTAAAAAAGTACAAATTTGATGTATTGATAACATAGATCTTGTCCATACAAAGTGATGTGCTTACTTGTGTCACAAACATGTTAAACAAATTTTAGAAATGGGTTTAAAAAAAATGAAAACTGCTTTATTGACCTAAAGCAGGTCATTAACATGTATATGGATATAAATATGCAAGCAAACATTCATTAGTGTATGCCATGGGGTCTTTGCAGTTTTGTTGATAAGCATTTTTGGGACAGAGGAACAGACGGATGAACAAATGGCTGGACAATGCCAGTGGGGACATAAAAATACAATATTAATCTATGTGAATGTAATGTTCCCCTCACCATCAACACAACAAACAGGGCATCCAATCACCCCACAAACACATGGTACACTATTTGTTTGAAATCAGTTGTACAAACAGCAGATGCCAGAAGTGCTTATCAAGAATTATACAATTGACACTGGAGTACTCTTGATACAGTACTCTTGATAGACTGGTATGTGGTACCAATATCCTTAGTCATGGCCTACACCGACTGTAGCTCTATCAAAAATGTGCTGACAGATGGGAATGGCACAGTACTATGCCCCTTTTGGGGATTGTTTACATGCACATAATTTGATAACACCCAGGAGCAAATATTTATATCCCTGAGATCATTCTATCATAATGTGAAGAAAATTAATGACATACAAGGAAATTAATCTCATACAATTCTTCCAAAGCACTGTAAGTTTTGCTTCTACTAACCTTAAATGTGTGAACAAGCAGTCTTTATTTCTTTAATTTTTAAATATACCCTTAAACAGCTATCTTAGCACCCTATATTCCTTGATTTTGACTTCAATTTTGCTAGGCGCTGGTTTGGCTTTTTAAAAAACCACATAGAGAAGAAAGCCAAAACGGGCTCAGTGACCGAAGCTATATTCTCTTTTGGTTGCCCCCACTTTCTCCAGCATCAACATTGAACCCAAACCCTAGGAGAGTTATCCTCAAAATTTAAAACTGCATGGGGCCTGTGGTTGGCTAAGTTGTCTAAAGTGCCCAAATTTACAGAACACTGCCATCTCACCTATCTGTGTGGGTTCAAGTATCAGGCTTCACCAAAGCAGGTATTCCAGAAAGCTTGCCAGTGGCATCTTGTGGACCTGTGGTTCTTACCTGGGGTTTCCCAGGCTCCACCAGTTACACTGGCTGCTTGCTATGTATAGCCTATCACATGCTGAAAATTGGCATCAAACCCACAAGCACAATAGAAACAAAAGTATTTTGAAAAATTAATCCTCAGTGTAGGAACTGCTGTTTAATAGAGTAACAGAAATGTTTAATTGCAATATGGTACCTGTATACACATGCTTATGAGATGAGTCGAAATGCAAACTGCACAGACCCTGAGCTGTGTCACAATGTGATGGCAGATCTGGGTCTATTCAGTTTGTTAGGAGTATTCAGTAGAACAAACAACACAGACCCTGAGCTGTGTCACAATGTGATGGCAGATCTGGGTCTATTCAGTTTGTTAGGAGTATTCAGTAGAACAAACAACACAGACCCTGAGCTGTGTCACAATGTGATGGCAGATCTGGGTCTATTCAGTTTGTTAGGAGTATTCAGTAGAACAAACAACACAGACCCTGAGCTGTGTCACAATGTGATGGCAGATCTGGGTCTATTCAGTTTGTTAGGAGTATTCAGTAGAACAAACAACACAGACCCTGAGCTGTGTCACAATGTGATGGCAGATCTGGGTCTATTCAGTTTGTTAGGAGTATTCAGTAGAACAAACAACACAGACCCTGAGCTGTGTCACAATGTGATGGCAGATCTGGGTCTATTCAGTTTGTTAGGAGTATTTAGTAGAAAAAAACACAGACCCTGAGCTGTGTCACAATGTGATGGCAGAGCTGGGTCTATTCAGTTTGTTAGGAGTATTCAGTAGAACAAACAACACAGACCCTGAGCTGTGTCACAATGTGATGGCAGATCTGGGTCTATTCAGTTTGTTAGGAGTATTCAGTAGAACAAACAACACAGACCCTGAGCTGTGTCACAATGTGATGGCAGATCTGGGTCTATTCAGTTTGTTAGGAGTATTCAGTAGAACAAACAACACAGACCCTGAGCTGTGTCACAATGTGATGGCACATCAGGATCTTTCTTGTTTGAAGTTTGACAACTTTTTTACTGCATATAAAAAAAATATTTCAAATGCCTGTTAAAAACACCATTTTTCTTCTACAACAGCATAGTATTGTCTGTGGAATAGCTCCAGTTGCAAATTGTGTTCTACCAGAAGACTTTCTCATTTAAGTTTGTATATCTTTTACAACAGAGAGGCATTCTTGAAACACAAAGTTACAATATTTGAGTAAAATGAAAGGGTTAATTTAAAGTTCATACATTCTAATAAGAAGAGAGATGAAACTAATCAATGTGTTTGAATATTGAAAACATTGCATTTTTAGACATCCAGAAGGTTTGTTACAGTTGTAAATAATACAATAACCTGGTTACATCCAGAAACAACTGCAGAGCACACAAAATAAGCATGTGCTACAATGTTATATAATGTTACCTTTAACTGGTTCTGAGTCCAGTAGATAGTGTCCCCAGTGGGGGGGCTCAACAGGGAGAGAGAAATAAATCTGGTAGATGTGTATGTTCTAGGTTCCTAGCCGAACATAATGCAGATGGAAGAATGAGAGCAGGCAAAAATGAATGTTGGTAATCATAGAAATTTTATATAGATCTAAATACATCTGTAAACACAAAGGATTTTCCTATAGTCAAATGCTGAATAAATTGTAATGTATTTCAATATTGATGTTTGTTATATTTCATAACTATTTTTTAACTTGCTTTTTAGTTACAAACCAATGGATTATAACAACACAGGAAAATCTAAAAGTTGAAAAATAATTGTATAATCTGCATGTACATCAATAACATTACTAAACAATAATAATCACTGATAATGATCATATACCTCATAATAGTAGTCATAATATTAATCACATACTTCACAATAATAATCACACTTTGTGATACTAATCACATACTTCATAATAATAATCACACTTTGTGATACTAATCACATACTTCATGATAATAATCACACTTTGTGATACTAATCACATACTTCATAATAATCATATTTCATTATCATAATCACATACTTCATGATAATAATCACACTTTGTGATACTAATCACATTCTTCATGATAATAATCACACTTTGTGATACTAATCACATTCTTCATAATAATAATCACACTTTGTGATACTAATCACATACTTCATAATAATAATCACACTTTGTGATACTAATCACATACTTCATAATAATAATCATATTTCATTATAATAATCACATACTTCATAATAATAATCACACTTTGTGATACTAATCACATACTTCATAATAATAATCACACTGTGATACTAATCACATACTTCATGATAATAATCATATACTTTATGATAATAATAATCACACACATCATTATAATAACCACAGCACAGTGTGGTGACAATTGAGCAGCCACTTGCTAAATTCAAGTTATTGCTTGCATAACTAAAGTTATTAATTACTTTCAGCAGTGCTATTAAAGTTATCACTTACTTTCATAAATACTATGAAACTTAGTCATCATTAACTTTCATAATTATTTTTTTTTCTCTGTGAGGGATGGGGTGGTGATTTAAGAGTTTAAAGTGTTTTTAATGAATGCATAAAATCAGCATGATGTCAAATATTATCCCCATTTTAACATGTTGCCTAGAGTCATCAAAACTTTGGTCAGTATTATTTACATGTAAATAATTCAAAGTAGTCCGACTCTTTGTAAAGGACAGGCTAATTTCAGCAATGCATTATAGGTGCAGTGTATATATAATGACTTATTAGTGAATTATTGGCAAAAAATTAACCTGTTACTGAAATATTCCAATGATTGGTTTTCGTGGGAAATATTCAATGAATTATTTATTTGAGAACAGGAACTGTATAGGCTAAATTGGTGTTTTAAAACAAAACAAGTGCAGGTCAATGCAACTGGAGCAAAAGTGCTTTGCCCAGAGACACAGTAAAGTCTGAGTAAAAGATTGTAAAAGTGGATATTCAATGGGGTGGGGGTTTGCACGTTTTCGATATTAGTGATACCCGAGCTAGATGAGGATTTCTTTACCTGGGTATTATTGTCAGTCTGACCATTGTCCAGGTTGTCCTTAATTATCCTACCAACTTCAGAACCTGGTTTTGAAGACATCTCCCTTGAAATCTGATTCACACGATTGGCACATCTGAGATTTACCTGATGGGAAACTTCATCAAGGTGTGCTGTGCCAATTTCAATCGAAATTAAAGCTACATCTGCACCACCATTATGCCCCATGAAATTTTTATCAAATGACATGTCAATGGACCAGTCAATGAATCAATGACACACATCAGTTTCAGTAAAATGACAGCACAGAATTCAAAACTGATCTAAATCAACAAGGTGAACAATCTGAGTAAAGTGAAAAGAAATCCTTGTTATTTCCTTTTCACAAGACAACTGAATATATAGGAATCTTGTTTTCATCCAGCAATCTCTATACTCTATTACCCAATGATCTCAATATCATCGTCATAATGTCAAAGAAGCATAACATTAGGACCTATGCATACCTCAATAAATTGATAAATACAAAACCTAAATACCCACATACAATTCAGAATTATTACCCAGGTCCTGAATTTTTACAGTTCTTATTATAAACAGGACTATGCACATTAGTACACCTTTACTTAAATGACTGACACAATAACTAATAAAGGAGTCAACTTACAAGCTATAATAATGAATCAGGTCTACAATTTGACTTTCTGGCATGTGAAGGAACTGAAATGAACTTGAAACCAAATATCCAAATCCACACTGTGACAGAAAAAGGACACTTGAAATAGTTTGTTCCATGATGTCCTACTCCAAATATAAAAAGTCCAGTTAGTGTGCCAAATGACTGCAAGTCTTGAAGAACTGTTTAACCTCCTCCCAAAAAAACGTTGATTGTCTCTATCAAACTGATCAATGACTGCTAGTCTTTGTTGTGTACCCTAGTGTTGTTAGAATGTAGTTACAATCCAATAAGACCTAAATATTCCACACACAATGCACCACCAACACAATACACATCCTACTACCTGTTTACAAAAGGTATTCAAATATGAATTCCTGCTGTATACATGAAGTCTCACTGAAAAAGTGAATGAAGTCAAGAAGACCAGTCCATAAGTTTGATTGCAATCAGGATCAGTAGTGAGTCTCTCATGATCCCCCTAGTTGTACTTTATACTGACTGCCTACTTGTAACTGCACACCTTGTCGATAATCATTGATTCACTGGCCCTAGAGATTTCTTAAACAACATGACCTTGCACTTGATTGACAGATAGTGGGGAGGGGGACATTAGTGCTAACCATATTTCGTCACCCTATAATCAGTATAGGGAACTAAAAATAGTGACTTTCCCTTCTAGTAATGTACATGTAATATGACTGCATACCTGAGTGAACTCGACCAGGATTATTAGGGAGTTCCAATAGCACAGGCAAGGCAAATTATTTAGACACTATTGACCTCAGTGGTGGTGATATTGGTGTGTGTGTGTGTGTAAACAAACAGGTTCTGGTCTTTTTTAATGACTGACATTTAACATTCTTTCATAATACTACTGAAGTTTCTTTACAAAGGTCTACTGTGAGGCTCAATAGATGAACTTTTAACAAAAATACTATGAACAAGATAAATACCTTGATTTTCATAGAGTTCAGACAGATCAGTAAGTAAAATATCACAAGTGTAATTGAAGGTTTTAGTTTCAATACCTGCTTAAGTTACCTGGGATGACTGCATATGTGTTGTGCAAATGGCACATGTCTCCCATTTCCTTGTATGGTATCAAGGAAATTTGCTTAAATTGCTGTTAAAACCAACAAACCATGCAAAGAAATGCAGATTTTTGGGGGGATCCCTTTTTAAATGTAGATTTTTTTGGGGAGTCCCTCTTTAAATGCAGATTTTTCAGGGTTACTTTTTAAATGCAGATTTTTTTGGAAGGTCCCTCTTTAAATGCATAAATTTGGGGGGGGGTCCCTCTTTAAATGCAGATTTTACTCCTGAGTGGTTTAAGGACTTTTTGCAAATTATGTATGATTACTGTGCAATAAATGCTCATAACTATTTAATGGATGAAAAGCCCCAATTGAACAATAGTCCATCAATGCATATACTTCATTGATAATAACCTCAGTTATAAAATGGGCAACCAGTTCCTGGTTGATCTTATTTTAAAGTTCAGATCAAAAGACATCCAGAGTGAGCAAGATACAGAATAACATTTAGTTTGAGGTTTGTGTTGTGTGATTGTAAAGGTGTAAATTTCTGTGATCAAGGAAAATCACATTAATTTTGGCAGGTGAATGATTAATTGGATGTATGGGGACCAGTTTGTGTCACCATAATGCATAGATCTGGTAGTGATTCTTTATTAGGCTATATTTATTTAAACTAAGGATAGGGGTTAACTTTGATCTTGGAGTTGTCAGATTTGAAATATTGCAGAAACAGTATTTGATAATCTGAGTTTATCAGGCAGATATGTTTTGGCCCTTGGCTTAAGGCAGGAAATATATTAAATTCAGAATGGTTATGCTAGATAATGGGATGGGATTCCCCATACAAAATTCTTGGTTCACTATGCCCCATTGCAAAATTTTAAATCAGCTGATGCTTTTTCTGCAAGAGAAAACCAACAAACCATGCAACAAAAAGCAGATTTTTGGGGGGTTCCTCTTTAAATGCAGATTTTTTTGGCCCCTTCTTAATGAAAAAAAGACTGGATTGAATTCAGAAGAAATTCACTCAAATCTTTATGCAAGGGATCAGATGTCTGGAAAATTGGACAATTCTGGAGTAGAGGAGAGTGAAAGCTTACCAATTGTTCAATTTAGCAATTCTTATTGAGATTTGTGTTCATGTTCAACACAATTTAAAATATATTTTTTAATGAAAAAATCTGGAGCCATGCCAGACACTACATTATAAGCTCATTATTAAGTTATCTGAGTAAGTGGAGTATAAGTTTGACAAATCTTTTGAATTTTGTTATCTTTATTGTTATATGAAATTAGGTAGTATAAGAATTTCATGCCTTACTTTAGTTGATATGAGCTATGAGAATCCATGTGAATTCTTTCACATATAAGGACTTGATTGCATATTAACTAAATTTAATGTTGTTAATGAAGGGAGATTTCATAAAGACTTAAATGCATATATTTACCTTAGTAAAGCCATATGGAGAATTTCATTCATTCATTTGTGTAATTGAGACAAGAACAAAACTTGTATGTGTCTCAAAGTACTGAAATAGCCATTAGGAGGTACATTAATCTTGTGAAACTAGGTTTGTTTATGGTCTGCCATGTTCAGTTAGAACAGACTGCCATTGGTATCTCTTTGAATTCTGATAGAACTGTTTCTCTGACTTAACAAGAATGGGGTTATTGCTCTATTCCCAGTAGGATACCTGAACAAAATATTTATTTCGTTTCTCTGTTTATTTTGAAATGGGAGATAGTTCCACTGATGTACTTACATATCCACCCACAAAGTCTGAGGGCCGAGAAAAGCAAGATACTAGAGAGTTTGGGAAAGATAAAAAATTGAAATGGGCCCAGACGTATTGCACAGTTAAATTAAAGAACAGTGAATTTGGACTGAACTAGAATAATCAGGTTATGAATTTGTACAAGGCAATGACTTTAACTGGTCACTAGATTCTTTGATGGACTGATTCTCTTCCTAATGTAATGCATCACAATTGTTCATGATTTTGATTAAATTTCGTTATTTCATGTATGGTGGCTTGTGTCATTCTGTTTTATATATCTGCTAAGATCTCCATCTATTCCCCCATAAATTTCACCCTTTATATTGATATTTACTCAATCCAGACAATAACACCAAAGGCGGTCCTCCACTAGATAATGATAACCCAAATCCACCACAACCCACCCCTAACAAAGCGAGGGGGTTATGTATGTGCTGTGCATTTATCCATTGTTAGATCTCTGATTCTTTTTAGCAGTAAAAAATTTTCAGCCATATATTTACAATGTCTGCAGTATGGCAGTTTTATAGTGATGTCTAGCACTTGGGCATCATGCTGCAAACATGTGGCATGATATCCTACCCAGTCACATCATCCTGACACCAGGCCAACCAGTACTAACACTAACCTCTTAATTTTGAGCACCAAGAGAAGCAGCTGTTAGTACCATTTTTTAAGTCTTTGGTATAACTTGACCGGGGATTAAACCCACGTCCTTCCTCATCAAAGGTGGATGCTCTAACCACTAGGCTCCTGGAGAGGTTCTTTTTCACTTTTTCTTTATAGCAACTGTACATAAAACAGCTCCAAGAAAATTAGAAAATAGACATGGTTTCTTGAATGTGAAACCACTTACACAGTGGACTAGTCTAAAAAAAAAAACTAATAAAGCTACTAGATATTGAGAAATGGGCTTAATCAATGTGTCTCATGGATGTTATATAATTGAAAAATATTAAGAGAGAGACTTTGTTAAATTTAAAAACATGCTGAAATGGTCAAATCAATGGCAAAATGTTTTCTCCAGTGGAATCTACTGTTAATTCTGGTAATGAAAGAAGAGCACTCTGACCTTGCCCTTTTCATTGTCAGAGTCTCTTAAACAGACTGAGTAAAACCTTATAAAAATTTGTGTCCACAATTGAGCTCTGCTGTAAAAAAGGAGTTATCTTAGTATTTGAGTTAGTCTGACTCTACATCCCCGTTTTTTTGTACCCCCTATTGATTTCAATAATGAAAGCATTCAATGTGATAAAAAGTGCACAAAGTCAAATGAAGCTTTGATTTATAATTTCTAGCCTGACTATGACCAGAATGACACTAATATTGGCATCCCTTTGCACCTTTCATGCTTAACAGACTTCCCATACTAACACAGCTTATTTCCATGGACAACACAATGACTAATGACGTAATTTATCCTATTCAGTATCTGCCCACAATTCTGCAAATTGCCATAATGTTGAGTTTGGAATTATATCCCTATGCACACATAAATGTATTAATTAAAATGCTTGTTAAATCCACATGACTGGCAAATGTGTTGTCATTTGCTGAAAATGGATTTGTCCTGGATCTGGAAATTGGTCTCAGCATCTCTGTTTATTATACTGAAAACTTTTGTAAGCATGAAATTCACAGATGATGGTGTTAGGGTCATTCTACTTAAGAGTCAGGTTAGAAAATATATATCAAAGATTGAATTGACTACTAAGTTCCTTGCACTTTTAATAACATCAAAGATTTCCATTACAAACAAATATAATAGGACTATATTAAACCAGCTAATTCAAGGTGTGTTTGTTTCACTAAATAAAATACTAAAATCCTTTCCACGCAGCCTTCAATGGAAGGCTGTATTATGTAATTTTTATATTCTTCACTGAATTTGTTCTTCATCTTTATTATCTGTGAAATTATTTGAAAAACATTATTTGCTCTGAACATACACATGAACTAGAATAAATCTGGCTTGAGTTTTAGCACCAATACCTACCGACTGGTTATGTAGCACATATAAAATACCACAAAGAATCTGCAAAGATTACAATTTTGAAAACCAGTCTATTCTCTCCTACCTCAGCCAGACTGCTGCTATAAATAGAAACCTAGGTCAAACATTCTTGGAAACAGGGCAGCTGCTAAAAATAGAACATAACACTGTTAGTAAAGTGCATGCCTGTCAACAGACAAGCATATTGTTATCTCTTAGGGGAGAAGCCTTTGTTTCAAGAATAGGTCTGTGGGATGATTTAAATGTTAATAAAAATGAGAAAACAAATTATTAATTTTTTGGGAGTCAGATATACTGAAAACGCGTCATCCAGATACATTTACCTGTAAGGGTAATTTAGTGAAAAAGTGTAATGATTATGCCAAAAGCATAATGGTTGGCATGTATGTTAAAGTATAAGGTCTAAAAGATTTCCACAAACATGGAAAACTGGCAAAGTTACACCACTGTATAAAACAAGAACAAAAGACGATATAAATAAATACAACCAAATCTCTATCATTATTGTATCTCAAATTACTAGAAAAACACTTTTCTCAAGTTTTTGAACACTTCTGGTGGTATTCATGATAATCAGTCTGGCTGTTGACAGACTCACTCCTGTGAACCTGCACTTGTATCTTTGATAAATTGCTGAAATCATTACAGTATATCAAGAAGAAATGGAATCAAGAAGAAATGGAAGGCATTAACTATTACAGTTGATTTTTGTAAAGCTTTTGGTTTTTATAGACCATGAAATTTTGCATAAAAAACTAAAAATCTATCAATACAGTGAAAGCTCCCTAATCTGGCTTACTTCTACCTTAACCAATAGTGCAAAAAGTATCTTTCAAAGGTCAACTTTCTAAAAGTAAAAATATTAACTGTGGAGGACCACAAGGCTCTATCCTTGGTCCTCTGTTATTCATTCTTTTCATTAACAAATTATCACTATGATTGGAACTTCAATTTCTTCCACTGACATCTATGCAGATGATACTACACTGTCTGAGATGGGTAAAACCAAAATGATATTTGAAAATGACATTTAAGATGCTCTCAATGGATTTCAAGTATAGTGTAAGGAAAACAGTACATGTATGATCATAAATAAAGAAAAAAATGAAAGCACTTACTAGTTACAATGCAATAAAAATGAGCAAGGCTAGATAGTGACAAACTCCAGGTTCTATTTGACAATGTGAGCCTTAATATGAGCTCTCAAGATAAAATTATTGGTGTATTTGTAGATAATAATTTTACTTGGGTCTATTCACGTTAAACACTTTTCAAAAAAGGTTAATTCTTATCTTTGGCTATCTGAGCAAAATCAAAACATACAGTCCTCTTCAGTATAGAGTCATCTTTTATAAAAGTTATATTCAGCCATATCTGGGCTATTGCTATGTAATTTGGGATAATACCTCTAATTCAACACAACACCACTTTTAAGACTCCAAAAGAGGGCTTGCCATTTTATTCTAGATCAATGTATAGACAATTTCCAGTAAAATAAATACTGCCTGCTTTTTTGTAATTTTGCATCATTTTCACATTTGAATTTTTAAATGCAGGATGATATTTTATATTTTATATATGTTTATGTTTTCACAGATGCCTGTGCACATGTTCCAGGCTTGATACTTTGACTTTTAAAACCACTTAATTGTTTAGTGTCAAGCTCAATTCTTCACATCATGCTGCACATACTGTATATATTGTACATAACAGATAGAAAGCCTCAAAGTAAATTAGTTCTGCAACTAATTGAGTTACCTTCTCTAAATAAAGTCTTTATTATAATTATTAATATTATTATTAAGACAGACACCTGTGGCAATCATTTTCATTTAGAAGCAATCAGACACCATAAGATGTCAAATCTTTCCATGTAAGAAGAGCAGTGAAAACAAAATTTTGAAGATGGACAGAACTGGATGACAGATCGGCAAAATTTAATTTAGGATCAACAAAATATTAAGAAAGATTATTAGTCAAAACCCCTTTGCTGCTATGACCATTTGGGTGGAGTTGTGATCAGACGATTTTAAAGCTGGCCTCTGCTGCAGCTTTTTGAGACATCGCATTGGTAACAACATAATATCCTATAGTGTATTTGATGGAAAACCTCACAACAATATGAATTCAGGAATACCTAAAACAAAATTGTAAAGGTAGATGCTGTTAAGGCCATAATGGACATCCCATTGGCGCCATTTACTTATAATACCAACTTGACATCATATTAAGTCTCTTAGTGAAAGCCTCATGTTGTTGCAACCATTTATTCAGGACAGATAGCTATAACAAGATCTTCAAAATGAATATGGTGGCCATATTCAGACTGGCACCATTTTAATTCAAGACCAACTGGACATCATAATCTCTTGGCAAAAAACCCAGATCAGTATGACATTCTGTTCAGGAAGATTTTCAAGCTGGCTGCTATGGCAGTCATAACGGATCTGTGCATTTGCATGTAAGACCAAACAAATATAATACAAAGTCTTTCAGTAAAATCCCATTTTGATATGAGTAAAGGATTAGAAAGAAACAAATTTCAAGAGGAGACATTGGGATGGCCATGTTAGATGTCAAAGCATTTTCATTTATGACCAACAGGACCATAGGGTCAATCTGTGTGAAGTTTTAATCTATTCTGTGCATATTTTGCAAGCAACCAAGGAATTTCAAACCTAGATTTTAAAACAGTATGCCTGTATACACTTGTAATCAGAGTATCATTTGTAAATATTTGCAATTATCTTATCAACAAGTATTACAAGATAAGTATGGTTTAGATTGCAGTACAGGTGCAGTAATGATATCCAGGTTTAAATTTACATGCAGTACCTGGTGTAAAGCAAGTACAGGATTAAAATTCCCAATTATCACACTAAAAATTACTGATTGGCAAGTCAACTCTTATGCAAGTAGCTAAGTTTTTAACTGAAGCATAAAATTGTCATTACTGGACATGCAGATCCATTTGACTACTGTAGCCCATGGATAAAGTTTATCTGAAATGTAATGAGAATTAGATTTTTATTTATTCACCATATATATTCACTTATTTATGCCGTATTATGGGTATTATATGTTGTTGGCAGTTGTGCTCAACTTACATACATGGTAAACATCTGATCTTTTCTCTTAATTTATAAATTACCACAACCTATGTCCAAATAAATACGTTTCATTGCAAATTTTGAGAACACCATCTATTCATTTTTCAGCCTCAGCCCAACACATTGATTATGCTACATTTGGGCTTTACACACAAACCTGAACAATGGCTTTCACAAACATGCATATGCTATTGATGACACCATCAGCATCACTATGTCAATAATTTTTATCCTAAATAAGCAAGATAAAATGTTGCAATTATTATTTGATCATCTTTGTATTCATATATATCCCTACATCTATATTCCTACATCAATATACAACTGTCAATTGCCTCCCACTTAATTTTAAAAACAAAAATATATGATGGCACTTTTTTTAATATGGTGTTCAAAACAAAGAGTGACTTTCTTATTGCATTTTGTTGCATATAAGATAAATCCAGATTTTAACTAGGATCCATAACAAGACGGATCAATATGCATTAACGTCACTCATATATAAACTCATGAAAAAATTTCAGTGAAATCAGCAGATATTAAATTATTTTTTTTATCAAAAATGCAATTTAAATATGGCCTCCAGAGTTATAACAAGTTCAGCCAATCCAATACAAGATCATTTCACTAACGCTAATGGATATCCATCATATTGCAATCATCAGAGTTGATACTAGCACCCATTCCAAGTTTGATCAAAATTCCATCAAACTATGGACTTTAGAGTAGCAAAAAGAACTTAACCAATCGGATGCAAATGCTCATTTATACATCCTTATCTAGCTATTTGAAGAGATGACAGGCCAAAGCTCTAAATGATTCTGAACATATGCCTGCATCATGAATTACAATCAATGTCTTTATGCTGTATACATGGAACATTCTTTGTATTCAGATCTGTCAAACTTTAACAGATACAGAGCATTAGAAATCTGACCATTTTTGCTGGCAAATACAATGTGACCAACTACAAGTTTAAAGTTGCTAAATTAGCTCCCTCTTCATTAGTTAATGATAGTCCATGTATGGTTACATAAACCTGGAGAACAAATGGTTGCAAAAATGTTTAAGGTATGCTCTCTAGAATGGGCAAAAATGCACATGTGACATTTGCATACACAATTGTTTGTGACCTTGATGACAAAAACTTGGTTACCCAAGTATGACCAAAACTGGAGAACAAAATATGGCCTCCTCAGAGGAGCAAAAACTCCAGCCAATCAGGTCCAAAATCACCACCTTAATATGCAAAATTGTCACTTGTACTTAAAACTGTTTAACTTCTTCACTACTCTAGTATTAACAGATATTTTACATCTAACAAGCCTTCAGAATGGTAGCCAGCCCAGCAAATCAAATGCAGGATTACATCAGTAATACATAAAGATGCCAACCATATCTGATACCATCCAAAATACTGCCATCATACTTGTCTGTGTGAGTTCGAGTCCAGACTCAGCTAATGTGGGTAAGTGAGAAAGCCTGCCAGTAGCTTCTCGTGGGTCAGTGGTTCTTCCCAGGATTTTTCAGGGTTGTTCCTCCACTATTTATATTGGCCGCCATGTATAGCCTATCTTGTGCTGAAAAATGGTGTTAAACCCCATAAAAACAATAATAAAAGTCAAATCTGAAACTTCAAGCCACTTAGATATGGGCTCATAATATGCTTGGTTGACATTTTGCTTTGAACTTGTCATGGATGGAGATTAAATCAAAGTTTGTTTCCAGTTTGAACATAACTGGACCAGACAAATATGGCATCCAAACAAGCTCAACCAATCAGATCCAAGGTCACCTCTAATATGAATGGATAATATTCTTATTCAAAGACAACCAATATAAAGTTATATTCCAAGTTCAATCAAAATTATATCTGAAATATGACCCCCAGGATTACATCAAGTAAAGCAATTCAGGATCATAACAGTAATATATAAAAATAATTCCAATTTTTATGAACTGAACATGTTTGGTGCAATATGATAGGATGTCAATAATCACATGATACTTTAACTGGAATTTTTTTACACAACAATAAATGTTGCATACTACTTTTGGTTCCTTGTTTCCATGTCATTTGATGTTAAGAATTATCTATATCAACCTATTACACCTTTTAAAGATTGAAATGTGTAGAAAGTAAAAACAATGTTGTTGTAACATGTGCCATAAACCAGAAATATCCAGGTTTAACTGTAATAACTATTTTTTTTGTATATATTCAAATAATGATCATAACATTATATCACTGGCATGAGCCGCTATGGCATTCTATACACCCCCACCCACCCACCCCATATCACTGTATAAAAGATCGCTGAATCTTGGCTAGTGAAGATCAGGCCATGTATTCTATTTCAGTTAAAGAGGCTAATAAGAAAAAACATTGATGTACTTGTATTTATTAAAGTGTAAATTTTACCTAATCATTTACAAAGGTAACATAAAGTCCTCAGACTTTATTTATTTTGTGAATGATTAGGTAAAATTTACATATTGATAAATACCCAACCATGATTGTTTAATCTTATACTGATGCTCATGTTTGAACTCCAAGATGTTCATGAAATAAATTTTCATTCATAGTTTGCTCCAGATAGATAAGAAATATGGTCTTCAGAGTGGACAATAGCAATTGCTCTGAGAATCATGATGAATGACAGATGCTGGACCATACCATAAGCTGAAGTAGTGTTAGTCCAATGAGATACAAGTCTGATTGATGTTCAACAGATGTTTTGCTATCAATTTTTTTTACTTTTTTGGATGATTAACACAATACAAAGAGCACAGATGTTAATGTTACTCAGTGAACACATAACTGTTTCTATACTTATTCAGCAACAAGGATAAATTGTAGGAAACAATGATGGCCAAAAACCAATGGATCTCCAACATGTATGTATGCAATATATGCTCAGTATAAGGGAAGTAACTACTGACAACCTATATATATATATATATATATATATATATATATATATATATATATATATATATATATATATATATATAATACAGATATCTAACCAAAGCAAAATGTAAGGGAAGTAACTCCTGATAGACTACATATATTGTCACAGTAAGAATTACAGGTATCTTTTGTCCTGGGTCATTTATTATTTACATTTCAGTCAAAATATTACAAAGACACTTATAAATAAAACTTGTATCCATTTTACTTGATGAATTTGACTAAACTGTTTAGCTGTCTTTCTTAAATAATAAACTTTTAAGACTACTTCAAATGCAAATTGTATAATGAACACATCAAAGAGGTTGATGCTGTAAATTCGTGAAATATCTATCAACCTACTTTTGATAATTGATGATTAGGAGACTAAGCATGGGTTGTTACTTCAAACAAACTTAAGTATTATATGTGTTTAAACATCACAAAAATTTTGTAGAAAAATCTTCTGGGGTTAATGGCATTTTGAGATGTAATTGAGTGAACAAAACATTCAAATTGTACATATTCTTAAGTCATAAAACTACAAGATATGGATTACTCCACATTTTATAGTTTCAAGTGCAAAACTGATTTCAAGTTTTCCTTGATATCAAAAGGTAAATTTTAAAACAATAATAAAAATAGTTAAAGCATATTTAAACACATTCTGTCCATTTGAAAACCTTCAAATTCAACCCATTGCAATCGATTTTCAAAGATAAATTTGTTCTTTCCCCTCTTACAGCAGTCAATGACACAATATGATTATACACATCTAGAGTCTGTTATTGTTTGGCTTTATGTGCCACACACACCTGACCTGTTAAAACAAACAAAATTATATCAGCAACTACCATATGCAGTTGCTAATATTCTAAAGGTAAACTACACAGACCCAGATCTACTCATACATAATGCGCTGACAGATCTGAGATGGTTGTTTGTTTGAATTAATCAGAAGAAAAAAAACAAAACCAACATAGACCCTGATCTGCAGGAACATGATGCTACAGTAAAACATGATCTTGTTTTGTTTGCAGTTGGATTTCATAGAGTATATAAAGTAGTTACTGCAACAAAAAATTAAGCATTAAAATGCAGCTTTTTTCTATTGTTTTTTTTTTTAAGGGTTGCTGTGTCCCTTTAACAATGACCATTGAGAAGTATTAAAGAGAAATGTAAACATATTCAGCATGTGACTGCAGGAAATATTCAAATTCTACCTACCCTCAGATCTTAAAATATTGTCACAAAGATTGACCTGGAAGTACATACTTCTAGAACCCATGCTGATCAATATTTCTTTAAAAAAAACACTACAGCATGCTCAAGATTAGTTAATACTGGCTATACCATAATAATCTAATTCATGTGTAAATTTTTGAGTAAGAAACAAGATATACATCAACAGGTTACCATTTCCATGAAGTAAAAACAAGATGCTACAAACAGTGCACTAAAAAGGCATTTGATAATCACACAGTTTTACAATGGCAATCAGCCACCATATTTGAAGCTTCATTTGTTTTAGACTGGTTTCTTATATATTCTTGACAGCACAGTGTTTTTAACTTTATTATGAAGGAATTAAGAACCAAAGCCAATTAGTCAAGATGAACCTAAGGCAGATGCTGAAAACTGCTATTTTATAAGCAGTAAATGATGCATCGTCACATTCTGTATAGATAATGGTAACCTACCTGACTGATATAGGTCTTTATTATTCAAACATTTACCAACTTGGATTATTTCTAGTGCAAAATGCCAACATTGACTAATCTAGAATGTACTATAAGTCTCATTATTATTACTAGGTTGTTAAGAACTTGTCCATATTTAAGCGGTCTAAAGCACTTATCCTTATACAAACTTTCTAAGACACTTGTCTTTCCAATGCACTTGTCTTTATATATGTTTATGTTGTTTCTTTCATGCAAAATGATGATGACATTATTTCAAAATTATGATGAAAATATACACACATCAACAACTTATCAAGGACAGTTGTGTAGTACAACTAAGACAACCTATCAGTATATTACCATGCAAAATATCTTGTTCATTACAAAAGATGATGTACCATGCATATTTGCTACAAGTCCAATGCACACTGCACAAACCCAGATCTGACATTCCATAATGCGCCCACAGATCTAGGTTTGTGCAGTGTGTTAGCTGTAAAATAAGCAACACTGACCCTAATCTGAAGGTGTATTATGCTATGGCAGATCAGAATCTTTGTTGTTTGTAATTGAACTTGCCGGTTCAATTGCCGTAAAAGCAAGTACATACAGTAAACAATAAATAAATACAACTTGGCATCTGAAAATGTTCTAAACATATATCTATATTATTAAACATTGTGAATATAATGACATATCAGTTTTTTCATAATTCAAATGATATTAACAACAGGAAAGTCCATGCAAACAGTAAGAAACAAAAAGTAGAAAAGTTAAAATCCATTCAGTATAATGGAATGGTGAAAGACAAAAAAATATGCAGCCCATGCAGAAAATACTGCAGATACAGGATCTTGCGTCCTCAAAATGAATTTTTAGACTAAAGCAGTGTGATAAAACGGTACATAAGAGCCATGTGAAGTCAATACAGTTTATTAATATGGAGAATTTCAAGGAAAATATATAATATAAACATGCCGAGATGAAAGAAACAAACATACATTGCTTCATGCTGTCAGAAGAATACAGAATACATGCCTTTGGAACACTAAAATATGTGGTATGCTGCAATAATGCCACATGCTAGTACATCTCACCTCCACCTTTGTTTGTTCCATCTGTTTCTGTGGAGATGGTTCTTGGACCTCTTCTGTGAGTGCTTCAACTTCTATCTCTTGATCAAGTCTCTCTGCACTTGGTTGCTCTCCTAGGCCCTCTTCTTCCCCAAAAATCTGTTGCTGAGTCAAAAATTCCTTGGCTGCAACCTCCTCAGCAATAACTGGCTCTGTCTCTTTTTGTTCTAATTCCTCTTCTGGAACTTCTTCAGTTGGAGCAACTTCATCTTGTTCTTGCTCCATAGCTGCAGACTCCTCTTCCTGGATATCACGAGCCAGAGGAGCATCATCAATCTCAACTGATTCAGCCCCTTCCTGGTCAAGTACCTCTACTGGGCCTGTCACAGCATCTTCTGCAGACAATCCTTGTTCAATCTCACCAGAGGGAACTTCTTGTGGCCTCTCTTCAGTAGTATCTGCTTCAGACTCTTCTGCAGGTTCGGTGTCCTGCTTGGATGATTCTGGCACTTGCTCTTGCAGCATTTCTTCATCTAGGTCTGTTTGTATTGGTGCTTCTAATTCAACTAAATTTTGTTCAGGTGAGAACTGGCTCTCCTCTTGTTCTTCAGTATCTAAGTCCTCTCTTGTGACTTCCTCAAATGCTTCTTCTTGGTCATGTGAAGTTATCTCCTGTGCAATATTCACAGGTTCATCTTCACTCTTTTGGTCCTCAACTTGGTCCTCAACCTCTGGAATGTCCATACTTCCCTCAGTCTGATACTCATCAGTTTGCTTGCTCTCTTCGACAGCAGGAGTTTTATCCTCCTGAATTATCTCCTCTTGTTCTTGTTTTATCTCTCCATTTGGTTCTTGTTTTATCTTTAAAGATGAATGATACAAACTTATGTTGAATGCAGACATTAAATAAATCTTATCTTATATCACACACACACACACACACACACTCACTATGGGAATGAACATAAATCATAATTTATGATGACACAGAATCACTATGTAATATACATTATTTAGCCTATCTTGAAAAAAGGGCAAATTGAATCCCTTGACTTGAAAATGTGGGCCAATGGTGTGATCATAAAAAACCAACCTCTTAATAAAATCTGATTCCCTGTTTGAAGTTTCACTATCTGCTTGAATTCCTTTACAACTTTTACAAGTTTAACCAGTTCATTCACTAATGTCACCATCTCTGTGGTCCGTTTTATTGCTTTCAGTCTAAGTGTGGTAAAGAAAATGGTTAGCCACTGTTTTATATCTACCTCTTAATAAAGCTTGGTCAACTTTACAAAATGCAGACACAACTAGTTAAGAATTTATTATGCACTTGGAAGTACACGATTTATGAAAATCAAAAGAAAATAAATTTGTTTCCGTAAAAACACCTTCAAAGCAATTCAGACATTAAAATACTGACTGTTGCCTTTTCTGATCATAGCCATCTCAACTCTGTCCACATGGGTTCAAGTCTCATGGTCTGCCAATGTGGGTATGTGAGACTGTCCACATGGGTTCAAGTCTCATGGTCTGCCAATGTGGGTATCTAAAACTCTGTCCACATGGGTTCAAGTCTCATGGTCTGCCAATGTGGGTATGTGAGAAAGCTTGCCAGCAGCTTCCCAGCATCTTTGCTAGCCAAGGTTCCAATATGTTAACCTTCGTGGATCGGGCAGTTATTTTTGTGCTTCAGGTCTGTGAATTTCATTGGATGCGGTGTCAAGCTACCACATCCAATCAAATTAAGTTCAAACTTGAACACTGTTATATATAAAATATTCAAATATACCTTGATTTGCTTCTCCATGGTATGTAATTATACTTTACTTTCAATGTTAAAGTAACAATGTATCTTTTAAATGCCTCCACTATTTTCAGTCGATATACAGTGCATCGCTGTTAAAAGCTATTGGTTAGTTGGTATTACATACTAAGGGAGGCAACTTATGAAATGCAATAGATGTCACTAGAACAAAGCACTAAAATATCTACTTGATCCACAAAGGTGTATATAGGGTTATCCTATCTGAACAACAGCTAGCAAAGTTGGCTTTCCAAGGGTCAGTGGTTATCAGAGTTTTCCCTGGTTCTTGCTCCAACAGTTATACTAGTCACCATGTACAGCCTTTCTTGTGCTGAGAAACAGCATTAAACCCCAAACCAACATTCAGAACAAATTATATATTGCAAAAAGTACTGTAGTAAAAACCCATAAAAGACTATTTCTTCAAGAAGAGTAGCTATAAGACTTTTTAGGTGTCCACTGTAGTGTTATGTTCAAGGTCAGATTAATGGCATTTTCATTAAAGATTAGTCGCTCATGTATACTGTTAAACTGTTTTGCCATAAACTCTATGACCATATGACTATTCATTCAAGAGACAGGGTCACAAATTTTCAATATGGCTGTCAAGACAGCCATTTTGGAGGTTGGATCAGCACAATTTCAATATAGGAACAATAGTAATAAGAGTTTTTTGGTGAAACAAGAAGCTGTCCCTGACCATCGAACCTTGAGTAAAATGGTGCTGTTAAACATCAAGAGATATTAACAAGTAATAGAACAACTCACTGGCCAAGTGAACTTTAGAACATGACCTCATAAAAACTTTAACACTGAGGTTAATTTTGTATATAACACTAACACCAAAGTGACCACTATGGCATGCTTGTGTGTCTGTCTGTGTGTGTGTGTGTGTGTGTGTGTGTGTGTGTGTGTGTGTGTGTGTGAGAGAGAGAGAGGATTTTTTAAATAGTTAATTAAAAACATTCAGTCATATTGCTATGATGTCTTCATTGTGGCAGTTTATAGTGATGTTGCAGACACATAGCATCATGAACCCTAACCCCAATCACTTATCCTGACACCAGTTCCAATTAGTCTTAACACTAACCTAAGGTGGTGGCACCTGCTGATACCATTTTTATTAGTCTTTTATATAACTTAAGGACTGAACCCATGACCACCCATATCAGAAGCAAAAACTTAGACCAAATAGGGGGAGGGGTCGCATGTTTCTGCCAAGGCTGACTTGTCAATATGATATCCACCATTCAGGGGATTTAACTCTAATCAGATTTACAACATTTTGGGAGTTCACATCAGCATCTTTCTTTTCAGTCAAATCCACTAAAAACATAAGTTGTTTTAGCCATGTTGATACAAGTGTTGAAAGCTATTATCCGGATGGAGGTCTCAATGTTCATTCAGGACAAACTATTATTGTACATGTCATTAATCAAACCCAATGTGCAAATGGCCATCTGTTCAAAATTGCTACCATGAGTGCCATATTAGATATGCTATTGGCATCAATTTCACTTAGGACCAATCCAATATCATAAAAAGGCTTTTTGTGAAAATTGCTTGTTGCTACAAATCTTCAGCAAAAATAACAAGAACAAGGTCTTAGGAATACTATGTTAATTTATCTGTACCCATAAGTCTCTATCATTGCAAGACTTGCTGTTTGTTTTATATATGCAAATCCTTCAAGAACATGTGCATCATTTTTGGAACAGTAAATATACCATTATTAGAACATATGCATTAAATTTAAGAATACTGTTCACCCAAGCATAGCAAATACCAAACTGTAAACAGGGAATAATCAGATATGCCAATACATTTCATTGACATATCAAGGTCTACGCTTCTGGAACAAAATCAATATGCAGAATTAACAGTGTGGGCACTGACAAGAATATCTACCAGTACATCCAATTTGAGTTTGTGCCCTATGGGTCTATACTGCTACTGATGTTGCTATATGATGTGTTCCTTGGAACACAGGTACTATTGATACAACATGTATTGCACTAAATATCCTAAATATTAACAAGAGTGCCCAATAAAATAGTACTAAGAAAAAAAAAATCACTAAAAAACTAGATACCACCCCCTTCAAACGTCTACAAGAAATGATAAATATTAACAAGAGTGCCCAAATGACTGACACTCTAATTGAAAATAAGAATTACCAGGAAATCAAGATTAAATCATTTCATTTCAATTGTTGAATGTTGAAAACATCTCTGATATTCTTCTGTAATAAGACTTTCAATTAGCTACTGTGGTGAACATACTGGATGTCAGTTTTGCACAGATTTCATTTAGAACAAAGTGGACATCAATAAAAGTGTTTTGGTAAAACCACATATCATAATAATCATTTGATGAAGAGTATTGACAACAATATTTGTACCAGTTTTTGCGGCAGCCATATTGAATGTATGTCTGGTGCCATTTCATTTAGGACACACTAGGTATCATAAGTCTATTGGTGAAAACCTCATGATGATATTATCATCCATGTGGGCAGAGTTGAGATATCAATCCATGTGGGCAGAGATGAGATAACAATCCATGTGGGCAGAGTTGAGATAACAATTCATGTGGGCAGAGTTGAGATAACAATCCATGTGGGCAGAGATGAGATAACAATCCATGTGGGCAGAGATGAGATAACAATTCATGTGGGCAGAGTTGAGATATCAATCCATGTGGGCAGAGTTGAGATAACAATCCATGTGGGCAGAGATGAGATAACAATCCATGTGGGCAGAGATGAGATAACAATCCATGTGGGCAGAGATGAGATAACAATTCATGTGGGCAGAGTTGAGATAACAATTCATGTGGGCAGAGATGAGATAACAATCCATGTGGGCAGAGATGAGATAACAATCTATGTGGGCAGAGTTGAGATAACAATCCATGTGGGCAGAGATGAGATAACAATCCATGTGGGCAGAGTTGAGATAACAATCCATGTGGGCAGAGTTGAGGTAACAATCCATGTGGGCAGAGTTGAGGTAACAATCCATGTGGGCAGAGTTGAGATATCAATCCATGTGGGCAGAGTTGAGGTAACAATCCATGTGGGCAGAGATGAGATAACAATCCATGTGGGCAGAGTTGAGATAACAATCTATGTGGGCAGAGTTGAGATAACAATTCATGTGGGCAGAGATGAGATAACAATCCATGTGGGCAGAGTTGAGATATCAATCCATGTGGGCAGAGTTGAGATATCAATCCATGTGGGCAGAGTTGAGATAACAATCCATGTGGGCAGAGATGAGATAACAATTCATGTGGGCAGAGATGAGATAACAATATTTTCAAGATACTACCATCAACTCAGAACAAGTGGTAAAACAAGATTTTCAAGATGGCAACTGTAGTGACCATATTGTATGACAGGTCAGTACCATTTTTATTAAGGACCATCAAGACATCATAAGATGTCTTGTAGTGAAAACCCTATACTAATAAAACCATCCATGTAGGAGAAGCAGCAATAACAAGATTTTAAATATGGCCCTTATGAAGACCATAGTGGATGTCAGATCAGCATAATTTTCATCCAGGACCAATTAGACATTATACGTCTTTTAGTAAAATCTCATGTTGATATGACCATCTATTCAGAAGGAGTAGCAACAAAAAGATGTTTAAATGGCTGCCATGGCCACTGTATTGGGCATGACATCAATACCATTTTCATTAAAATCAACTAGATCAAAGTGGACATCAATAAAAGTGTTTTGGTAAAACCACATATCATAATAATCATTTGATGAAGAGTATTGACAACAATATTTGTACCAGTTTTTGCGGCAGCCATATTGCATGACCAATGTATGTGCAAAGTTTCAGCACAATCCTCTATGTAGTTTAGGAGGAGTAGCAATAACAAACTAATGCTATATAACAAACAGGCAATGGGGGATGGACAACAAGCCATTCCATAAACTGTTCTATGACCAATAGAGCTAAACATGACCTGATTACAGTCCATAGACTAAGACTGATGAAACAGAGATTCAGCATGATATTAGTTACATGTGTACATATGAAGAGATTGGGGTTTACATTTGGATGAAAAAAAGAAAATTGCATACCACAGATCTACTGACAGGAAAAAAAAGGAGTTGAGGAAGAAAGCATATCAATTAAATTACTTGTAACAATATTAGAAAAACATTTTTAAATTAATTACAATCTTAAACTGCTGAATAAAGTATTGTGTATATCCAACAATTCAAGAAGTGTATTCTTTGCACTCCTCTAGCAAAATGCATAAAGTGATAACATTTATGCAAATTACATATTTAGGAAAATCAATTATTTTCAAGACCAAAAAATGAAGGAAACAAAAGGGAATATTTGTCATCAGTTCATGGTAAATGTAAAATATAAAAATGACAGTAGATATTAAAGAGTCAAGCATGTCTGGCTAAAAAGGTGATGTCCAAGCCTTCATTTTGGCATGCAACATGATCAAGTGTTTTGTTATCCCATTCTAAATATTTCATCTGATCCAAGATTTAGTCATATTTTTAAATGTTCCTTTTTTGCACAAAATTGACTGTTCCTAGTGGACAAGCACTGGAACACAGAATGAATTACCTACCACAAACTATGCCTAGTGGAGAAGCATTGGGACACTGAATGAATTAAAAACAAAAGTTCTTCAAATTTGTCATTATAATAGACAAGGTCAAGTTTTGTACAAAAGTTCTGTTACTTGTAACAGGCTTGAATAATTTCTTTTAGTATCAAAGGACTTTTGTAAAATAAAATTTTATTTAGCAAATGAATTTGTATATTCTTGATTAGTTCCAAACTAAAAAAATGTAAAGCATTCTGATATACCAATACAAAATGAGAAATGATAGAAAAATCTGCAACAGACTAGATGTGACATTTCCAGAAATAACATTTGATCAAAAATACAATGCCAGAAAGAAATAAATGGGGTCAGTTGAATAAAGGTGAGTTTTTGTTGGGTTTTTTTTTCTCACATGGGTAAAGTTTTCAATGGATCACTGAAGAGCTAAAGATATATACAGGTTTCTCAACCAGAATTTCAGCCTAGTTTTGTCCCCATACAATTCTTACAGTATCTCAGCCAAGCATCCCCACCCCAACCCAATTATTATTTGGGTCACCACAGAAACCAATGCAAGACACCTGCAATTTCTGCAGGAAAAAATAAACTTTCATACTCACTTTCAAATTCTAAATATGTCACTTGCTGCTAAAATACTGCTAATAATTGAAAATACAATTACATTTTAGCAAAACTTGCAAGTTCTATTAACCAATGAAATTTCTTACTATGATGGATTGGGTTGCTACATTTGTATGTACCATCTATACTTGCCTACAAGTCCAACTGCACAGACCCAGATCTGCCATCATATAATGCACCAGCAAACCAGTCTATGCACTTTGTTATAATAAGCACAACAACTTAGACACTGATCTGTTGGTGAATTTCACAATGGCAGATTAGGATTTATATTGTTTATATTAGGACTTGACTTGTGAGTATATACAGTATGTATTCAACTGAAAATGTCCATTTTCAGTTTCTGTAAGGAACTCTAAGATTAAAATTGAATTTTCTCATTTCTTCACACTTGCATTGGCTGAACAAGTTGTCCCCAATTTGAATGCCATGAGAAGTTGTCTCCAATTACAATGCCATGAGACATTGTCCCCAATTTCAAGTATGCATTTTTGTGTAGACTCAATAGTATTGCAGTGGTAATGTAAATTATCCTTAAGAAAAATGCCTTGGGAAACAATTTAATATGAAAGTTCAACATTGCCATAAGACAATAATGACCAATTCAGTCACTATTTTGTGTCATTGGGCAATAAAGTAATTAATTTGAAGGTTACATATAAAATTAACTCAAACAATTTGTCATACCCAAGGGTGCATTTGTGTGACTATATTCTCTAACTTGGCCTACCTACTACCTGGGATGATAATTTGTGTGACCATATATATTCTCAACTAGGCTTTTTACAATGGGTGATAATTTGTGTGACTATATTCTCTAACTAGGCTTATTACATTGGGTGATAATTTGTGTGACCATCTATATTCTCTAACTAGGTTTATTACATTGGGTGATAATTTGTGTGACCATCTATATTCTCTAACTAGGTTTATTACATTGGGTGATAATTTGTGTGACTATCTATATTTTTTAACTAGGTTTATTACATTGGGTGATAATTTGTGTGACTATATTCTCTAACTAGGTTTATTACATTGGGTGATAATTTGTGACTATCTATATTCTCTAACTAGTTTATTACATTGGGTGATAATTTGTGTGACTATCTATATTCTCTAACTAGGTTTATTACATTGGGTGATAATTTGTGTGACTATCTATATTTTTTAACTAGGTTTATTACATTGGGTGATAATTTGTGTGACTATCTATATTATCTAACTAGGTTTATTACATTGGTGATAATTTGTGTAACTATATTCTCTAACTAGGTTTATTACATTGGGTGATAATTTGTGTGACTATCTATATTCTCTAACTAGGTTTATTACATTGGGTGATAATTTGTGTGACTATATTCTCTAACTAGACTTATTACATTGGGTGATAATTTGTGTGACCATATATATTCTCTAACTAGACTTTTTATAATGGGATATAATTTGTGTGACTATATTCTCTAACTTGGTCTATAACTTCAGATGATAATTTGTGAGACTATATATTAGCTAAATTTTTCTATTAAATCAGGTGACAATTTGTGTGCCTATATATATATATATATATATATATATATATATATATATATATATATATATATATATATATATATATATATATATATATATATATTCTCAAACTTGGCACAATATTCAGGGTGCTTTTTTGCATAACAACTGGAAAATATATACTGTAACTTGACCTAATATATCAGGTGCTAATTTGTGTGACTATATATTTTCTCTAACCTGGCCTGCTACTTTGGAAAATTGGTGAATTTTCGCTGACACACAAAAAAACTTTGTCATTTACATCGTATTTCCAGATATTTTGATTCCTGAAATAAAATTTTGGTAATGACAAATAATTTACTAAAGCAAATGCAGAAAAGAAAAGATGACCCACAAACTTTTATTGGCAACAAAGCTGCATATACTGGTAAATATGAGGTTGATAAAAAATGCACTTTAAAAAAAAATTTATAACCAGTACCTGCTCTTCCTCCTCCTCTTGGTTCAATTCACTTGCCTCCCATTGTTGCTCTTCTACATCTATCTCTTCCTCCTCCTCTTCTTCCTCCTCCTCCTCTTCCTCCTCATTACCTCTATGAATCTGTTCCTCAATATACTCATTCCTCAGATTCTCCTTGGCATCAAAGGAAACCAAACTATCATCCTCAACAGCACCACTTATTTCCATGGTAACTCCAGAATCATCACTCACTGTTGTGGTACCAGTTCCCAAAAGGTCCACATTACCTCCAATTTTGAGGAAATCCTCATCATGTCCATTTGCATTTTCACTGGATAAAAACTCGTAAAGAGGGTTGGAAGAGACGGACTTATCCTGTTCATACATTGGATTGAAGGCATCACTTCCAGACATGTTTGTACTTCCAGAAGTAAACTCGTATAATGGATTGGTATTGTCAACACTAAATTCTCCTTTCAAATATGTTCCATTCTGGTGAGGTGAAATCTGAAGAAAAAAATTTAATTTTATTTGTTGAAATGATAAAAAAGAATACATAAAAGTTAATGATTGTATTAATTTAAGATATGGAACTAGGTATCCAATTTCATTAACACAAGGGCCTGAGTTTCACTTACAGACTCCAGACTAAATTTAGGGTTAGAAAATTAGATATCTGATGAAAAGAAATTTAAGTCCAAACTAAGAAACCAAAGTCTGGAGTCAAGACCTAAATTATGGTTTTGATTCTAGAGATCTGATTGGCTGTCATTTAAGTCTGACTTAAAATTAACATCAAATATAGAGTCTAGACATATCTGCCAGAAGAATGGGTGCAACATGCCTTTTTCAAGGTAACCATCCCACTGAGTATGAAAACCATGACTCTTTGATTATGAGCCAAACACTACCAACTGAGCATATATTGGTTCCCTCTTTGCATGAGACCTATGGAAGAATAACAACGTTGTTTGAACTTAACATTTATTCTTTTGTTTTTAATGTTTTTTTACAATTTTATGTTGCTTACTTTGTAAAATAAATTTAGGAACTATATGGATAATATAATCAAAAATAAAGAAGGATAGTTCTCTTTACATCACAATGACTCATAAGTAAAAACACTCAACAATAATAAAAGACGGAAATGGGCTACAAGTAGTATCCTGTACCTACTCCGTCTGACCTGTCTGGATAAAAAGAGAAAAATCTAGTCTTTTTCACCATCCCAATTATGCATCCAATAGACAGAATCTATATCCTTAAAACTGTTTCAAAATCTGTATTACCAGAGCCACTACACTACACTACACTACCTACACACACACACACACACTTGCAGTTGGGCAAACTTGCTGCAGTTTCAAATATAAGCTTGCAGCAAGCTTACATAACAAACTTGCAGCAAGCTTCTCTATTACCAGCTTGTGCAAGCTTGCAGTTGGGTAAGCTTGTGCAAGCTAGCCACAGTATCAAATGTAAGCTTGATGTAACCTTAAAAATAAGCTTGCAATCTTGGCTTGGGTTCATCCCATTTACACTATATATGAAAGCAAGTACCACTCTCATATTTACTTGTGTGTACTTGAGTATTCAACACAGTGATATACATATAAATCCAATTTTTCAAAATTGTTGTTATGACATTCATATATTGATATAACATTTAAGGTGTCAAAACACCTGGCTGGTTGCATTTGCGAAATGGTTGATGCACTGTTAATATTTCATTTCCTGTTCATTTTATTTGCAAAAAATTGTTTGAAAGGCACCAAACATTCATTGCACACACAAGAAAAAACACCAGGTACTGGGCCTGGGTGTCAATATGGCAATTAAGTCACACCAGTACACTTTCCAGGTAATTTAAAAAGGAAATGCACTGAAGAGACCGTGCAATGTAGGCAACTTTCCTTCATGTTTCTGGGGGCTATGGTGGCTGATAAATGTGCTGGTTCAAATCCTACCGAAGGACCTGCCTACTATGGTGGATACTTGGGAGAGGTACTCATCTCCAATTGCCTCAACACTAAATAGCCTATTTGTGTTGCTGTTCCATAAAGCAGGAAAATACAAACCATTTTTTACTTTCTAATTTGTCATGGATTCAATACCTGACTTAACCTAAAATTACTAGCTCTGAAAGAATATAATAGCTATGGAAGTGTTGAAGTATTTAAGTATTTTTTTTATCATTGCAGCCATAAGGATCAAAACAATTCAAAATCTTTTACAAATGTACAAGTTGATAAATATTTTCTAGCACTACTCTCAGCTTAATATATACCCTCAATCATTACACTAATAAGTATGGAAAAAGTTCCCTGTCGCTAACTGCCCATAAAATAATAGCTGAATGATTTCACAAAAGTTCATCAAAATATGCTGATATTGAAGATCATCTTTACAAATACATTAAGAAATGGTCTGCCAGATAGTTACTTATTTTTTAAAAATGATAGTTACAGGGATCATGTTCTTTCTAAAAGCAACTAAAAGCATGATGCATGGCCAAATAAAGGCACATATTATGTGTGTGTGTATGATTTAGATTTTTAATGTAGCATTAACAATTTTTCAGTCATATTGCTAGAATGTCTGCAGTGTGGCAGTTTATAGTGATGTCTAGCACCGGAACTTCACAGCCATGTAGCATGATGTCTAACCAAGTCACATTATCCTGACACTAGGCTGATCAGTCCTAACACTAACATCTTAATGCTGAGTGCTAATCGAGGCAGCTGTTAGTAACATTTTTCAAAAAGTCCAAGGAGCCAAGACTTTGCTGAAAATATCTTAATATAATTGGGCAGAGCTAAATATAAACACAACAGCAATTAAACTCACTGGTCCTGTATACAGATTATTTAGAAGATTTGGCAGGTAGGCAAAGATGTTGGATGGAAAGATGAATGTTATTATAAAAAAAAAATTTATGTGGAAGCAGATCAAAGTTGAGGAACATAACTAAAATAGATTTTTATAAATTATTGATTTTCAACCACTGTCATAGCAATTCAATACATCTCCCATTAAAAGGTCTGGGAGCCAACATAATACATTTATCATAAAGGAAGTGGAATTATTATCAAGAATGAATTTATCCATGAATAAATACAGTAGCCAAAGGGAGTCAATTTAAATTGAACTAGATTTTGTATTACAATTATAATAACCGGTTTACTAATTTAAAATTCATGTTAGGTGTCCTGATATTTTTTCTTTGAAATCAAAGCAAGGAAAAAATACTTGAGATTATTATTTGATACAAAAAAATTATCTCAGAAAATGCAGAAAGTAATAGTAGTTAAAACTGCAGATGCTGATGTTTACAAATTGCAAAAACTCAGAAGATTGTTTCTTGTATGTGACTGATCAGTCATTCAGTGTGTGTGTGTGTGTGTGTGTGTGTGTGTGTGTGTGTGTGTGTGTGTGTGTCAATCTTTTATTGTATAAATCACATACTTTTAAAAAGTCCATGGCTTCAGTTGGAACATTATCAAAGGATAAAGACCCATCCCAAGCATTCCTCCATTAGTTCTAACTTGAAGCATGATGCATCTGGTCTATTCTTAAAGTCTGCACAACACCAACTGTATATGTTATCTATTGTACACACATGCTTGTAAGTGGAGTCGAAAAGCAAGCTGTACAGACCTAGATCTACATTGCATAATGTGCCAACATATCTGGGTCTATGCAGTTTGTTAGTAGTAATCCGTAAGACAAACACCACAGACCTAATCTGCCATGGCAGAATAGGAACTATATTTACAGTTGGATTAGACTTCTAAGTGGCATGAGAATTATATTCCTGCTTTGAAAATAATTTTACAAAGTATACAATTTTTCATAATATCACATTCTCTAATACAAGAAATTAAATTATTGTTATCATCATCATCATTATTATTATTATTATTATTATTATTATTATTATCATCATCATCATCATCATCATCATCATCATCATCATCATCATCATCATCATTATTATTATTATTATTATTATTATTATTATTATTAAAAAACTATCTCTTTAATATATACTTTCTACCACTATCATACATATAAATGACCTAATGATTAATAAGAAATTGCCCAGGTATGATGGGACTGCTTTGGACTGCCTTACATGGTCAGGTCTCATGATCTACAAACTTTTGTCCTTAATTATACATACAAAATATATAGTCTAGTCAGAACTACATAATTGATAGCCCCATATATTTGAAATTTAACACAAGGCATGCAGTGTGACTAACAGCATGACTTCAAAATCCTGGGATACCTGCCAAAGTTACAAACCAGCAATGGTGACCCTCTCTATAAAATAATCTTCATTTTGAGTATGTATAATGAATCCATTATCTAAAAGAAACTGCAGGATACAATTGTCAGCACATATATGTACATGAAATAAGAATAATTTTTTTTTGCCTCAGACAGATAAGTGTAGCTCTAATGTACAAGGAATGTGACAAAACTGATGTTATGAGGATAAAGGAGTGGTCTGCAACCCTCTTTATCTACAGTTTTATTGCTACAAACCAAATGAGTCTGAAACATCTCTGCCATTTTTGACCTAGGAATATACACTCCAAAAAAGTCCCTTATCAATGTCTTTAAAAAATGTAATACATCTGATGGAATACATCTGTCTGACCATTAGTAATGTAACTATAGCTTTGTACAATACTAAAAATGGCAGTCCAGAATAACAGACTTACAAAAACTGGGAGTAAAGAATGTGGAAACAAGAGGCCTTTTGAAGGGACTGACACTCAACTAAAAGAAATGAATTTGTTGGAATTTGAGAAGCCTGTTTTTTCCTTTCTGTTATTTGTTTTAATTGATGAGTGTTTAAATCCTCCCAACATACTCCTGAGAAATTCCAGCATACCAAATTTAAATGTAAAACTTTTAAGTTTTGAGTGAAAGATCTCATTTCAGTAAAGGCCTCCAAGGCATGACATTTCTGTCATGATTTACTGGTCATATTTCAGGCCAGTTCAAATATCATCTATTTGTAATAGAGAAAAAATTTTGAAGAAATAATTTTGCAATACATTCTGTCAATGTCAGCATGACACGTAACCATTAAGTTTAACATACAGGTTAGACTCACCATAAACTGTTGACTGTGAGGGACAACAAAATTGGCTGTTTGGGGCATGATTTTGAAATTTTATTAGGGTTTCTTCAATAAGTCTGACATATGTCAGTGTAAGGTGGCAAGGGCTATGTCAAACCAGATAATTTACTAAAAACCTGGGCCATTTGAAATAAATGTCATAGTTTCCAAAATAGTTATTAAAGTCAGATTAGAGAAGAATATTCTGACTTGATAGGAGTGATACAACTTTTGCTAGATGAGGAAAGTAGGGGGTGACCGGAAACCACTTAGGACATTCACCCTGGCAGAATAGTGAAGAATCCTGCAAAATCCGGATTTGCAGGTTTTCTATAGCCAAAAAAATTCTGGATCGATTTCTGCTTAGTGAATCTGGGGCCTGACTCATAATTTGTGAACAATACAAACTGACAATACAAATTTCAAACTTACCAGCAGTCCAGCACTTGGGAATGCAAAACATAACTAATTTAAAATTTAGCCAAAACATTGTCGCATTACTTTTAATCTATAGGTGGTGACATGGTGCAAATATTTTTTCATCGACTGATAGTGATTGGGCGATGATGTCTAAAACATTGTTCTATACAGTTACCAGTCATTTGATTTCTATGAAACACACACCATGGGCCTCTGGGCCCTTGCTGGCCTTGCACTAAAATAGTAGACTAACTGAGGCTTGTAAGCAGTGGTGGTATCCTGATCAGGCAAAATACACAGCCAATACACAGCCGGTCACCCCCTAAAGGAAAGCAATTCAGATAGGCTAAAGTAAAGAAGGGAAAGGGTGTTCCAAGACATAATTCAGGCTTTAAAGAAATTCTGCTTGCAAGATTCATCTAAATTCTGAGGCAAGCTAGAAATTAGCACCAAGATTAGGTAGTTCTTTACTGATCAAAATGTCAAAGAGATGCATCTTGGCAAGCAAGGGACACAAAAGGTAAGAGATTCAATTTCAGAAAGAGGTAAAAGTCTTGAAGAAAGCACAAGGTTAATCTCAATTGCATACAATATGTTCATTTATTTAAATTTGCAATTATGTGTGCATTTTAAATTCATATATAAATTTTTCTTCAAGTTAAGTAACTACTGATTGTATGCATTCTGTCTCAAATGTTATATGACTCATATATTAAATGAATGAGTTTGGATTTAGTTATTTTTTTTATGTAAAAGAAATCATGTAGTGCAAACTTTCATGGATTTCTTCTGATATGAATTGTGAGGGGTAAATTATGTCTTAAATGAATTGTATCATGCATGCTGAGAATTGATTTTCTATGTCTGGAAATGTATGTCAATGAATTGATAATTAGCAAAGTAACATTTAGGACAAGGAGTGAAGTCTAATATTTCATTGTGTAATTAAATTGTGAATTCTTTGTGTGTGTAACAGTTATCTGAGAGGTTTAATTATATCATAGTTCCTGGGTTGTGAGTGTCTATTTGGTGATTTGATTTCAAACTGACCATAGCTTAGATTTGTGTAATTACAATAGACATATCTAATGTATTTATGTTGGATAGTTTTTTTATTTTTGAAAGAAAAACAAAGCTCCATACTATACTGTACAGTCTACAAACAAAACTGAAGAGGTGGCTGCGGCCAGTGGGGGTGGAGAGAGAAAGATGGCAATACTGAATGACCTATTACCAACAGATTCTGACATGCCCGCAAATTTAGTTCAGTCTCTTGATTATATGATGAGATTTGTTCTCTAACAGAATGGTGAATAGAATTTTGCATAAATTTTGTAACTCAATTGATTAAACTGTTATATTGTACCTACAGGGCTAATGCTATTTAATTCTATATCTCTGCTTGGACCTCAGTTACCCTATCCCCTAATTTCATATTGTTGTTGTTGTTGTTGTTGTTGTTGGGCTTAACGATATTTTTCAGCATAGGCTATTCATGTAGGCCAGTATTATTGGTGGAGGAAATCAAATCACAGAAAGAACCGACTTCCAACCCACCCACCAGAAGCTACTGGCAAGCTTTCTCACATATCTACATTAGCCGAAAAGTTATACTCAACCCATGCAGAGGTGAGATGGCAGTGATCCATAACGACATCATTTTAGACCACTAGGCCACTGGGCCCCTAATTACATATTGTATTTTATTGTTTAAAAACACCAGGGTTAATCATCTCATCCATAGCATTATGATAACCTAAATACCATAAGGATAACCTAAACCCACAAGGATAACCTAAACACCATAAGGATAACCTAAACACCATAAGGATAACCTAAACACCACAAGGATAACCTAAACACCATAAGGATAACCTAAACACCACAAGGATAACCTAAACACCATAAGGATAACCTAAACACCACAAGGATAACCTAAACACCACAAGGATAACCTAAACACCACAAGGATAACCTAAACACCATAAGGATAACCTAAATACCACAAGGATAACCTAAATACCACAAGGATAACCTAAACACCATAAGGATTGGGGGATCTCTCATCATCACCACCATCACCACCTGCTGACAAGGATGGTAATTTTAAGACCAAAGTTTAAATTGTAGTTCTATTGGATTAATCTAGTCCTTAGGTCTGGGAAGCTGGAATGGCTTTCTCTAGCGAGAGCCCTGAATATTCCAGAGAATTAATTTGTAATGATAAATATGTGCATGATAAAAAGGAATGAAGCTGCCTGGCTGCTTATAATTATAAGTTGTTTATTCTTCTATATGGAACGCCAGCTATTTTAAGATAATTTTTATTATATGATGTGCAAACTTCTTAATGTCTGGTGCTTTCATACTTACATGATGTACAAACTTCTTTATATGCTGTGCTTTTGTACTTATATGTGCTAACTTGTTTATATGCAGTGCTTTCGGTGCTTGCATACTTATATGCAAACTTCTTTATATTCTATGCTTTAGTACTTATATGTGCTAACTTGTTTATATGCTGTACTTTTGTACTTATATGTGCTAACTTGTTTATATGCTGTGCCTTTGTACTTATATGTGCTAACTTGTTTATATGCAGTGCTTCCGGTGCTTGCATACTTATATGCAAACTTCTTTATATTCTGTGCTTTAGTACTTATATGTGCTAACTTGTTTATATGCTGTACTTTTGTACTTATATGTGCTAAATTGTTTATATGCTGTGCTTTCGTACTTATTGCAAACTTCTTTATATGCTGTGCTCTTGTCCTTATATGAAATGCAAACTACTTTATATGTGGTACTTGCATACTTATAAGATGTGCATATAAGAATCAACATTTAACACCAAATGGGTGATACAAAAGCTTAACATAAAATGAAATTAAACAGGAATTAATATTTTTCAAGTCTAACTATTAGGTTGATTACATAGATTTATTCTGTCCATCCATCCATGAACATCAGTTAATTTAATTAGCAATGTCTGTGACCTCCCTCTCTTCTTTGAATAATTTGATAGTTATCAATAAGCACATTTAATCTGCATGTGGGAAGCATAGGTGTCTTCACATAAAGTCAAGAATGTGCATGCATATGCCCCACCCTCTGATGTCACCTCTAAACATGGTAAAGCATTATGGCTGACCACTACATGTTTGTTTTGGTGCAACAGAGATAAAGTATCTTCAAGCTGAAGAAAATATTCACAGAACAAAGACTTGATAGAAAATCTTCACATTCTAAGAAGTTTTATGTTCACCAGTATCATGGCTAGTACATGAGACAGTGAATGAAATAATATTTAGTCATATGTCAACTATTTAACAATGTCAGTAAGGTTCTCTATTAACCAAAGATTCTAAGCAATTAAATGATATTCATTGAGAAAAAAATGTTGTGATAATTATTATAAGTACCAAGATAAGTCACTATCATATCTCTCTCTCTCTCTCTCTCTCTCTCTCTCTCTCTCTCTCTCTCTCTCTCTCTCTCTCTCTCTCTCTCTCTCTCTCTCTCTCTCTCTCTCTCTCTCTCTCGATGAAAACTAGTGGCTAAGCTGTTTAGATTAGAAGCAGTGTAAAATCTATTTGACAGGGTGATGATAACAAGCCTAGATTTGTTTAAGTCAACCCAATTTTTTTGTCAAGATACTGCTCATCCCCTTGACTACACAAAAACAAAAATTCCCTGTTGCTTCTCATCATGACGAAATTTCTCATAGGGGAGTTTCTCATCATAAAAGAAGAGTTTCACATATGGACAAAAGCACAGCATATAAAGAAGTTTGCACATCATATAAGTACAAAACCACCACATATAAATAAGTTTGCACATCATATATGTACAAAAGCACCACATATAAAGAAGTCTGCATATCATATAAGGACATATAAGGACGAAAGCACTGCATATGAAAAAGTTTGCACAACATATAAGTACAGAAGCACCGCATATAAAGACAATACAAAACCACCTCATAGAAGTTTGCACATCAAATAAGGAAGAAGCACTGCATACAAAGATGTTGGCACTTCATATAAAGACAAAAGCACCACATATAAAGATGATTGCACTTTATATAATAAAAGTTGTCATCTTAAGACAGCTCTGGCATTTCCTACTTCCAGCAGTGTACAGTGTACATGACTGATCCAACTGCACACAACAGAGACCATGACCTGCCATTGCATAATGTGCTGGCAGATCAGAGTCAATATTGTTTATTAATTCATCCTAACAAACTGCATTGATGCAGACCTGCCATCACATTATGCACTGGCAAGACTATGGTCTATGCAGATAGCAGTTATATGTGCAACTTTATTTGATATATGATGAGAGATGATAATGCAGAACTACATACATGTACATGTTTAAGCCATGGAGACCATGAAACTATGACAAATACAACATGACAAGATGTGGTAATTAATGATCAGGGTTCAGAACTAATTAAAAAAAACATCTCTCTCTCAAATTATAGAAAATTAATAAACATAAAAATTGAGGACATCCAAAAATTATGCAAGAATTTCATACAATATTTTGGTGCAATACTTCTTGTTAGGTATTATTAGGAATCCCACAATTGCACATCCTAGAATATATTATGAAACATGTGATCAACAATTTCTATTTGTATTTATAACACTTTTGAGTTGTTTCTTTCAAATAAGAAACCACATAAAACTGTTAGGAAGTCAACTGACAAATGGTTTAATTACAGGCAGGTACTGTAGATACTTGCTTATAAGGAGTCCAACTGCTAACTGTAGATATAGACACAGATGTGTTGTTGCAAAACTTGCAAGCAGATCTGGGTCTATACAATTCATTTGGAGTAATCAGTAAAACACAGACCCTGCAGATTCTGCAGGGGCATTATGCTACGGCAGATATGTCTTTGTTATTTGCAATTTGGCACAACTTATAAGCAAGTAAATACAGTATACACTTCTTCTAAGCCTCTGATAAAAAGAAGTAAAAACTTCCAGACAAATATATCCACAAAAACCTCATAAAAATAAAATACTTTTTCCAAGTTATGAACTTCCATCAAAAAAGATTATATCTTTTATATCTTTTTATCCTGGCATCCAGAAGATTTTGGACTACTGGTATTTGGTCAGCAATTAAAGTCTTTGAAGTAAACACCAAAAACTAATAAATGCAGTTTACACAATTTCATTTTCTACACTAGTGCTGATCTCTGAATATCACTCAAAACCAACACAATTTCAACATAAAATATGTATTGAAAAAGGACACCCTATTAAAGTAAGATCCTAATGCTCAAAAACAAATTACACATTGTGTAATTGCCTTGTTTTACTAATTTGCACTACTCTAAGTTCTTCTTCACTACAAGGACTCTGGCTTGTTGACTGAACTATGGATTTATGCTTTATCATATGTGAAAGATGTTCTTGATCTGGACTAAGACAACAAAATTTTCATATGAAGACTGATGAGATTTTTTTATGTGGAGAATAATATTCGAGATTATTTACAAATAGAATGGTTAGATATTTACTGAGAATGATGTTAAGATTTTTGCTTGGAGAATGGTGATTTTTTTACGTGGAGAATGTTGAGGTTTTTTATGTGGAGACTGATGTTGAGATGTTTTATGTGGAGAATGATGTTGAGATTTTTTACATGGAGAATGATGTAGAGAATTTTTAGGTGGAGACTGATGTTGAGATATTTTTTACACGGAGAATGATGTGGAGATTTCTGAAGTGGAGAATGATGTGGAGATTTCTTAACATGGAGAATGATGGAGATTTTTTACACGGAGAATGATGGAGATTTTTTACATGGAGAATGAAGATTGTTTTTTATGTGGTGAATGTGGAGAAATTTTCATGAGACTGTTCCTCTGATATCAAGTATTTGGTTCTGAGATAAAAACCACAGGTACTCCACTCGAGCTTGATGTTTACAAAAAACAATCTTAAGGAAAAAGTCTTACAGAGTGACACAAATGCCTCAGATTACCCCCATGACCTGTTCTGACATTGGACCCTCTCTTATATAGTATGACAAAGAGGGTTCAATGTCAGAACTGGTCATGGGGGTAATCTGAGGTATTTTTGTCACTCTGTATGACTTTTTCCTTAAGATTTTTGGGGTTTTTTAACATCAAGCTCACACGAGTACCTGTGATAAAAACTGCCTCTTAAGATTAGTGATGGTTTCAAGTTTCATTCACAATGAAGTCCAAGACTCTCTTTATAGAAGTTAAACTGGGTGCATTCTTGGAAGCTAGATACAAGTTACATGGGGGCCCCGAGTGGCCGAGTGGTCTAAAGCAATGTCTGTATCAGTGCCATCTCACCTCTATCTGCATGGGTTCGAGTCTAAGATTCGAGTCTAAGATTCGTCGAATGTGGATATGTGAGAGAGCTTGCCAGTAGCTTCTCGTGGGTGGGTGGTTCTTTCCGGTGATTTCCCGGTTTCTTCCTCCACCATTAATACTGGCCGCCATGTATAGCCTTTCCTGTGCTGAAAAATGGCGTTAAACCCCACAACAACAACAACAACAAGTTACATGCCTATTGAATGACAGGTTCTAAAGTTACATTCTAGAAATGACTAACTTTATCATGTTTCTGTGCAAAGGAAATTGTCCTAGTATACCCAACAAGTGTGGGTATAAGATATACACATCTCACATGTCAATACAGTTTCATTTTATCACTGATTAAACAGCTGTAACAGGATACAGAACCTCCATGTTCTTTGTGTGATAAAGGGTCAAAATTATGCTCCTACATGTTTGTTTAAAAAATAAAACATCTCTCTTCTCTTCTCTTTTCCCTCACACACACACACACACACACACACACACACACACACACACACACACACATTAAAAGCTAAAATGTTTTCTTCCCTATCCAAACTCTATAGAATATAGAACCAGGTCAGTAAATACAGGTTTTCTTTATCGTAGTCCCAAAAAATAATGTTGCATGTCAAGTAGCAACATTTAGGCCTTGACCTGAAGATGATAAAGCAGTGTCAGAAAATATAAAATAATGTTTTTTAAACTACACAATACCTTAATAACATAACAAAAATCTTACAAAACAGTTATTTTGTTTTTCCAGCACTTAAAATGGAACAGATTGAAGATACTGTGAAATCTGAAAAAAGACAACTGAAAAAAGACAACATCAATAGCATACAACAGAAAAGACATATATAAACCAATACATATATCTTGTGTTTTGAAAACTATATGCACCAGGATTGTGCTAGATACTTCACCAACCGTTACAATGCTGACAAATTTATGCCAAAAAGTTAATCACAAAATTTTCAAACATCTTACTTATAAGCTTTTTATCAAACATGCCATAATAATTATGTCTCCTAACTTTGACAAATTTTAAGCATCATCAGAATTTTTTTTTTCAAAAAGATATCCTTCTCCTATGGAACTGCCAGATCACTAAGGGGAATGGAATAAATTCTTCCTTACATTTTTGTAACTAATAAATCACTATGGGGCTTCCAATCAATTCTTCCTACCATTTTTTAAAACTGATTGGTCGACCTGGTGTCAGGATAATGTGACTGGGTGCTAGACATCACTATAAATAGTTAAAGATACATTAAAAATCATAATCACATCACATCATAATCACATCACATCACATTACAATCACATATAGTCTGATGAATACACACCTTCAATTAAGAAGCTATTGTCATTTGAGTTGGCCAGTCATACATGGTTGAATGATCACACAACTTTAATTTAAAAAAACCTTTATCATTTGTGGTTACTCTAATCAAAAAGAATTATCAACATGGGCTTGAATAGTAATGCTGTCACATATGTGAATTTTTTAATTATTTTTCTCCAGAAGGGGCAGGAGGTATTCATGTACAGATCAGAATTGTCCTCCCACATGGTAGATTCAAATATTAAATATAACAATGAGTTATGCAGTCACAAAGACAGGGATGAACCAAACAATCACATCAGTTTGTTAATTCTGATTTTTCTCCCTCATATTGTGCTGTGAAAGTTATTTATACAAACAAATGCAAAACATTTCTTTCTTTTCCTTAGTCACCAGTCATGTCCAAAACAAAAAAAAATGGTAGAGAACAACTTTTTGGTCTAGCCATTACTGTACTACAAAAGCTTTAAAATCAATACTGTGTCTTCAGTGAAAATTATAAGTATCCACACAACATCACCCCATATACAGTCAAAATAGGATTCTATTTCATGTGTCTACTGTTGGTGATGACTGTATAGTGTCTACTTTTGACATGGCTATTGAAGATTGGGTAGTGTCTATTGACATTTGACTGTATAGTGTCTACTTTTGACATGGCTATTGAGGATTGGGTAGTGTCTATTGACATTTGACTGTATAGTGTCTACTTTTGACATGGCTATTGAGTATTAGGTAGTGTCTATTGACATTGACTGTCTGGTAGTGTCTACTAGGCCCAACAACAAAGTTATGTTGTATATAAACTATGAAGTTCAAATTATATCTCAAAGGCATGCCAAAAAACTTACCTCCATAACCAGAAGAGAGAAAAACTGGCTTAAAAACAAGAAATAAGGAATCTAGTCAGCTCTCCAAGAAGTTCTATTAAAAAAAGAGGAATCTAGTTGGTTCTTCAGAAAGTACTAGCACAAAAAAGAAAACCCTCCTTGCTTTATGTACCACTTATCCCCAGTCTGGCCCCTGTGAATGCAAGTACCCAGATGTGTTCTCAGCAGCCAAGCTTTCAGTCCTGCTAACTGAACTGACAATCTCTTTCAGTCAGCCTTTTCTACCAACCAAGGTTGTAGTTGTGAAGTTAGTTCACTATAAACTTTCAGAGAGAATCCACTACCTGAAATCTCTGGAATGAGTCACCCATATTGATGGCTATGTGCTAAATTAAGATATCTATGTATGTATTGGGGGTTGAGCAGTACCAGCTATGCCTCAATAGGACAGTGCAAACTGCAATTCACACTTTCTTTCTGCACTCTTGAATCACAAACAGCTCTAATATTCTTGGGTGAATGCCAAAATAAGACTAAAATGAAGACCTTGAAACATATAATGAATTTGAATTTATTAGTCATTAATTTATACAAAATGCAAAAAAAAAATGAAAATGCATAAAAATGACCTGAACAAACATAACCATACTTCTTCAGACAGCTACAAGTAAAATTATGTTACACTGTATTTTTCAATCTTGATTTGCCCATAAAAACTAATTTGGCTGGGGTTATGGGATTGGGGTATGCATAGTTTTGAAGTTACAACCATGGGGCTAAATTTCTGGGAATAGGGATGTACTCCTGGGTTATTTTCAATGGCATATATACATTTATTGTTTTTGTATGCTTAATAATTGTTATAGCTATAGGTTAGGGCTTTCACTAGTATCAATGTTGTGATCAAATGGATACTTCCCTGGACATAATAAAACCCTGGAGTTGCAAAAAGACATGTGGACACTCCGGTCACTGATTACTCATGCTGATTTTCTGATACACAAAATATACAACTCTGTAGTGATTTAAAATTAAACCTCTCCACCCCACCCCAATCAAAACTCAAAATAATTGACTTAATATACATCAACCAGAGCTCTATCACTGACCAAGCCTTAATCTGTCACACTGATAATACAATAGGAATTCAAGAACAATAATACACATATATCTGGACAGATGAATGTAAGCATTATCAAAATATCTCTGTTCTTCCTTGAAAACATGGGGCTACAAATTTGTCCTATTTGAACCATAAAAAAATATTTAGACTCAAAGCATTACAATTTGTAAGTACAGTAAAAGCCATAGCACTGCACCACCAATGTGCCACAATCAACACACTCATACACAATGTTAAGTAGTATTTCTCCATTTATTAAATATTTGCTTAAAATCTTTTTATATTGGTTTTTTTAAAAAAAAAAAATTCAACATGTACTCACAGGTTTGATACCTGCCCAAGTCATCTGCATTGGTAGTTCATAAAAGGCACTTGGCACCCATTTCCACAGCATACCAACAATGTGCTAAAATTGTTCTTAAAACCAACAAAAACAAAACAAATCTGCCAGTAGTCGACAAACTTTCACTGGCAAGGCAGGGCAATCAATCAACTGTGGGTTGTCTGAACTATTTCTCAATCGCAATTCTTTGACCAGCAGGACCACCTTTTGAAATGAGTACAGGTAAATTAATGATCTGCCATAAAAATGGGAGAATTGGGTCACCATATAAGCTGCCACCTTCCTTTCCTAATGCCCTTGATCAGCCACCAAATCAAGCCTCTCTGAGAGTAACTGAGGTGAAGATAAATCTCTCTTGCCCATTTTCTGTCTGGTTTGAGAAAAGTTTTTCTTTCACTTGGCTGCACAAGCCACATCTTGTTCCTGTCTGTCTATCAAGTATTTGGAGAATTTCTGTTATTTTAATGTTGAGAGAAGGCCTGTGGATGGATGTATCCAATTACTCTGTAGATAGCACATGTGTGCTGTATGTACCCAAATGTCCAAAACTATGGTATTTTCTAAGGATTGGTTTGGTTTGGTTTAGTGTTTTATGACACATCAACAAAAGCAGGTTATTTAGTGCCAAGACAAAGTGCCTTGCCCAGACTCTACAAGGTAGTTTAATTATTCTAGTTCAGTGATATGATTCAAACTCAAAACCCTTTTGGTTGCATGAGTGGTGCACAAATTACAGTCACTCTATCACTTTCTCTAAGGATCTAGCTTTAGGACTGTACAACAACAACATTGGTACATGTACTTAGGAAACTTAAGTGAATATATGAAACAGAAATGTCATTGTTTACAATTTATGAAATGATCATGAAGATTTTTTTTTCTTCTTCCAATTATAACTGGATAAATATTCTTAAAGTCTCTGCTAATAAACCAAAGGGAAACACTGAAGATGTGATATCTCACCTGCTTCTGCAAGTTTGGTAGTCATAACAACCACAATTTATTTTTAATGGTGCCAAGATAAATAACAAAGGGGAATTCATAAAGTTTCATGACCATAACATATATGCAAGTGTTTATGAAACTTGGCTACATGTAAAATGCACAGAAAAAAAAATATTCAATAGAGCATGAGAATTGCAGACATACTTCTCTACTATACCTGTAGTAACACTTCCATCAAATTTTATTACTTCATATTGCTAGTGTCTGCACTCAGTTTAATAAATAGGTTATAGGCTGCTGTGAGCTACTTTTGTCTGACACAAGCATTTAATGATAACTGGATAGGACTGGTGAGTGGTACATAACAGTCTGATTTATGTCAAAGTTTACCGCATATTTTGTCAAACAATTATAAAGATGCATCATGTATCAACCCTCATTTTAGCTGCTAATTTTCATAATGAAAATGTGTACTAGCAGTCAAGTTAAAGGGTAATTTGTGTGCAATTTATCAACAAAGACACACAAAATTTCATGTCCAACATTAGAAGGATGACCAAAAAACAGACAAACTAATTAATTTCCGCATTTGTATAAGTTTTGCCACTGTAAAACAAATTGCAACTCTAAAAGAAATCCTGGTGATCTTCCATAAAGACCTTATGACCCTACTTAAAAGAAAATCAAAATATAGAAAACTTGCAGTAACAGCATGAAAATCTAAACAGGTCATCAACATCTGCATTTTCCAAATTTTGTTCCCCTACCTCAAGTTGTTTTACCTAATCATACCAAGAGCACTGTTATAAAAAAATATTAGTCCAATACATTAAAAACTTAACTGACTGACAATAACTAGGGTAAGGTGTTAAGCTCTTTGAAGACTGCAGTGGGGGGATCCTATTCTGCTCATTTGCATAAGTAAAGTTCACAAAATGTTGGAACAAAATTGTTTTTAATTATACGTAAATCAAATAGATGCATGTTTAAAAAAAATGTGTACATTGATCAATGCGATGAAAGTGAATGTTCAAGCCTTCAGTATTAAAGACCATTGGCAAGTTTGTGAATAGAGAATCTCTGCTTCTTTTTAAATCAGATTTTATTCCATTATATAAAAAGGAAAGAATGGTTATTTCAGTTATTGGAATCGTGAAGAATGAAACTTTGAAGACATTTGAGGAAGCAATAAGCTATCAGCAGAGCAAGCACAGAACAAAAATTATAGAACTAGCTGACAGTTTTACTTTGTGAAGCACAACAGAAAGGGATAACATTTAATTCTTTGCACATACTGCAAACAATATATCAACATAAGTCAAAAAGTCATTGAAAAATGGTTAAAGCTACATTTAAAATCTAGACCACACACACATTATGGAATGTACACCCTTTGTCAAAATAAGGGCACAACCTGTACATAACCACATGCTGAAATGAACATTCAGATTAGATCTCTATTATTGTTCATTAACTTAAAAGTACTAGCTATAAACTGGCCAATGCTTTTCAGGATGATTTGAATCATGTAATGGATTAATTGAAAGACACAATGAGTTAACACTAGCACTGGACACATGCAATTATCAATGATGTATTACCTCATTAAACTTAAAATTACTACATTCCTCTTTCTCTTCTCCACTGACCCTAACAAATATAACATATACATGTATTCATTTTTCAATACAGACAAGTAAAACTTGTTATCAGAGTACATCAGATACAGTTCCGACAATGCTAATGTTATGGTCATCCAGAATAACTCAGTTCCAATTAGGATTCATTCAGAAAAGTTTGAACACCAGGAGTCTCATAGTGAGGGCAAGGATAAACACTAAGGACACTTGCATTACCTTTAAAACCCCTATTAAACTATTGAGAGTAGCAATGACTGGATCTAATTGTTCATAGTCTATTTTGCCAGTCAATGGATTTTAAAGATAGAAACCAGTAGTTTTTTTTATGGAAAGTATGATTGTTGTGATTATATAAGTGTTTGCATATATATATATATATATATATATATATATATATATATATATATATATATATATATACACACACATACATACATACAAAGCCAGTCAAACAGCTATTTTTTTTCTTCTTTGTAACTGTATTAAAGGCATTGAAGAAAAATTTAACATTTTATTTTATTCAGATTTTAATTTCCAATCATTTTTATATGCATTTTTAAAAAGATATTTCCATTGGATGACATTACTTTTTTCCCACATGTACAAAAACCACCTATAATGCCTGGGAATGTGACAGATATGCATGTGGAAAAACAACACCAAAACAATCTGTAAGAATCTAATGCTGTTGTTGTTGTTGTATGGCACAAGATACGCTATACATGGTGGCCAGTATTACTGGTGGAGAAAGAACCCTGGAAAACCCAGGAAAGAACCACCGACCCACCAGAAGCTACTGGCAGGCTTTCTCACTTACCCATGTTAGCTGAGTCTGGACTCAACTCTCAGACTCGAACTCACACAGAGATGAGATGGCAGTGATTAGAATCTAATGCAAGTTTCTAATTGGAAATTTAACTTCTTTCTCTTAATTATATGTTTAACTGAAGGGAAATCAACAAGGCATGTTTTCCCTCTCATCACCTTAATCACTTAATTAATTTTGTTACTTTCGTACTAGGTGAAAGAGGAAAGTGAAGAATAAAGTAATACAACCAGACTGTTCCATATCTTTGTGCTGCTTTACATACCTTCAAATTTGTGAAAAGCTGTTTACTGACATCAGGACTTTACCAAAATATACACAAATACTGTATCATCATACTTGAGAAAGTATTTTTCAAATGGGTCAACTACTTTTTCAAACTTCCTACAATATTTATATCAACTATTTTATCCACTTTTGTAGAAAAAATTGGTAGATAATTGTTAATATGACAAATGCTGACAATACTACAGTTTCAAGCAGGCTTACAAAGCAGTTAGATCAATGTTTTGTATTTAGGTACAAACTTTTGCCCTACCACAGATGCAGGGCAAGATAAACAAATGTCACATGAGTGACATATTAATCAATCAGCATGTAGTCAAGTAGTAACTGATGGGTCTGTGCTTGCAAGGCCAGAAGGACATTTTTAAGTATGTTAGTAACTGACACCCCCAGTTATGTCCCATGTGGTCAGACTATGAGCTGTGTACAACTTAAGGACACAAGGTCATGGTACTAATTATATTTTTAAAAAATGAAAAAATGCCTCCAAATGGGTGAACATATATATATATGGGTTTGGTTGACCAGGATTGGCTAATAATATAAGTTATGTTTTAGGAAAATGAATCTTTTCAGAGCTTATCCTTGTTGCAAGTGATAAAATAGATACATTATTTTATTGATGGAATTTCAGTGCTTTAACAATCTTGAGTTTGGAACACTCATTACTAAAATTGGCACCTGACTCTTTGGTTCCGCATTGAAAGCACATGTTTCAAACAGATTCAGCTCCAGAAAATGCAGTGGCTCATATCCTTTCCTGTACAGCTGACATCATTTGTATTGATAAATAGTATTCAGAAATGTTAAGTTACTGACTTTTAATATCATGATGTTTGCATAAGTTTACCATGGGAACTGAATTAGTACCATGAGTCCTCAAGGGGAAGACAAAAGCTCATAAATTTAATACATGTAACTCCTCCTTCCCTTAGATGAGTTGACCAACAAGTATAAAGCTACAATTTGCAAATAAAAATATCAAATTTGAATAAAAGTTTAAAATCATCAAGGATTAATCAGTCAGATATTTAATTTTAAGGTCAAGTCAGTTCAGTCTGAAGAGGAACTACTGTTAGTAGAGTTAAAGTGTTCAGTTCTTACTGGTAATGACATAATCAAGCCCTCCTCATTTACATAATGCATTTATCGTGGAATTTTTAAATTCAACATAATGTAATGACTAAGTGTAGCTGTTTTAAATCTGATATTGGCAGCATCATATGGATGGTTGATGTATTCTTACACAATGTGACTAATTATATAATGAACTAAATGCAGTGTTATGAGCTAATTCCTCAGCATACACATGCATGAATCCACACTTAATTAACTCAATGTCTGATTAAATAATGCTTCTATGTATACATATATGAAATGGTCCATTTTGTTTGTAATTACTTAGAAATAAAATTAATGAAATCTCAAACAGCTCATTTTTATCTTGTCTTCATCTAAACTTAACTAAACACTCCATCTCCAATGGTACTAGTATACATTATCTTGATTAATTAGCACATATATTGTGACAGGAAAAATAATTTTTCCCTTGTGCCAAAAGTCTGAAAATGATAAATTACAGACCCACCAATCTGTTTCCTAATACTATATCTAAATAGGGATTTTATTCAAATACAAATTTTTTCTTTCTTTTATATTAATGTCATTTATACCTTTATCCTTTTTTTTAATATGAAAGTCATATATATATATATATATATATATATATATATATATATATATATATATATATATATATATATATATATATATATATATATATATATATTCTTTTTTGTTATGAAAGTCATATACATAGATCTATATTCTTCTTTAATATGAAAGTCTTCTTTATTTAAACATAAAGTCATATATACAACTTATTATTCTTTCTTTTGTTTATTCTCTTTTTGGACACAGAGTCTAAAGATGCAAGGAAACAAAAGGTAAGCAGAAGGTGTGGGTCTTACTATAACATATACAGACAAAAAATAAGATGCTTTTACCATACTTGAAAAATTAATTTCAAAAGTTGTTTTCTTATGTTTAATTTTAACATTCATGAAGTAACTATTCTGTCATCTATGTTGTCAATGTGCCTGAAATTGATGGCATGAGTATCTATTTTCATTTCTGTAAGTGACCATGTCTTCATACAGTACAAAACAATGGAAAGATTTTTTTCTTAATTTTTTTCTGGCTTACATCCTCTTTTCCCATTCTGATCTAGTTACAATTTGGACTAAAATAGTTGGGTAGAACTTCAAGTAGTAGTATTTACAGCAATTTTCTATGCAACTGGTGTCACTAAATCATGTTATGTATTTAGCTGAAAGTGGAAACCCATCCATTAAATAGACTGTTATGAACTAATATCCTGCATTGTTCAATCAGCTGATTAATGATCACAAGTCTTTAAAGGGCTAATTAACTAGTCATGCTAATTGAACAAGCCAACTAAACCCAGGGAAGAAGCTTACACACAGGTCTAAACATGTCCAACTCTACAACCTCCATGTACTTTGCACCAATTTAGTGATGCCATCTTTGTAATCAATTATGGTCTGTGCCGTGTCAGGAATTGTATGAATTTATTCCTTTATTAAATAAATGTGCTTGGATTTCCTTTTTGAGTACAATGATACCCTACAATATTTTGAAACAGAAACAGCCAGTTCAGTTTCAGTTTATCTTGTGTTACAGGTGTGGAGTGCCTGTGGAGTGCTTTAGACGAAAAATGGAATACATGAATTACACAGATGATGTTAATCTACATTTCTTATTCAAAAATGCTTTATGTTACAACAAAATCCTTTCATTACATTTTGGAGGTCTATTTTGAGACCCAATATCTCCAGCTGTAGAGGTATATAATTTATTCATTTATATGCATTGTAAGTTTTAGTATTTCGCTTGGATTAGTTTAGTAAATGTTAATATGTTCTATTTTTTGTGGTTTAGCAAGAATTCAACAAGATTGCATTTAATGAATGACTGTTTAGTGCATTATAAATCTTATGGTTCACCAATTTACTTCTGAACCTGTTAATTGCTTGTTGTTTTATAATGCAAGACTGATAATGTATATAACTTACTGTGTATACTGTTGTTGCATACTACTACTATATATACCAGTGTTAGGCATAGTACATAGTATTGGATTATTTCTTAGCTGTGTTGGTGTTGTTAAAGTGTAGTGTTGGTGCTGTGCTGTGCTGTGCTGTAGAGCTCTGGTGTAAAGCTGTGTGTATGCTGTGTTTGCAGTGCTGAGCTGTGCTGTATATACAGCTGTGTAGAGCTGGTATGCCGTTGTGCAGTGCTGAGCCCTGGAGTGCTTCAAATATTTCAAATTTTAACCTTGCAAGTTGAAGGAGATCATTTGTTGCAGACCAAAGAGGTGGGCACTGATTGTCAAACCCAGGAATAAAAAAAAAAAATGGTGGTCAGTGCCTACAAATCTTTGCTTGTTTGGCCAATGGAACTCGTAGCAAAGAGTTAAGGGAGTATAGACATTGCTCCAGATATATAATATTTTGGGGTGGGCTCATGTAGGGTTTTTCATAATACCCAGTGTTTTGCTATGGAGTAAAATTATCAATTCATAATTTTTGAACGAACTATCAATTGTTTTGCTATTATGAGTAAAACTATCAACTCGTTATTTTGAATGAAATAATCATTTGTATTTTACTATTGTGAAGGTCATATTCCTGTTTTAAAATACCATGAAACATTCTTTTATTTGTATCAGTATTTGTTGGATTATGATGTGCTAATTATGTTAATCCCATATTGGGACCCATTCTATCATACTTCAGTTGATATTTTCATGCATTAACAACAATGGTGGTGTTTTGTTATTAATCCAAAAATCCCAAACTCAGTTATCTTTTTACAGCCAGCTCCACTAATGTCCATAACAAAGAATTACAGTTCTTTAATTAGCACCAATTTAAATTTGAGATCTGGTTCTGTGCAGTTTGCAATTGGACTTCAATATCTACATTTATAAGCAGACACAGAAGAACCATATCTGCATTTAGCTGATTGGCCATCAGCAATTATACACACATACATTTGTTACTAACATTGATGGTGACACATTTAATTTACATAATGAAAAACTACTCTTTCAAAATTACAAATATTAAATACTAAAGATATATACTTATATTTACTTACCCTTATTCCCAAGCACACTTATACCTGCATATATACAGATGTACATAATTAATGTATATGCCTATATGCATACAAATTCTTATAAAGACTCTATACAAAGAGACAGTGTGATAGGTGCACATAAACAGCCATTCATGTGTACATGGTGTATGATACACAGCAGGAATACAAATATATAAACAGTTGGATATACAAATTTTCTATTAGCTTGCCCTAGACAAGCAGACTTGAAAATTGAACTTGCCCTTGGGAATTTGGGAAGTCTTAATCCCAAAAATGGTCAGGTGGAAAATGGGCTTAAAAATAGATGGAATACTGACTCACAGACAGACAGACAGACACAAACATATTTTGTACACAATTATTAACTGAGCTGCATTTTTCTGTAAAACATTGGACTTAGAATCTTCATTGTATCCTTTCTTGCCTAACAACTAAAGCAGACTCATTTTACCAGTACATCAAGAAAAATGAAAGCTTGACTCTTTGTAATGATTAATTTAAACTCACAACTGAAAGATTTGTGAACACTGATTTCATTAATGTACTTAACAACTGTCACCATGAAATCATGCAAATATCTGACAATTTGACTTTCAAGATTGAGACCACTTATTTATATCCATTTTACTCTTTGCTAAAGCAGTATTATATATCAGTCTCTTGTTGATCATCAAATAAACAACAGATCATAAATACTTTGTGTGGGTGTTTGTTATCTGTATTTAATTTGCATTTCTTTTACTCTCCATGATTACACATATAATTGAAAAATCAAGCTCTTAGTGTATTTGATCAATAACTTTTATTTTCTAAACAAATAATACATAGTTACTATTTCTCTTTGAGTGTGGGTCACAGATTAGGATCATTATCAATGGGGTTAAGTATGTTGATCTAGATCTGGCTCTAGGACACTGCAAAAGAAGAACTTGTTCTATCTGATGTTTTTCATGTTCTTTTTTATAACTTTAGTAAAGACCTTTTCCTCACAACACTGAATCTTCTAAAAATGAACTTTTAACTCTCACCCGGTTCTACTTTTGTGTCTTAGGTTTTTATATGGCATTTATTGAGAAATTACTCATCCTGCATTTAACATCAAAGGCAGAATCAGTTTTATTGTTTTTTTTCAGCATTTGAATGGAATTATTTATTTAAATTATTATTTGCTTCAAATTCAAAGTAATTATCTATAACATTCTTGGACTGGAAAATTAACCTGGAATTACAATGATTTTTGACAATAACATTTTTGGATTATATTACTGTGATTCATCAAAAAGACTAAGCACACTGACACACTACAGACTACTGGCACATTAGTCTATTCGAGACTACAGGGACATTAACACAGTTAATATTGGATCTTCTTTGGAATACCAATGGAAATCAGTTGGAGCTTTGTATATTTGGACTTGTGATAAATCTTTCAGGACTATTTGGGATTTAATTCACATTACTGTAAGGTCTTTTTAAATTTTCACATGTCAATGAAATCTCATAAGTTGCATTATTAACAAAACCTAAAGACAGTGACACAGCTAGCTAACAAACTGCTAAAGGCTAGATTACAGACCTCAACATCAGCTAATTCCAGATATGAACAAATATTAAGATTAAAAAGCAACTGATAAGTTAGATTATCAGTATTTGCTATCTGTCAAAACTGGTTTCAGTTAGTAAATATTCACATTCATGACTTTGAGAATAAATGAGAGTGACCTGACACCAACAAGACAGAAATATGTATGTGTCAATACAAATGGAACAATAACACTCCCAAACTCAATGCTTTTGGACTTGCTAGAGGACAAGTTGACTTGTAATCACTGTATTCCACATGCTTTAATTACCAGTATCATAAGCAGGTTTATATATATATATATATATATATATATATATATATATATATATATATATATATATATATATATATATATATATATATATATATATATATATATATATGGTATATAAAGCCAACCTCTACTCATGAAATGCTTACAAAAGAAATGGCACCTCTGTCTGCTGGGTTCAAGTCAGGGAATGTAGATAGGTGAGAAAGCTTACCAGTTGCTTCTTATGGGTCTTTGGTTCTTTCTGCAGATTTCCAGGTTTCTTCCTCCACCATTAATACTGGCGGACATGTATAACCTATCATGTGCTGAAAAATGGTGTTAAGCCCCAGAACAACAACAGCAAAGGAAATGGAGAAGAATAATTGTTTAAATGAGATTAATTATTTAAATGAAAACTTCTGTAAGACTTGGTGGATAATCTGAAGTTTGAATTCTGACTTTAAACAGGTTCAAAGAAAAGAAAAACATTTCACACATGCAAACTCCACACAGCCACCACAGTATCTGACTTCTAAGTTTTAATATAAAACTTTTAACAGATTCTTAATGTCTTCATCCTGCTGTTATCATCACCAGAAAAGTATTAACTGTCTCACATCATGACTATGAGTGCCACAATACCTATTTGTAACATATTGTTGTGTCACCTGAGTGGGCCACATAAAAGGGCCTACCAATATGAGGCAATCAGACAGTAAAGTTTTATGTCAAACAAGGGTCTTTACTGTTAAATTTTCTTAGAAAATGATAAAAATCAAACATAACCTAGATCTTTATAAATAAAGCTTCGAACATGAAATCAAGACTGAATTGTTTTTTATATGGACAACACTATATGCCCAGTCCAATATATGGTCAGTACTTAAAAATAATAACAAACCTACAATTTATCTGCCTATCAGTGAAGGCATTTTTTCATTGATAAATATTGTTGATGATTTTTTAGATTTTGGGGTATTAATAAATATTAATCTCATTATTCAATTTACTTCATAGTTAGATTTTTTTGTGATCAACAAAATTTCAACAAAAAAAAAGCAAAAACACTATCCTTAATTATCTCAGATTACAGGACTATCATCAATCACAAAGCAAGTATTAGGAATGGAATTTAATTGTGTTACCTTGAAATTGATAGGTGAGACAGCAAAGCCCTCAGGGCACCTGTCACCTGCTAATATAATATAGTATGCCTATTGGTACAGACATTGATCAAGCATTGTTTATTTGCATTACCAGCAGTGTCTACAGTTGACAAATTGATTCCTCAGAATGTGGACACTGGACAACTTAAAGAATGGTCAGTGTCCATCCCTAGATGCTTCACATCACTAGTATATTATTATTTTTATTATTATTATTATTATTATTATTATTATTATTATTATTATTATTATTATTATTATTATTATTGAGATACTTCATGTAACTCCCATGAATGGTTGACTTACAGAATAGGTCAAAGTGCCCTCCAACACATCATAAGAGGTGACTATAGTACAAATCATACCATTTTGTATATATATAACTTTGATAAAACTACATTATTAAATTTTTGAACACAATATTTCATTAAATATCAATAAAGTCATCTACATGATCTCACATGTATTATAGTCAACATGATGCACCTGAAGTCCATCCTGGACTGAGATGCTTCCGACTTTGCATAAAGAATTATAATGTAAAAAAAAAATTATTTTTGTATTTAAGGACATAATCTGTCATAGCATAATACATCCACAGATCAGGCTCTATGTTGTTTGTTCTACTGATTTCTCCAAACTACATTCATCCTGATCTGCAGGTGCATTATGCAATGGCAGATCTTGGTCAGTGCAGTCTGCAGTTGGGCTCATCTTAAAAGTGAGTATATATGGGATCTGAGATCATCTTTGCTGTAGCCTGAATGCAGAATGGATATCAACTGTACCACCAAAACTGAATGGAATACAAAATAAATCTACAGACCAGTCTCTGAACCCTTTCATTAATTAGATGTATTTATAACCCCTTCAGTCTCAAGATGTCAACAGAATGGTGAAAAATGTGAAAGCAATGTCTTTAACCAGCATGCATCCACTGCAGACAATAATTTGGTCCCAGATGTGATAATTATAATGTCTATCAGATTAACCAATAATTAACTAAAGATAAAACAAACATTAATGCTATTCATCTGTTTTAAATCTTTAGTAAAACCCTTAATATTTTCAAATCTGGCTAAGAAGAGTCATTCTGCCTAATTACCCACTAATAAAATGGGAACACTTGGAATTCTTCTTTCAAATACTCAAATACAAGGGAGATAATAACATAATACTGTATACAGGGGGTAGAAGCATCTCTTAAGGTCATCGCTTTGGCATAACAATAGATCAACACAGTCTCAAAACACTGGGTACAGTAGGCAAGTGAAACTAGCTGAAAATTTACAAAATGTTTACATTTTCTGGTTCTAAACTTCTCTGGTGTCTAACTCTAAACATGTGATTGTTCACTTTTAAATGAAAACTTCTTGACAATAAAAAGGCACCTAAAGAACTGAAAGTGTATGGTAAATGAAAAAAACCTTGAAAATAAAAGGCATGATGTGAAAATGCAACAACTCATGTTTTAAACCATGTTTCTTATATAACTGGCCATGTGGTTGAACAGTTTTAAACTCACTATCTTTACTCTAAAATTATGCAAATTAAAATACAGTTTATATTTATAAAAAGTACATGGTGCAGCACTGTATTTGTAGACATAAAAGACACTAAGGAAATATCACTTCAAAAGAACAAGAGAGTGCAGAATAGGGCTATACAGGATAAGAAATGTTAAACTAAGGACTGAAACTAACAGACTTGATGCAGCTTCAAAAACTGTAAATTTCCAATGTCACAATCATCTCTGGAAAGCTTATTCCCTCATCTACCCTCGATTTCACATAATTTAATTTCAAATGCAAATATATTCCCTGTCAATAACAAACAAAGTCTGCTTCTACATTTGGTATATACACACTAAAAACTGCATATCAGTCTGAAAAATAGCCATGAAAAATTGCAAATGGTGTCTCATTTTCATGACCAAATTGGTTGTTGGTTAGTGTTCAATTTCACTTAAAACACCATGTCATGGAACCTAGAGGTAAATGTCTTTCCCCATAAAGACATTTAGGCAGCTGACCCAAGCTGACCTGAGTGGCTATTGAATTATCAACTCTTGATCTGACAGACCAAATGATCTACTGCTCTGCCCCCACCTGTCAGCTGGCTAGCAAATGCAAACAGTGCAGTGTGTTACCATGGATAGCTAAAGCAAACGGCTCAGTGTGTTATCATTGCTAGCCAAGGCAAACAGGGCAGTGTGTTATTAGGGCTAGCCAGTGCAAACAGTACAGGGTATTATAGCTAGCCAGGGCAATCTGTACATTGTGTTATTGTGGCTAGCCAGTGCAAACAGTGTAGTGTGTTATGTGGCTAGCCAGTGCAAACAGTGTAGTGTGTTATGTGGCTAGTAAGTGCAAACAATACCCATAGGTTGGTGAAACAAATGAAAACCCAGGGCCAGCATGTTCAATGCACTGCTGTAAAATGTGACTTTGACTCGAAAATCAAAAGTTTCATTGAAAATGTTGAAGAATAAACTGTCTTAGCTTTGTAGATATTAATCCCATATGAAGAAAATCTATCAAGGGCTAAAAATAATATTAATCCCAAATATGAATAAAATCTATAAGAGCTGTAATACATATTAATCACAAGTATGAAGAAAATCTATCAATGACTGTAATAAATATTTTTTAAAAAAAGGAAAATACTTCAACAAAAGCCTAAACTGGTAATTTTTTGAATGAAACATTAAATCCAAAATCAGTGAGGCAAGCAAATGAGTTGTCTTAGAAGACACTTTAAATAGAACATGTGTCATCTTGATCATCTGACACCAAGGTCAATGCAGAAAGCATGTATTTATAAAGTATATTTTTTTGGTTTGTGTTTAACCCATTTCTCATATATAGTCTAATATGTATTTAACTTGTACTCTCCTATTTTAATACCTACTGTAGTATTAGTGCAAACAGAGCAATCTGAGTGGCTGAAAACCTGTGCAAATAATATAAGTATGGATAAATATTGTTGCAGGCATGAAATTTCTGCTTGTCCTATATGAGGAACATCAAGTCACTTTTTCAAGATGTTTGTCCCACTGGACAAGTGGCATTTTAAGCTTAAGGATAAGTCAAGTTTATGTTGGACAAGTAAATGTTCCAAGTCAATTGCACCACATAGGACAAGCAACAAACTGAAAATTGTTTTTGCCTATTGTTTGTGAAGGCATCCCTTTGTCCTAGGAAGGAATCTTGGCAAACTATCAAAAAGGGTTCAGTGACCTGGGATTATTCACATAGTACTAATACTTCCAGGTCAGTGTCATGAAGGAACCTTTCATTTGCTCTATCAATATTTTGATGTGCCTTCAAGTTTTAACCTGCCTGCAGTAGGTGTACATGCTATAAAAAAAATACTGATAATAAAGTCAACAACCCAAATAATAATCTATTTGTGGCAGATCCTGGATTATATTTAAAAACACATTAATTGATTTTAGGTAGCCATTTGGGGTCTGTCTATTCCCACCCCCAGTCTAACTCTACCATTGTGTTTTTAGTTCTCAGCCGGGTGAGGCCAGATGATCAAAACACATGACATGTGAATTTTGATTTCATGGCCTTGCCAAATTGTTCTGAAAGTGATAGTAAATGTTTGGAACACAAGGTACACTACCATTAGGAGTATGCTAATTACTTGTGTAAATTTTGTGTCACAAACACTAATGACTACTATATTCAATAGTAGATGTATATATTCAGTAGAAATTAAACTAAATACAGATTTACTTGAATAAAAGTACCCTAAAGACTGTTTGCATGACAAACAGATGTACTAACACTTGGTAAACCATAATACACAGTAGTAATTACCAGTATAATGGGTAATGTCCCCTACATAAAAAATGTACTGTATCATAATATTAACAAGTAAAAGCTGTCTGCCTTTATTCTTCATGTCTATGAGGTCATCTGTGGTGAGGTGAGGTTAGGAGTGGTGAGGTGATAATGACTCAACTAAGAAATTACTTGTTTATGAATCTGTACTATAAGCTTACCTCATATACAAATTATACATCTGGGTCCAGGTAAAATAGGTCTGGAATAGTTTCTGAGGTCTACAGCACTCCAATCATACTTATATACATGTATCTAGTAATGTATTCTATGTCTTGTATCAACTGCAGTCCTCTAAACATAAGGCTATACAAATGCTTACAGATCAACCACATTATAAATTAATACACTAATAAATTCTAGATAGGAATGTTAGCTTAGTATACTGCTGAGATGAAAATCCAAACTATACAAATTAGTAAAAGATAAACCTGTCGGGTCTGAATGTGTCACTGATCATTTTCAAAGCTCAGAATACATCATGCATAGGCACATAAACCGTAGACCTTACCCTTTTCTAACAGGCAGTAAACAATACACATACCCTTTTCTAACAGGCAGTAAACAATACACATACCCTTTTCTAACAGGCAGTAAACAATACACATACCCTTTTCTAACAGGCATACACATACCCATTTCTAACAGGTACTGCTCTATTCAAATGTGGATCAACTTACTTTAATTCAAAGTTCCTGTGGACTCCAGCTTGAAACTCCAGTGCATATAATATAGAAATCTATTTTGTATATCCTGTTCATGCTTAACTCCAGACATACATAATACAGGGCCTCCAACTCAATAATAAAACTCAAGTGGAATCAGTGACAGGAACATTGCAGTGTGTAGAGTGGTGACCCTTGAGAGAAGTTTCTTTGCATTGAACCATTTAATTTGGTCTAAGACAAAGTGCAGAGGACCATTTGGGGAAGTGTCTGTGTAATTATGAATCAATAAATAATGTACCCTAATTCAGTTGATGCAACCAACGATGATCATTATCAAATTATAAGAGAAAATTTGTACATGTATCAGAGACTGTTAAATGTACAAAGCAATTTTAGAAACAAGGGAGGTGGAGGTTGGTTCTGTTAGCTCTCTCCTTCCACACAAGTACACACAAAAAATAAATTCAACAAGAAGCAGAACATTTCCTAGATTAAGTTTTCTTTACTGTAAAATGGTTAAAATTATGCCCTGGAAATACTTTGCCCCTAGGCCCCAACTAGGGATTCCATCACACAGCCTCCTTGCCCACTTAGTACACCCTCCCTAAATAATATTCCTGGATTTGCCTCCTAGAAACTCAGAGGTAGCCTAAAATGAAAATGCAATATTTGGTTTTTAAACCTGCCAATTGAGCTTGTTCAAGTGCCTGGCCAAGCCTGTTTATTAAAACATACAGGCCTGTAATAATATTTGACCAAGTAAGTGCCTATCCTCCATGTCAACATACTTGTCTAACCCCATGTCTGGTCCTTATCCAGTCTTGTATTAAAATTTTATGACAACAATTCCTCCAAATAAAAGTCCTTTGAAGCTAGTGATGCTCATACAGGTCTCAAGGAATTCCAGGCCTACAAACAATATCAAGGAATTTCAGGCCTACAAATAATATCAAGGAATTCCAGGCCTACAGATAATATCAAGGAATTCCAGGCCTACAAATAATATCAAGGAATTCCAGGCCTACAAATAATATCAAGGAATTCCAGGCCTACAAATAATATCAAGGAATTCCAGGCCTACAGATAATATCAAGGAATTCCAGGCCTACAAATAATATCAAGGAATTCCAGGCCTACAGATAATATCAAGGAATTCCAGGCCTACAGATAATATCAAGGAATTCCAGGCCTACAGATAATATCAAGGAATTCCAGGCCTACAGATAATATCAAGGAATTCCAGGCCTACAGATAATATCAAGGAATTCCAGGCCTACAAATAATATCAAGGAATTCCAGGCCTACAAATAATATCAAGGAATTCCAGGCCTACAGATAATATCAAGGAATTCCAGGCCTACAAATAATATCAAGGAATTCCAGGCCTACAAATAATATCAAGGAATTCCAGGCCTACAGATAATATCAAGGAATTCCAGGCCTACAGATAATATCAAGGAATTCCAGGCCTACAGATAATATCAAGGAATTCCAGGCCTACAAATAATATCAAGGAATTCCAGGCCTACAGATAATATCAAGGAATTCCAGGCCTACAAATAATATCAAGGAATTCCAGATAGAGTCCATTTATTCCGTTAACTCCTTTGTATTAAAACCATCAATTGCATTGTTTCAAAATTTAAACTTATCATGATCAGTTGAATTTTAAGACATGAGGAAATGCACAACGATGTAACTATAAACAGCACTGTAATTTGAGGGGCCATAGAGATTTGCTTATTTAAACAAGATGGATGTTAATAAAACTAACCAAATGTTTGATTATTGCCTCAGCCAGGCAGGTCAGTTAATCTTCTTGAATACCCAATCTATGTTTTTAACTGTAGATCCTATTTTGTAAAATCAATAAACTACAACTGCAAATCATTTTCCTTGTACTAATAATGTAAAAAAATTCCAAAGCTATTTTGAAAATGTAAATTAACTACTGTGCAAGCTTAAGTTTGTGTGTGTGTGTGTGTGTGTGTGTGAGAGAGAGAGAGAGAGAGAGAGAGAGAGAGAGAGAGAGAGAGAGAGAGAGAGAGAGAGAGAGAGAGAGAGAAATTTGAATTTAACGTAGCTTTAATCATTTTTCAGTCATATCACTATGTCTGCAGAGTGGCTTTAGAACTGGGGCATCATTTGGAAAACATGTAGCATGATGTTCCACCCAGTCATATTATCCTGACACCAGGCTGACCAGTCCTAACACTAACTAACCTCTTAATGCTGAGTACATTAGTGCTTAATGTGAGGCTGCTGTTAGTAAGTCTTTGGTATGATTCAGCCATGACTTCCCGAATCCAAGGTGGAAACTCTAATTAGGCAACCAGAGCAGTCTCATACACAAATCTGTAAAGACAGCTAGGGTACTCTACTATTAAGATAGGTATTGTAGCATATCATCACAAAAAGTCAATGTCATTTTGAGACTTCTTTTGATGAAATGGATTAAAGAAAATATAAAACATGATCTTATTATTTGAACATTTATAATTCAAAAAGGGCTATGTCACCAAATTATATTTTTCAACTATAACAGATCTAACAACAATCCTAGCCAGAACATTAATATAAGACATCAACATTTAAATCTTTGTGTTTTTGAAAATTGTAGTTTCATAGTTCCATATGAAATAAATCCACCTTAAAACCAACAGTAGAACCATGTAACCAAATATGACCATATAGAGAACATCAGAGATTCCCTGTATGACGTTGGCATAACCACTATGGCAAAAAGGAAGATGATCTTTATATAGGCAGTGCTAATTATATACACCTACTGATGTTGGGTATATAATTTAGGTGATTAAGATATATATAAGATATATAAACTGAAAATGAACAGTGCAAAACTTGTATCTACCTAGCCTGAGTGCTTTTGACTCTAAATGAGTCTTTTCAAAGGCAAATACAAAAACACAGACAAGACAAACAAGTAAAACACAAAAAATTGTTGTATTTGCAAAACTTTCATGGCTGTTTCTACAGGAATTAAAAATTAAAATTTATTATGTTTCAACTAGTTTATTTCACCTTATTGTGGATAATTGAGTTATTTCTTTTAAAAATAACTGTAAATTCTAGGCCTAAAGATTAATGGCGCATTTACACTCATTAATCATTAGTGAGTATAAATTATTCCAGTTTTCTAAATGAATTTAACAGAATACACAATTTGAGTTATTTCTTATAAAAATAACTGTAAATTCTAGGTCTAAAGATTAATGGCGCATTTACACTCATTAATCATTAGTGAGTATAAATTATTCCAGTTTTCTAAATGAATTTAACAGAATACACAATTTGAGTTATTTCTTATAAAAATAACTGTAAATTCTAGGCCTAAAGATTAATGGCGCATTTACACTCATTAATCATTAGTGAGTATAAATTATCCCAGTTTTCTAAATGAATTTAACAGAATACACAATTTGAGTTATTTCTTATAAAAATAACTGTAAATTCTAGGTCTAAAGATTAATGGCGCATTTACACTCATTAATCATTAGTGAGTATAAATTATCCCAGTTTTCTAAATGAATTTAACAGAATACACAATTTGAGTTATTTCTTATAAAAATAACTGTAAATTCTAGGTCTAAAGATTAATGGCGCATTTACACTCATTAATCATTAGTGAGTATAAATTATCCCAGTTTTCTAAATGAATTTAACAGAATACACAATTTCATTGCAATCCTTTCTGCCTTCCGTTCAAAGGGCAATTCGCTCAAAGGGCAATTTGCGTATTAACATGTGATAAAAATAAAATATTTATATTTATGTATACTGTATCAATGATGTACCACTTGCATAAATTTCATGAAAAGAAAACATGGCTAGCCTAATAGCTACAGACAATTATCTGTTTCTCATTGTCATCCTGATGCAAAATGAGTATGTGATGCACATTGTTGGGTTTTGTCATTGGACTATACATTTATTTTGTTTATAAATGATTAGATGCATAAACAGCTGGATAGAGAATTGTTTAATGTTGTTTTACTCATTATCAATGATAAAATGAAACAAACCATTGTGGTTCCATCATGGAAACTTTTTAATGTGGGTGGGTGTATTGGTTTTGAAGTGCTTTAATTGCATGTCTTTGCATAAAGACCTATCATGATCAATGATTACTGAAATATATTTCACTTTTAAACAGTTTTATTTATATAGACAAGGGAACACCCCATGTGATCATGCCCTGTGATGTCATGGTAATATTCCCTTTTTGCAGCTATTACATCAGTACTACCACAAAAAAAAATGCAGTTTCAATATGCAATAAAGGATTGATTCTGCAGTGTTTAGTACCATTTTTCAGCACATCATAGGCTATTCATTGCAGCCAGTATATTTTTGATATAGGAAAAACCTGAGAAGACACAATGAAAAACCACCAACCCACAGGAAATTTTGGTCAAGTCAAAGCTCAAACTCATATGCAAGATGTTTGAGGATTTGTAAAAGCAAGTGGGGCTACCAGATATACAATACTGGCACAAAAGCAGCTTCATGCTTGAGTTATTTGCCATCACCTGATACAGCCAAATTATTCAAGGTCTTACTGTAAAAATAATAACTAACCAATATATATTTAACACATAATACAAAGTGCCAAAGCTACTGTCACACTGCAGCTCATATCTGCAATAATCATTCCATCCACTCTGATAGTCAATTCATACACCATATTGATCTTTTAACAGATAACTCCTTTCTCTTGCCATGCATTAACAAAATAAGATACTGACTGTTCCTTTCTGTTGAACTAATATAAAACATAATTCATTCAACCATGTTTCTAAGAGTTTTCAATGAAAGATAATCCAACATATCAGATTTTTTAACAGAAGAGTACTTCATACTGACTATACCCTTTCTCCTGTAGAGTTGGACTGCCCTGCTGAGAACAAATAAAAGGGGACATAACTTGTAAGTCAATGGTAAAGATTTTATATATATATATATATATATATATATATATATATATATATATATATATATATATATATATATATATATATATATATATATATATATATAATGTATCAAACTGATACATGGTATTTATGGTATTTAGACTAATGACCAGAATGAAAAATCTCAACTACAGTACACACTCACTTATGAGTCCCAGTGGTCTAAGGTGCTTGCCTTTGCAGATCACTTATCTCACCTCTTTCAATCTCAGTTCCAGTCTCAGTTCTAGCTATTGTGGTAGCCTCAACTTGTTTTGTTCCACAAAAGGACTAAGGTACTAATATTAGTACTAGTTCAAGCAATGTAGGTACATTAGAAAGCTTGCAAGTTGCTTCCAGTGGGTCATGGGTTCTTTTTGAGTCTACCCATGTTCCTTCACTATATAACTGGCCAACATGAGTAGCCCATCAGGTACTAAACATTGGCATTAAGTCTCACAAAACCAAACCAGCCACTGAGTATGATCTGCCATCACAGAATGGGTCAGCAGATGAGATTTACTGATTACTGCATAGACCCATCTCTACCAGTTCACTGTGTCACTGTGTCTATGCAGTTTGCAGTTGCTTATAGACTCATAAGCAAGTGTAATGGTAGACAATTAATGAAACTAGGTCAATACAGTATATAGGTATTACTTGTATCAATCTTTCAAGCTGTCATACACACTCAACTTCATCCTGTATATCTTTTCTGCAACATCTTAGCAGAACAGAAAGGTCATACAGATGTACAGATGCTTGGACTGAAGGATAATTTAACAAGACAGGCTCTTCCCAAAGTTAGGGAGGAGCATAAAACTGGAAAATCAAAGAACATTTGCCTCTATATACAAATACAACCCATCACAACCCGTTTTTGTAATGAAATGCCCCATGTGGAGTAGTATCATCATGGGATTCACTGTTAAAACATAGACCTACCATGTCAAGGTGTGTCAAAAGAAAAATATATTTTCTACTCCCTTGCAGTCAGGCAAGATCAATATTTCACCAAATCTGATTTCTTCAAACTACAACAATGATGAATTTGTGAGTTTTTATTGTCAAGCTCTGCTATAAAAGTATCTTTCTAACTATCTGCTTTCAAATTTAAAAAAGTTGTTGGAAATTGATTACACCTTTAGAAATGTATTTACCCTGTACAGAACATTCTTTTTATTGATGAATGCATCCAGTAATAAGAAACTGTGGCTGAAGTTACAGCTGTTCAAAAAAATAAAAGCAAAATACACTATGATGGCAAGAGTTACCATTAATGGTGTCATACACCCACTCTGTGTTTGATAGTCCCAGCCTTTGTTTAACAGTCCCCTATTAAGCTCAATTTCATGTACAGAAACCTTCAAAATTTCATGTGCAGAACCAAACAGGACACAAATTGCATCCACAAATGGAATACACTCCAGCCCAGATGATTTATGTTGTGGTGTTCCACAGGGCTTTGTTCTTGGAACTGTTATCTTCATTATATATACACACTGTGTCATATATCATCATCCAGTGTCTCACCAAATGTATGCTGATGACACCCAAATATACAAATCTAGCCACCCAAATGAAGTTGATGCTACCATCCAAGGCGTAGAGAGGATCATTTCTGATGTGAAATCATGGATAACATGTAACAAACTGCAAATGAATGAAGATAAAACTGAAGCGATTCTGATTACAACACAAAGACTCATTCCCATCCTATACCTCAAACAATAAATATCAGCAACACCAGTGCATCAGTGCTAGACATCACTGCAGACATCATAGTGATATGACTGAAAAATTAGTAAAGCTACATTAAAATCATAGTCACATCACATGCATCAACATGTCATGAACAAGGCTGCATATCTTGAGTTACATTCGCAAATATCTTTCAGTTGATACCACTATAACATTTGTGTGTTCCTTAGTACTTTCAAGACTGGACTATAGTAACTCAATTTTGCCTGGCTCATCTAAACATCTACTCCAGAAAACTCAAAAAGTTCAAAAACAGCTGCTCAGATCATTCTCAGAGTACCACAATCAGAGCACACCTCCCCCTGATCCAGAATCAAGCACAAAATTTGTTCTCTGTTCTGTTTCATAATGGGTTCCTGTCCAACATACCTATTTGACCTCACCTTAATGGCCCAATTATTCTTGCTTCACCTACTTGAGCCAGGCTGTGTGCATGGGTAAGGAAGAAGCATAGTTATTTGGGGGCCCAAAGGCCAAAGGTCAATAAAATTGAAAGAATGAAAATAAGTCTGAACAGCAAAATACTTATGTTCCTCTCCAGACAATTGTATACTCTTTATTCCCACTATGAACACAAGTCCTATGGACAAAGTTCCTTTTCATACCAGGGCCCAGCAACATGGAATGAATTGCCCACTGAACTTAGACACAAAGACAGTTATCTCAGTCAAGAGCACTCTTAAAACTCATACATTTCAACTGCAAGAACAATCTTAAATACCTAGTAATGTTTCCTACCTTAAATATTTACTGCATGTTTTATGTTTTCTAATTTCATGGTTTGTAATTGTATCATTATATATGTTTTTGTTTTGTTTTTTATGTTGTAGGTGTTTTTTAAAGTTGTAAAGCCCTAGAGCTTCTAAAGATTAGGTGCTACACAAAGTTCTCATTATTATTATTATTATTATTATTATTATTATTATTATTATTATTATTATTATTATTATTATTATTATTTACACACTTTTATAAAGGTTATTTGCATCTGATTGTCAACACTGGTACCTCTGTGGAATATGAGGTACAACATAAAAATGAATTAAGGGTGAAAATACTCAAGAGACATACTTGAATACAGCCAAGATATATTTCTTGATTTAAAAAAAAAAACAGGAGTTTAGAAGTTCTTGGCTTCAATAGTTTCATGGCTCAAGGCCAATTAAGAAAGAACAATTACATTTTGTAATATATGTAAGGGATACCCCTCAACTATAGTGGATTGTTTGCAGAAAAAGTTACCACAAGGAAAGACACTGTAAATACACCAAAAAAAGTGCTAAGCATAATACATGCCAGTTAAAATTGGATAATAAGAAGGCCAAAAGTTGTGGGTGATTTAGACAGTGATCAATTAATAAAATATGAGCCAAACCAAGCATTACTAGCTGTTTAATATTGAATATGCCATAGTAAAACTGAAATAAACTATGAATTTCCTTGTATGGTTCAAATCAAGAATGGAGTCAAACTTGGAGCTAATAAAAAAAACAACCTAAAGTTGTATAGTACCAAATTAATAGTATCTGAATCAAGTTCTCTGTATAGCATGCATAAATTTCATCAACAGCATGTCTGACATGATACTGAAAAATGTCAAGGATAAAATATCTAAAGTCATATCTATTATTGTAGATTCTAGTACTGAATCAGCAATTATAGACCAAGTATGCCTTCTTGTGAGATTTGTAGATCCACAATAAACAAAGTCAAAAAAAAAGGTAAGCTGAAATATCCAGTATATTTTACATGTCAAAGATAAATATCAATTAGCATAAGTAAACATTTTAACAATCCTTGCTTCCACTATTCATTTTAAAACATTGATAAGTGGGACTTTTATATGGAAAAGTGAATTTTTTCATTTATTTGATCATGACAACATAAATTTGACAACTTCTGCAAGACACCAGACAGTAGTGATGTCTTTACATCTGAAGAGAAAAATCCATAATAAATAAAAGGCCAACTTTAGAGATGTATATCTGTATAAATCTGAGAATTCAAGATCTCATGCTCATTCTGACAACCCAGGACACAAATATGATGAATAATAAATATCAGCTGGATATCTGTATAATAAAAAAACAGTAATTAGCATTTGAAAACCCACTGCTGTAAACCAACAAATCTGTGCTTAAAACAACTATGTTACCTCTCCCAATTTCAATCAGCCATAACTTCATACCTGTATTTTTAAAATGAAGTTATACATGCAGCCATGATTATATATATATATATATATATATATATATATATATATATATATATATATATATATATATATATATATATATATATTGAGAAACTGTCCTAGAAATTGGAGATGGGTCACCCAGGTAATGGATGTGTGTGACTTAGCAAGGAATGCCCCTATAATATAGGCTATATAATTCCTATAATTTACTACAAGTTTTCCCCATGTGTAGACCCACAATATGTAATGTGATACAACACAAGACCCATGCAGACAACACAAGACCCATGCAGACAACACTTCCATTGGTCACAGGTAATTAGTTAATTAGGTTGATTAAAGTATCCCAATGCTCTATGGTCCCACTCTTATGAAGACCTAATAACAAGTAAAGGCTTTCTTCTGGCCTATGAATTCAATAGCTGACCACTCCACTATAATCTCTACCCAACTCCATCTGGTCCAAGCATTCATCCAATCTCTTCCCTGAGAACAACTACACTTGCAGGAGTTAGAGTTTTGATAGGCTGTTTCATGCTTCATGAACACAGTTGTTTTGTTTACCAGTGCCTTTTGCAAGTTTTAAAACCTACCCCTTTATTAGTAAGACAGGAACATAACAAGTAGAATGCCTAGTGTATGTAATTGCATTTACTGTAATGTTTCTACAAAGAAACAAATAAGGATAATTAAAATATATAGGAATCATTTTACTTGTCAATCAAGTGGTGGAAAATGTGGTTGTTTAATGTTTACTCCTAACAAACTGCACAGACCTAGATCTGCTGGCACATCATGCAATGACAGATCTGGATCTGTGCAGTTTGTGTTCCTGGTAATCACTGATTTTGCCACCCCACATTCTTTTACAACCAAACCCTAGTTTAGAAACCTTGATTACTTTGAGCTATTAAAGTCACTTGTGGTTTCTTCAGTATAATGCTGCACACCAATGTGCAGGGGCCATAACTGCTCTAATCATGAAGTGCATACATTAAACATCAAGATGGCAAGTTCTTGAGTTGCATGTTGCACACAAATGGACTTTACTATCATTATATTCCCAAAAATTCTTAATTCTAAAGTCTGGATTGTAAGTAACTTATTTTATTGTCATTGGTACTGATAGGGTGACACACATTTTTTGACTAAAATGCTGACAAAGCACACAGCTTTCAAAAGCACACCCAAGAGAAAACCTTCTACCCTAGCATGGATTATCTCCTCCTTAATTGGCTCATCCAAATGCTGGGCCTCTGAGGAGTAGAATATATAACTTTTACCATTTCAAAAGGCAGAAGTAATTCAAACCTTCAACCAACAATCTTTCCCTCGAAACAATTCAGCATAATGTGGTTAATATAGCAAGTCCCAAAGCAACCAATGCAGAAACAGTAAATTACAACACAATGCCTGCATTCAATATGAACATCATATTTCAAATTAAGACTGACACTTAATTCAAACAAATGAAACATTCAAGCATTTTAAGGCATTGAGTGAGCTATGATGTTCATATTATTGAAAATGGTCTATTTATGCCTAACAAATACTACTTCACAGTGCTGTACTGGTTATTGAGCATGGTTATTGTACATTTTTTGCAAGTTTTTGTTATTCATCCCCATATATAAGTAGTCTATAACAAAAACCTAATTCATTTTAACTGCATCTCTATACTTTTATATAGCAAACTGACCATCTCATGGAGACCCATGTATTCTGTATTATTTATTTTACTGTAGTATTATCCATTGGATTAAAGGATTTAAAATATAAATGTCATAGCATAAATTGATGAAACATAAAACTCTAATAACATCCAGATGATCCAGTTGGGTATTTATGTCTGTGTTTATATTACCAGTGCTTGCAGAGTTTCTTCTTCAGATATAAATTTTAAATATGATGATAAGATGCAATATCCTTATCCTATAGAATAGATACACTTTGTCAATATTATTTTAAACTTTTCATTTTACACAATTGAAATGAATAGAACAGCTGTAATGGTGTTATTACATGCAGTTGCTGATGCAGGAACAATGGCTTCTAGCAATTCAGTATAAAAAATTTCAGTGTTTTCTGTGGAACTGAATTAGTATCCTGTATAAGAAAACAGTGTGGATATGACAGCAACATCCACAAGTCACCAAGTTCAATGAAGAATCATCCTCTTTTTGTTTTGGGTCAGAGGGAAAAAAAGAGAGTTTTTTTCTTTAAATATTTTCATCTAGTATTAAATTAAAGAACTGTGACTGAAACTAAAAGCTATACAACAAAATATATGAAAAGAAAACCAGCAATTTTATAGAAAACATTCCCCACAAGATTAGGTGTCGATAATGATAATGTGAAAAGAAGTATGATGTTCATATTTGTGTCAAAAAGTGCTTTCACAAATATCATCAACAGCATCTTCATGACTTGCAGATCTTAATGTAAATCATGCATATAAATCTGACATTGTATGAAATAATGATAGTCAAATGTTACAAATATTGTGCTATGTTTGATAAATGGATTTTTTTATTGGGATAAAAAATCAAACAATCAAGTTATAGCTTTTATACATGCATGGTAAGTGAGCTATAAGGAAATTAACTAAAACAATTGACCCATATCTCTAGATGGTCAGCAACAATGTAATTATTACAGATCTGATAGTGAACCTCCTAACCAGCTGCAGTAATCACCTCAAATGCCAGACACAGTAGTGTGTCAATAAAGAAGCACTAGTAGTAAAAGTGTTAAGGACCAGCTACACATCACAAGTCTTTTCTGTCATAATCCTGTGCTGATATGAACTTTCATTGGAGAGAAGTTGCAATGACAAGATTTTCAAGATGGCTGCTGTGGCAACCATATTTAATGTCTCAGCAGCATCATTCACATTTATGACTAGTACACCTTGGGATGAATGTTCATATAAAGTTTCAGGGTAATACTCTAAATGATTTAACCAGCCACCAAAACAAACTTGTACTAAAAACACTGAATCATGGAACACAAATAATTTGAAAGGACCTCCTTGACATATCAGGATATTCAGCCCAAAACCATAATTCTCAACATTCTCACCACAATTTGATTGGATGAATTATTCATATTTATTAAGGGATGGGGAGAAAACCCAGCTTCACGTATGCCAACACACTGGAAGAAAATTCAAGTAAAAACAAATCAACCTGATATCTTTCAAATTAAGCATTTGCAATCCTTACCAAGTTATCTGTTGGCTTGTACTTTTAATCAGGCTGACATGAGAAATTGTGCAGACAGGCACCAATAACAGATGCAGAAATTAGATGTAGCTGTTTCAAGTCTTTGTGAAGATTATCAACAAGCAAGATTAACAAGCTGGTATTTACTTCAGATCCAGTTTATTATACGTTAAATTTCAGTCAGCAATTCTAAAACATTGGTGAATAAGTCATTATTCCTTTTATACTTTTAAGAAAAATGGTACAACAAAAGATTTTAAAATATGTGATGTAAATCTGCCTATCATGTGAAGTTCATAAAATTCTGCTGATGTTCACAATTCAAGGAAAATAAATCCATTAGGTATGGCACATTCTTTCCTCAGTATGCGCATAGCAGTCTAATAACACTGCATCTAAAAGAGCTATACTATGATCATTTCAGGCACCATATGTACTTGCTTGCAAGTTAAGGCAGACTGCAAACAACAAAGAACCTGATTTGATATAGCATAATGAACCTACAGTGCCGGGTCCATGTTGCTTGCTCTACTGATTACCCCTAACAAACTGCACAGACCTAGATCTGCTGGCACATCATGCCATGACAGATCTGGATCTGTGCAGTTTGTGTTCCTGGTAATCACTGATTTTGCCACCCCACCATCCTTCACAACCACACCCTAGTTTAGAAACCTTGATTACTTTGAGCTAGTCACTTGTGGTATAACGGTACCAATTGTACAACCCCGGGTGGGAGGAGCTTAAGGTGTAGGGAACATTGCATTCAGAAATAAAGACAAAACTAGCTGTGATTGGTGCATTATATAAGAGTTGTACTTTCTGTTAGGCTTTAAAAAAAGTTGAGCCTCTTGGCAACATGTGAAATTATGTTAATTCATATCTAGATCGCATTTTGTATTTTTTAAGATTTTTTAAAAATGTGGTACACATGACTGAAAATGTGTCAGGTGTAACTAGATAACTCTTACCCCTGTCTAGTTCCAGCAGAGTTATCTCTCTTAAACGCAATGGAGTACCTATTTTCGATGTTATCAAATTAACAATCTAACATTGTTCTCTGTGACAGTGTGTGACATGCATGCTGAGGTAGGATAGAAAGTATATTTATTTTGCAAAACATTAGCATTGCGGTCTATGGAAAAGCAATTGGTACCGTGATACCTTGTGGCTTCTTCATTATAATGCTGCACACCAATGTGCAGGGGCTATAACTGCCCTAATCATGAAGTGCTACATTAAAGGTCTGTTTTTGTGGGGTTTAATGACCTTTTTCAGTACATGATAGGTTAAAATATATTCTGAGGGGGAAGAATGCAGGAAGACCTTAAGAACAACCACCATTCTATGGAAGGCTACTGGCAAGATTTCTCACATACACTGGTCGAGCCAAGACAGGAACTCAAAAGAAACTGAGGCATATCTGTGCATGATTAATAAAGGTGAGCATCTTAAACCACTCAGCCACCTGGAGATCCATGAATACTAAATAAAAATCATCCAAGACTTCCTCACATTAAACTGCATAATAAATCTAATTGAAATTTGCTATTCAAAGTTATGCAAAAACTAAATTCAGGTGTTACACCTCTTCTAAACAAAGCCACAGAATGCTGGGGATTAAATTTTGTGCAGGTTTCATCAATACAAAACTACATGCCACATTTAGTTGAAATCTAACAAACACTTGCAGACTTGAGTAAGGAACCTGAAAGAAAAAGGCAAAGAGGACTCAACTCTTTTAAATGATGATCTCAAATTCTGCAAATCGAACTCCATCAAATTCAATATAAAAGTGGATGTTAAATTTAACTGAAAGCCAAGAATCCTAATTAAAGTTATGCAACAGAAACTTCCAAGAAAAAAATGGACAATCAGATGCAAAATCACTCTATATCAGTGGTCCCCAACCTTTTAGTCGCTGCAGACCAGCCAACAATTGATAATTTTACCACAGCCTGCTGAGGGGGGAGGGCGTTGATTGTTTATATTTTAGATTGTTCTGGTTTAAAAATTTTAATGGAAGTAATAATTCTCTATAAGAATGTATTTCAATGCCAGTGGACAATGGCATAGCACACATTCTGGTCAAGGTTCATCCTTCATAGGGTATGCATGAGTCACTTATGCAAGTCTGAGGCAATAGGATTGTTAAGACCAATATTATATACATGTTAAAAACTTAAAGATATTTGCATCTGATGCTGGTTGTTGGCTTCCGTTAGTCTCCTTGAGACGATGGAAATGTGCCCATGAAAGGTGTCCCAGTTTGTAGATGCTGGTGAAGACTTCAATTATAGTATATTAAAACAGTCGGAAATGAATCAGCCTCCCCACATCTAAAATTATTACAATCTTTACTGCATCAGATCACTCCATACAATATGAACAATAGGCCAATAGATCTTGCTGTCAAGTAGGGTCACTGACCTGATTTAATGTATCCTAAAATATTAATGCAGTATACAAACCACAAAACTACATGCAAGATAAGCTAGCTCAAGAAAATCATTCATTATTCCTATAGCAATCCTTTGACTTGTGACATGGGTATATAAATACAAGTGAACTTTATCAACAATTTGCTAGATTTAACAACTATTTTCACAACTTCAAATATAAATTTGACTTTTCAACAAAAGCTGATCAAGGGTAATTCAAGCTTTCCTGATATTAACAGAGTTTGTCAAATACAAAAAAAATTCATTAAATTGACAATTTTTTGATGGTCAAGAGAAAGAGGTTTTTGATGATTTTGCCTGAAACGCAAGTCGGAAGCCCATTGGGGAGGGGTATTTCTGAATACATCCTTATACATGGACCTACAGGACATTTTAGGTTAACCTAATGCCTAGATGTATTAGATACGTCGTTTTTCATTGGCTATTTTGCCTGATCATGAACAGAAGGGTAAAAGCTGGACTTCTTTCTTTAACAGACCTATCATTTTCTTGTAGAGACCACTCTTTATTCTAAATGTCCATCCTATTCTACTTTTTGCAAAGGTTCACCTGTCTGTTTGCAGTTCAGACTGGTCTGTCTTACATCTAAGGCCAAAAGTCTAAAATCAGGTCAAATAACTGGATTCCAACCTCAAGCAAATTTCAGCTGGAAAAAAACTTGGGGTCAAAATGTTTTTGCTTTTCCTTCTGTATTTTATAGTGCAACTAGAACATCCACATTATTAGATATCATCTTAAAGCTACATCTGTCTACCATTCTATAACACCACCCACTTTATTGTGTCCTACATGACCTTGACACTACTGAGCACAGAAGCAGACTACCACCTCCTGTGGTGCCAGGGGTTAATGAGTTAAGTAAGTACATGAGAACTTTTGACTATCTCATAATCTGGCAAAATCTTAAGAGCATTTCCCCTAACAATCAAATTAAATGGAAATACAGGGATAAAAAAAAAGGTTTCAGATTTGTCATGACAAGCCATGAAAGTTGTTACAATTTTCTCTGTACAATTCAATGTAAAAAAAAATATTTTCAATACAAAAAGACACAAGGCACAACAATATTCTTCCTCCAACCCACACTCCTTAAGTATGGAGCTACAGGTCTCTTGTGAAGCTAATCCACAAGGCTATACAAGGTAGATAATGTACTGGTGAAAGTTTTTCAAGGAGATTCTGTCCTCTTGCCATGCATAACTTGAAAAGTTCTAAACATTTTGTTAAAACTTGTTTTTCTGAAACATTTAATAAAATTGAACACTAACAGATACATACAGCACATCAGTCAGCTGCAGAAATAATAATAATAATAATAATAATAATAATAATAATAATAATAATAATAATAATAATAATAATAATAATAATAATAATAATAATAATAATAATAAATGCTTTATTTATAGAAGGTGACTCATTAGTCAAGAACTTTTCTCCCTTAAGCCTCCTTTACTGTTTATTTTAACATATTTAATATTAAAATACTAAATTCCACTATCTATTATAAACATATGTGTTCATGATATCTCTTCTTACATACTTTAATATCTTTAGCAGATTGAACACATTCTGGAAGCCACAGAACTGTACCAGAGTACTGGAAGATCTTTATAAATTGCTCGGTTCTTGGTTTTAGTGCTAGAAAGCTTCAATGTGATATTGTTGTTGTTGTTGTTCTGGGGCTTAACACCATTTTTCAGCACACAATAGGCTATACATGGCGGCCAGTATTAATATTGGAGGAAGAAAACGGGAAAAAGACATCCATGGAAAGAACCACCGACCCACAAAAAGCTACTGGCAAGCTTTCTCACATATCCACATTCACCGAATCTTAGACTTGAACCCATGCAAATAGTGGTGAGATGGAATTGATCCGTAGGGCCTTCCATGTGATATTGATCATAACTAGTATTGTGCTGAAAAAGGTCTGAATAATTCCTGAAGATACTCTGGTGCAGATCTATGTAGACAATTATATACAAGTACTGCCTTGTGAAAATCTGTCTGTCATATATTGTCAACCATCTGAGTTCTGTAAAAAAAATGCTTTTGAGGATTGATCAATAAATGCATTTAAAATTACGTGTTCTGCTTGTTTCTAAAGTTTATAAATCCTGTCAACCTCAGATTTAGCACAGTTTCCCCATACATTTGAACAATAATCCATTGTTGGAAGAATATATGACTTGTAGTGTAGATTGTGAATTTCCATAGGTAAATATTAATTCTGCAGAGAAGGGCAATTTCAAAAGACAGTGTTCTACAAAGCTTATCAATATGGTCATTCCATAATAAATTATTATCTACAGACACACCACAAACTTTTCATGTTTAACGTTTTCTAATGGATGATTATTTTTTCCTAGAGATAGTTCTGGGTTCCATTATTTGTGTAGCTTTTGTGATGTCCCCAAAATCATACATTTTGTTTTGCCTTCATTAATTACCATCCTATTTTGTGCCCAGTTTTTGACTCTAATAAGGTCTGAGTTAAATCCCATTTGTTTGGATAACTTCAGTATCAGAATTAGACATATACAAGGTTGCATTGTCTGCAAACAAATCTTTTTTTTGTGGATTCATTTCTTAATGGTAGATCATTGATATATAGATAAGGAAGAGGATAGGGCCTAAAACTGAGCCTTGAGGGATCCTTGAATGAATAGCGAGAGTTTGAGAACTAATATTGCCAATGCTTACTTATTGGGACCTTTGGTTTAGGTATGATAACCAGTTTAAAGTAGAATTGTCAAACCTGTAACATTTCAACTTTTGCAGCAGAATTTCATGATCAACAAGATCAAAGGCTTTCTTAAAGTCAAGGAAAACAATCACAGTCATAGGTCCATTATCCATTTCCTTCAGCCAAATAGCAATTAATTTGGTAAGTTCTGTTTGGTATGAGTGGTACTTTCTAAATCCTGATTGTGAAATAGAGAGTATGTTGCCAAAAATTTATAGACCTGAACTGCTACATGCTTTTCAAATAATTTTGACAATTCAGGTACTGATTTTGGTCTGTAATTCCCTGGATCCTCCTTTTCTCCTTTCTTAAAGATAGGTATAACCTTTTCATATTTCAGCCTTTTTTGGAAAATTACCACTCATTATACTTAAGTTTATGATATGCATTAATGACTTTGTTATCACTGGTGCAGCAATTTGAAAGATTCATGGACCAATACCATCCAATCCATAGGATTTATTAATATTCACCTTAATTAGCATATCAAAAACATCAGCTTCCTTAACATTAGCTACTGAGAAAGAAAGATTTTATTAAATTTTAATTCTTATAAATGAAAGAGCATCAAGTTCAATAGGGATGTTAGTCTGGTTCTGAATACTGTTACTGGAGATGCTTATGAAGAAATTGTTGCATTTCCACAATGTCTTGTACAGGTGATGATATGTCCTCATTTTGCTCAAGCCTGGGGGAAAAAACAATTGTTCATGGGTGGGTTCAGCTCTTTTAGATGCTTCCACAATAATTTGGTTACTTTCTTCAATAGCCTATTTATTGTAGTCTCTTTTTGCCATATCTATCAAGCGCGGAGCTTTATTCCTCCACTTTTTTTTATAGCTTTTCATGTTTTGTTTTTCTTGTAATGATCCCTTAGATGCCTAGTCTCATTGAACTCAGGGGTAATCCACTTGTGTGTAATTTGGTGTTTAACCCTTTTTGTTTTAACTGGGGCATTATGGTCTAATGCTGCATTAAACTTCTGATATCATTTGTCTAAGGCAGTGTTGACATCAGCTATATTGGAGAATGATTGGAAGGGTTTGGAAACTAAATCTATTAAGAACATTTTCTCATCAATCTGTTTAAAGCCCCTGTATTGTATTTCAATGTTGACCAATTTTAGATGATTTTGAAACATGTTGTTTGCAAAGACTGGGTAGTGGTCACTCAGTGGATACACTGGCACATTAATTTTACTGATGTTTTCAGGTTTATTAGTATGGACATGATCAATCCAAGAAGCACTTTTATCTGTTGCTCTAATTGGGGTATTAATTAATTAAGTAAAGTTGTTAAGTTTCGAAGTTACTTATCTATGTTAATAGTGGTCTTTTCATGTAGTCAATGTTAAATCCAATAAATATGTTAATTTCTAAATCTTCCTTTAGTAATGCTTTTTGAATTTGCACCTTACCAATCCAATCAGTTGTGGAAGTAGGTGGCTTGTAAACTAACATAAGAGTATAGACAAGATGTATGTAATATACATAAATGGGTGATCTAAATATCTCAGAAGAACAATTCTGCTACTCAGTATCAAGCACACTATAAAACCAAACCAGAGCACTCTTAGGGTACTCTGACTGATGTAACTACCCTGATTGTCACTCTGATGAAAGTACTCTTTGACTGATATCCAGGCCTCTGATGGATATCAAGGCTTCTGATGGATATCAAGGCTCACTTTGATAAAATCTACAGATGTAATTCTGTTCTATCCTGGAATTTTGAGGTTTCATCATTTCAAAGGTCACAAATCCTTGAAAGATGAAACACCTTCCTGAAACTATTCTCTTTAATTGATGAGTGGGAACAAGTGGCTGTGAAGAAGGCAACTCATGTAGCTACCAAACAAGCAGTAGAGGAATAAGATCAACTCATTAAGCAATCAACCACTGCAAGGTCAAACCCAGGTCTTGGGATTATAAATCTGAGTTGGAGTCTATTTCCACTATCATCCAATCAGAATGTAGTCTGAGACAGTTTCCACTATCAGCCAATCAGAATGGAGTCTTAGAGTTTCCACTACCATCCAATCAGAAAAGGCCTTTCACAAATAACACTGTAACTGGTCAAAACAAAATCTCAAACATGATCTCAAAAATTGTATGATTTTCATTCCATGAGTTCTTAATTTTTATCACCCTAGATGTGTTCTATATTTAAACTGGAAATTGACAGTGGGCTTCTTGTCATTTTTTGACTTATCTTTATCTGCCAAACTGTTGTGTTTGGTATGATGAGAATATTAAATTCAGATCATGATGTCACTGTATCAAGATAATCGAGGTCACCTTTACCACATCTATAGCCAATGCATGACCTGTCCCTGTTCTTAGTCAGCTAAATGTCCAAATCAACATTTGAAGCCTCAAGCAGTCAAAGGTTTATTTTTGACAAAGTACTGTACCATATATATATATATATATATATATATATATATATATATATATATATATATATATATATATATATAGCTCTGCTAAGTAAATAAGAGCTCTGATAAGTAAACAGTTAGTCATCAGAAGTTCACATAACATCCCCTGTTGGTGTCACTCATCAGTGTCATATTCACCCAGATACAGAGGTTATATCTCAGGCCCATATTCACCATAGATCATTTCCATGTAGCCATTTTTGTTACAGGTTAATATACAGCAGAAAAATGTGGTTAAAAAAACATAAAATTTAAATCATTAATAAATTAAAGTCATTATATCAGGATAAAAATATGCAACATTTTAAGAAACTATACTGACAGGATTTTCATTATAAGCAATTGTAATGACAGGATATACCTCTTAAGTAATTATTCCATCTTATACAACTGTACTGATATGAATTTCATTTTAAGCAATTACTGACAAGAGTTCCATTTAAACATAACTGGATTTCCATCTTAAACAATTTACTGACAGGATTTCTATTTTAAGCAATTACTACTGACAGGATTTCCATTTCAAGCAATTGCTACTTACAGGATTTCACCTTGAACAATTGTACTGACAGGATTCCCATCATAGGAAATTTTACGACAGAGTTTTAACATAACAGGAATTTCATCTTAAACAATTTAGTGACAGGATTTTCATCTTATGTGATGGTACTGACAAATTACTGAGGGGAATTCCATATTAAGCAAATGTACTAAAGGATTCCAAGATGATATCCATGGGAACATACTCAGTCTCTTCTGTTGCTATTTCAACTGCCATCAAGCACCCAGCTGTATTTATATCATAATAACTTTTTTTTATATCACAAAAGCTTTACATATCTCAGCCACTTTTATCAACAGTCAGTAGCTTCCTATCCTTTGTTGGTTCTTATCAGGGTTTTCCCAGGTTCTTTCTCCATCAGCTATTCTGGCTGCCATGATATATAGCCTATCACATACTGATAATGGTGTTGAACCCAAAACATTATTATTAAACCCAAAACAACAGCAACATCATTATCAATAGTTTGAGGCTAAATCAAATTAAGTATTGCAGAAATAACACTGAAACTCAAGAGTGCAGATATATCATTCGTGGTTGAAATGTTGCTGTTATTTTTTAGGACCATCTTTTTATGTAGATTTTTACTTTGCACATCATTCACTAAACACGTACAAATGAAGCATCATTATGATTACCTCAAAGCTTCTTTGAGGAAGTGAAGTTACTCTATTGTACTAGAAACACATGAGGACAGCTTAGGTCATTGTATAATATCTCACAGATCATGGTCAACCCTGTTCAAAATGGGGTTGGGAGAGGGAGTTATAAACATGCATTTATGAGATTACCATATGTACCCCTTTTTAAGTAGAGTCAAACTGAAAACAACATTGCATAATACACCTGCATATCAGGGTCTATGTTGTTTTGTTCTACTGATTAGTCTTAACAAACAGCACATATACACTCCTTACAAGATACCTTGGGATAAGGTAGGCATAGTCATAATTACCATCATATTGTGTAATACTCAATATAATGTACTTCATTCTACATCACCTTTAACTTTTGAAACCTCTTTTAGGCATGAGAAAGACCTAGCAGCATACTAAAAAAAGAAGTAAATCAATATGTGTAGATGAACACAGTACCAAAATTACTGATATATGACCAATATTTATACGAAATTTAAAGAAAGAACCAAAAAAAAAAAAAAAAAATAACCCACCAAACTTAATAATAAAATGAAAATATTTGGGCCCAAGTATTTATGTACCCATAGTTTAAATGAAAGGAATGGGCTTAATTTCTTTAAGCATGACAAATATTAAATGTACACTCAGTACAGGACTAGTATCAAAAATGCAATTCTCAAAAGCCAATAGTTCTTGCCCTTGTAAAAAGGAGTTACCTCCCTTTATCTGTAGTAACTGCAAATCTTGGGCAATTAGTTTCATTTCAGGATAAACAAAATCGTGTGTTATTGTATGTTGGAACCTACCTTTTATAAACTATTTAAA
>JAEAOA010000968.1:302500-515000 GCA_016746295.1 Potamilus streckersoni | reverse complement strand
TGTATCAAGACAGTAATATTTATGTATCATAGTTTCATGTCATTTATTTTGACAGGATTTCGTTTGGTCTCTGTCTGCTTGAAATAGACTTTTTAAAAATGATATCTTCAAATCTTCCATGCTATAAAAATAAAAGATGTTATTAGATTCGAAGCCGTCGTGTTATTTATTTATTTTTAATTTCCTGATCGCACTCCCTCATCTTTGAACATTTTTCCATTAAGTAAATATATCAGCTAACGAAACACCCTCCACCATATTTTGGCTAATATAAAGAGGTATTGTGTATATACAGGTTTTATTCATATATTACAGGTCCTAATAGGTTCAAACAAGATGAGAGAGAGAGAGAGAGAGAGAGAGAGAGAGAGAGAGAGAGAGAGAGAGAGAGAGAGAGAGAGAGAGAGAGAGAGAGAGAGAGAGAGAGAGAGAGAGAGAGAGTTACAACGAAGCAAACATCGTCATTTTTCTGCGTATTCTTAAATTAAAAAAATACCATAAGCCAGTAATTCCAAGCTTTTTGCTTTTTTAAACAAAATTGTATTGGTTTTGCTAACGGGTTTGAGAAATGTTGTTAACTCACTATTTTACATTTGGTATTATTTTTTGTCGTTGCTGCAAATTACAAATGCATCCCCCCTAAAAAAAAACTTCTCTGGAAACGGTTGGACGATTTTCATAATTGGTGATGAACCCTTCCGTTGAAACAAAAGGAACCCTTTCCCAATCCATGGAAAATAAGAGAATACCTTCCCCAATCCGTGGCAACAAAAGGACACCTTTTTGCATCCATGGAAACAACAGGACCACTTCTCTAATCCATGGAAACAAGGGAACCTTTACCAATCAATGGATTACCGCTCCGGTGGCCAAGTGGTTAGAGCGTCCGCCTACGATGCTGGAGGTCGCGGGTTCCAACCCATGCCAAGTCATACCAAAAGAATTTTTAAAATGGTACTAATAGCTGCGCCTCTTGGCGCTCTGTACTAAGAGGTTAGTGTTAGTACTGGTTGGTCTGGTATCAGGATAACGTATGTATGCCCATATGTATGCGGCATGATGCCTCAGTGCTAGACATCACTATAAACTTTCACACTGCACACATCCTAGTGATATGACTGAAAAATTGTTACAGCTCCGTTAAAAATCTAAATCACACACACATACACACACGCACACACACATACACACACATATACACACACACCAATCCATTGAAATACAAAAGACACATTCCACAATCCATGAACACATCAGGGCCATTCTCCAATCCATGGAAACAAGAGAACACCTTCCACAATTCATGAAACAATAAGGACGCATTCTCCAATCTATGGAAACGAAAAGGTACCTACCACCTACCCCAATCTATGGAAGAAAAGGAACTCTTATCCAATCCATGAGAAGAAAATGACCCGTGCACCAATCCATGGCAATAACAGGACCCCTTCTCCAACCCATATAATCAAAAGAACACCTTCTCCAATCCATAAAATCAAGAGAAAACCTTCTCTAATCCATGAAATCAAGAGAACATCTTCTGAAATCCATATAATCAAAAGAACACCTTCTTCAATCCATATAATCAAGAGAACACCTTTTCCAATCCATATAATCAAGAAAGCACCTTCTCCAATCCATAGAATCAAGAAAACACCTTCTCCAATCCATAAAATCAAGAGAACACCATCCCCATCCATTGAACAAGAGGACACCTCACTTAATCGATGGAAACAAGAAAACACCTCCACTAATACCGATGAAAACATAATTTCTCTCAAAACCGCTAAATTGATATTCACACAAAGAAAAGAACTTACGTTACTACATTTCATAAAAGCAGGTGTTCGGAAAGAGTATGAAAAACAACTAGATAGATAAAAAGGAAGGAAAAGTCAAATAATCTAATCAAGGTAGGAAATTTGCAATTTCTAGTCCTTCACAATAGCCATTCCTACAAATGTCTAATTATAAAAGCAGCCGAAATTAAATTTAAATTAATTAGTTGTTTGTTTTTTTTCCTTCAGATATCGACATCGTGGTCGCCGCGTGCTTCACAGCAAGCAGGTGCTTCTGATGATTGTTGTACTGAATGTTGTTGATTGTCTTCTGGTACTTGGGGAATTAATGTTGGACATTCATTATATGAAAGGTACGTTTTTAGTTAATTTGCAAAATCAACACTTACCGCATTAATGTAACTTTATATAGCATTCATTCGGTACACGAATGTCTAATAAAATTCATATTATTTTTTATAAATCCACGGTGTGAAGAAGATAAATGCCTTTACGAAGCTGTGACAGAAATCTACATATAACGACTCAAACTGACCAACCTGCTAATAAATCCTCTGCATATACTTTATATTGGCTCATCCATCCACCGGTCAGCCTGTTCATCTGTTCCTTTGGTCATCTATTACACTTTGGTGTCCACTTCGTAACTCTAAAACCTTAAGGCTGTTAGTCAACTTAATGTATGCTTCTAGGTCAAGATCACATAATGAAAATTGAATGTGTACTCCTATTTTTCATGTTTGAGTTTTCATTCTTTGTTCAGTTTTTGTGCTCATAGAATTTCATGATTTCGTGAACATAATCTCTTATCATGAAAGCAATATTCAAATCTAGAGTATGAACCAATCATATTTGTGCAATTTTTTTATATCTCAAATCCATACGTAATCACATTTCTGTACTCTAATGACCTTTCAAACACGCTTATGTCCATGGACCGTTGTATACATTAATGTTGTCGTATACAACGCCAGCTTATAAAAATATTATACAGTTTTACAATCTGAAATCTCGTATCATTCTGTACGAGAAAGGTTTTACACCACTCATATTTTGTTTAAAACAAAGCAAAACAAAAATGATTATCGGATGCCAGACCACAGTATAACCGGATGTACACAATCACTCATATTTGTTTTTATCATCTCCTCAAGATATTTCGTCCTTTAAAATAGTTAAAGTATATAAATGTCACTTGAATTTGCTCATCGCTCCGAGAGCAGGTGAAGAATTAGGAATGGTGTTTAGGAACGACGTATTCATTGTTTATTTGCGTAACAAGGAATTATTCATTAACTATTATACTCTGGTACAATCAAGTTGTAACACTGAAATTGTCGCAGATTGACACCCATAATATAGTTACAAATATATTTCAACTATTTATGCTGTGAAAAAAGTATTTTACAAAAGACTCGAGGGAGGACCATTAAAAATGTTGTAAAATTTCTGTTTGATTAATTTAGCTGCATGCGATTTCTTTTTTAATTAAGAGTTAATGTTTATCTCATAATTCTAGTACATTGCACAAAGTAATGAAAAACATGCTGTTCTGATGTGAAATCTTTCTAAATTACGGCTACCCTTCTGGTTTTAATCGAAGTTAATTAAGTAGTATAACAAAGGCAAATAAATACAAGAAAACATTATCTCGATGCTTAAAAAATTTTGATGTTCCTTTAGAACTAACTTACTATTTTTATCATACATATACAGTTCTCAGTGGTAGAGTCCTTGCTACAAACTAAGCAAAATATTTGACTTTTGCTGAGGAAGATATTTTCTATATAAATAGAGAACCACTTCAATGTCAGCAGACCGACAACTTAATAAACGTCGTGATGGTAGGAAAGTGCTTGGAATAATCCATGAAAAAAAGCTAAATAAAATTTAAAGTGTGGCTAACAACAAGGAGGTTTGGGCCACAACGCGATGGATTGGTAGTGGTGTCGAGGGTACGGGTGTAAATGTGTTATGGAAACCACGAGAGATGAAACTTGCCAGGATGGTGTTCCGTACCCGTAGTGTTCAAGCGTAAACACCAAAACGTATAAAATGCTAAGCAAGATATGAATTGCATCTATCGATTCGTCAAGCATTTAGATATATATTAAGTCAGTTCAATAACTTACAGAGCTCGTCTTCAAAAGGCAATTCTTGCTCATTAACAACGAATGTTGTTTTGTGATATAAATGTTCCATCGAGCTCATTTAAGCACCGCCCACAGCTAAAATGACTGGTCGATTATAGAGACAATTTGGCTGACATATATATTGTAATAAGATACGCTAAAGTGCCACTGAGAACTGGATCAATTGTGATACAAAATACTGCGTCTTTCATCAGCGATTTTAGAAGAAAAAGTTGGTAGAATACTTTATGGCTATAACTGATAAATCAGATTTACATGGGCTTGGAATAACTTTCAAGTTTCCCTAACACTCACGACCCTTATCTACCACAATATAACCCATATTCATGTGGTTAAGCGGAATAACAAGTTTTTTTTTCTCTTAGGTCGCTCTCCGGGATCACATAACAAAACAAAAAAAAAACAACAAAAAACAAAAAAAAAACAAAACAAGAAATATGTCGCATGATATATACGTGGCAAATGATGAACACAGAAAATATTATTTAGACTAAAACGTGTTTAGTATTCACAAACCTACACACACTTTACAGATGACCGGCAGTTTTCACCCTGTTATACATTGTATTATATTTAGTATTTTTTAGGTGAAGCTTGTCTTATTGATGAAAATAGTTTTATTGAAGCAAATAATGAAACATGTCACTAATTTCTCCACTACTAATAATACAAATTTCCTTTCATGTCTAGGTATTCTTTCCCAAATTCCAATTTCTATAAAAAAATATGACTACTTGCTCTAAACTTTGTAAATATTTTGTACAACGTTCTTGACAAGCTTACTTATTTTCTAATTCCAATTCAATTTTATATCAAGAATAAGTTGTCCATTTTCGTATTAATTTATTATCTCGAGTTCCCGTGATAAATATTATTTTGAGGTCAGGTATCAAATATAATTTTTATGCCTTGTATTAACTTTTAATTTTAGGCCATGTATTAAATAATATTTGAGGTCAGGTATTAATACAATTTTGAGGACCTTTATTAATTATTATTTTTTGACCATGTATTACATATTGTTTTGAAGCCCTGTACAAAATATTTTTTAGGCCCTGCATTAAAGTACGGTATCCAAGTATTCGTGGCTTCTATCTAAAGAGGTCTTATCAATATTATCTTCCGTAGCTCAGTAGGTATAACAAACTTAAACCAAAAGTAGGTAGCTCTTGCCAAAATACGGCGCGTACCGAGTACAAAAACCCTTTCTTGAGACGACACTATATGTACTAAACATTAGGCCCGTGGGAAACTAATAAAGAGAAAAGATGTAATAAGTTTTAATGGCTTCTTTATTAGATTAGATTCAAATTAGATTGCATTGATTTGAAATTTCAAGATTACTTAACAAATATCAAGTTTACTATGCGGAAAAACCATTACTAAACCATTTCGATTTATGCAAAGTACATGCGAGTTCTAGTAATAGAACGTAGATTCCATCTACGTTATTAGGGCACACCCATATAACGCCCTATGCATTATAGAGCTCTGTAAACTAGGTCAGCTCGGAATTTCCTACAGTTTCGATAAACCATACCACAAACAGGTTAAAGTAATTAAAGCCTATGCTATTGCAAGAAAAACACATTGAAATAATACTAATAACAAGAATTAAGGCAGCCCACCATTGGGTTGATGAACTTGGAAGAGCTCTGTAAAAGTACCAACGTTAAATTGGGGAGCACAGTGCAGACGCTGACGGTTAATTGCTGCTTAATCTGCGTTACGTTGTATTTGACGTAATCGTACATTCGACATAGCTGGTAAAGTCCTCCAAACTTTACAGAGGTATAGAGGTTACAAAATTATATTAAAAGACGAGTTTATAATAGAGTGCTATTATATCGCGGGTCTTAAAGTTAGCTATCGGCGCATAAGGAATAAAGACAATGACCTTCAAGTCGGTTTCATGTTCTTTGCTCTGTATTAATGTACATTTAATTTCTAGTTTAAATCAGGTGATTGTGAAAAATTATCAATAAAGAGATGCCATGTGGATTCTAGGTTATACAAGGGGCGTTATTCAGATATCGCAGTAATGCTGAAAAAATATTGTTTTTACTAGGGCATATACTTGTCATAATGGTCGGATCTTTATATATATATATATATATATATATATATATATATATATATATATATATATATATATATATATATATATATATATATATATATATATATATATATATATGCTGTAAAAAAATGTAAATCAATTGGAAAATCGGATACTACTTCAAAGACTCGTTCTGTCACCCTCCAACAACAGAAACTAATTTGAGAGAATTAAAAGAATTCAAGCGTAAACACTTGCGGATGGGTGGGGCCAGGATTATCAGTGATAAGGGGCACACCAACATGAGCATGAAAGTACTTGACGACCACAAACGTTTTAAACAAAAATCTGTGTTACATTTAAAAGTAATAAATCGTGTAGAACAAAGAATTTTTAATGTCAGCACCAGAAAACAACAACATTAACATCCTTCATATTTTGATTTATGTTCTACCATATATCCGATTGTTTGCTTCTTGGCAAATATGGCAATCATGTGATTTAAATATTGCATAAAATTATTTGACTATATGAAACAGTAAACTGGTCATCGCTACAGTAATATCGATTTTAAGAAGATATAGATTTTATTTGAGAACATGGGGTAGAACCATGTTTTGAGAAAGTGAAATTTATGGGCGCATTTTAAAATCGTGTACTCGCCACGTTTTCCTGAAATAAAATTTGTGATGCAGAACTAGTAATTTATGGTCCTTCAGAATATATTAGCTAAGCACACGATAGATGGCGCTATGCAAAACATTATCGAAAATCTCGAAAACTTCAGTATCAATGAACTCGCGATATCTTAGGAAGTTACCATGAAACACAAACTCTACAGGAAGCTCTCACTGATCCTCCAAACTCCCGCGACGAATCAGACGGCGGCTAAGAAAGCTATTCGGAAATAACTAGAGATGCAAAGAACACCGCTTGCGTACACAATGGAACAAATAATAAAGAATGACGATAAAGTACTCATATACATCAATTGAAGTAGACTCTTAATTTACATTTGAATATATGTGTGATTTAAATTTTTAATGTAGCTTTAAAACATTTTCAGTCATATCGCTACGATGTGTCCAATGTGACAGTTTATAGTAATGTTTAGCACTAGGGCATCATGCCGCAGAGATGTAACTTAATATCCCACCCAGTCATATTATCCTGATGCCAGGCCAACCAGTCATAACACTAACCTCTTAATGCTGAGTCCCAAGCAAGGCAGCTATTAGTATTTTTTAAAGTCTTTAATATTACTCGGCCTGGGTTGGAACCCACTATATATATATATATATATATATATATATATATATATATATATATATATATATATATATATATATATATATATATATATATATATATATATATATATATATATATACACACACACACACAACAAAGTAGAAACATGTTAATTCAGTGATGGAAGTGGAAAAACAACTACGCATTACCTTGTATATTACGGTTGCATTAGGACCATGTGGTTATTGGTTGCTTAAACCAGTAGCATTAGAAGACGAGTTTGAACGTGTTTGCATGGCGGACTGAACTGACTTGGACTGCATCTGTAGCAATTGTGTCACCAAACATCAGACATTCCAGGTGTGGTCAGCTGCGGGTTTTGTTTCTTCTTACTTCGATTTACGGGTTTTACTTACACGAGAATCCATTTATCTATCCACTAATTCTTACCAGAGAATATGAATTATATACAACGTAACATTTACACAAATATCTATTTCTTCTGACGCATGGAACATGAACAACGTAAAACAAAGTCATTTGTCCGTATTGAGCAGGTGTGTTAAGTCTATCAAATAAAGTAATGAAATGCATGCGGATTAGGTATTAGAACATCAATTATAAAAATCGTTTGTTTTATCTATTTAACTATTACTTTTTTCAACATGTATTTCTTTATTTGCACGTTTATTTAAAAACTAACTTCTGACTTGTCATTAATTTGTGTATGATGCCCGCCTCACTGTCTATATATTTTCAACAGTATATATCAGCTTTTCGTGTTCCTACATTGTGCATCGCTTATTCCGTACATATAGTGCCTGTTTTATGACGTTTATGTGTTAGCTACACAAATAGTGTATGCATGCCTTTTCATTCTGTGTAATGAGCTTATTCGTATCCACTGAATCACGGGGTTCTTGCGTGTTCTCCTCACAAAAGAAATTATTGCTTGTTTTCTTTTCTAAATGCATTATTTAAACACTTTCCTAATCGCGTAAGCATATTTTGATTGAGTAGTATATGCGATTATCTTTTTATTACGTGGCTAGTCCTCATACAGTGAGATGGTTATGTTCAAAATAAACCCTTTTTCCCAAGCAAGAGTCCATAGGAGGATTTTGGCTTTAATTTACAGAAGACATTTATATCTGCACTACAGATCTTAGTTATTTACACAGACAAAAAAAATCTCGATATTAGAACATACTAAAAGGCATGCCCTGAAAGGAAGACAGCATATCTACATCATAATTGGAGTCTCCTGTATGGACTCGCTTTAGAGATGTTACATAATCTTAGATCTGGTTGACTGGTTCTGAAAATCAGGTTATAAGACAGAAGAAATGAACACTGCTCTCCAGTGATTTGGCGGTACTTTAAAAATAGGAATGGTTCAGAAATGTGCTTGTATAGGATAAGGAATTTCAAAGTGGAAATATATGATAGGTCCAGTACTCTCAATTTTAATACTATTCAGAACACTAATTAACTTCAAAACTTTAAGCCAGTGCTGTCCAAGCTTTTTGATACCATGAGCTACTGAAAATTTTTTTCTTGAAGCCGAGGGCCGCAGCATGAAATGAAAGTAGGCCATTAACTTTATTTTTGTATTGCTCAAACTCTGACGGGCCATTTAAAATCAGCCCGCGGGCCGCATGTTGTATCTTGATATCAAATCTTCAATAGAACTTAAAAAAGTAGGTTTCTTTTCATTGTTACGCTGGAAATATACTTTAGAACCGCCAATAAAATATTGCGATTCTATATTTAATTTTGAAAACTGAATCTAATGAGCATGAGCTAAATTGTAAGAAAACTTCGTTACAATGGTATCGGGATATGGATCACAATATTCTTAAAAATGGTACCTGGATATTGGTCTCGATATTCATAATAATGGTACCTGGACATGGATATCGATATTCATAACAATTGTACCTGTACATGGATCTCGATATTCATAACAACGGTACCTGGACGTTGGTCTCTATATTCATAATAATGGTACCTGTATATGGGTCTCAATATTCATAATAATGGTACTTGGAAGTGGATCTCGATATTCATAACAATGGCACCTTGATATGGATATCAATATTCATAAGAACGGTGCCTGGACATGATCTAGATATTAACAATAATTGTATCTGGAAATGAATCTCGATATTCATAACAATGGTAGCTGGACATGAATAACGATATTTATAACAATGGTACCTGAACAAAGATATAAATATTCTTACAAATGGTACCGGGACATGCACGATATTCATAACAATGTTACCTGTACATGGATTTCAATATTCATAACAATGGCACCTGAACATGGTTCTCTATTTTCATAACAATGGTGCTGGGACATGGATCTCGATATTCATAACAATGGTACCTGAACATTGATCTCGATATTCACAACAATGGTACCTGGACTGGGTCTCGATATTCATAACAATCGTACCTGGAATGGAAATGGAATAACGATATTTATAACAATGGTACATGAGCAAAGATATATATATATATATATATATATATATATATATATATATATATATATATATATATATATATAACAATCATACGTGGACATGGATATAGATATTCATAAGAATGGTACCTTGACATGATCTAGACATTCACAATAATGGTACCTGGAAATGAATCTCGATATTCATAACAATGGTAGCTGGAAATGAATAGCGATATTTATAACAATGGTACCTGAACAAAGATATCGATATTCTTAACAATGGTACCTGGACATGGATGTCAATATTCATAATAATTTCGACTGGACATGGATTTCAATATTCAAAAGAATGGGACATGGACATTGCCGTGGATTTTGATATTGGAATAAATGGCAAAAGGGCACGGATTTCGATATTCACAGCAATGCATCTGGAAATTGATCTTAATATTCATAACAATGGTACAGGGACATGGATATCGATATAGTAGTATAGGAAAACCAGGTTTTCAACTCACTTTGTTTTTTACCCTCCAAACAAGTATAAATTATCCCCCACCCCACCCCCTTTTCTTCCAAAATAAACCAGGTTTTCAACTCACCCTAGAGGAAAACCAGGTTTTCAACTCACTTTGTTTTTTTACCCTCCAAACAAGTATAAATTATAGTCCTAAATTATCCCCCACCCCACCCCCTTTTATTTCCAAAATAAAACAGGGTTTTGACTCACCCTCCCCCACCTCTTTTTTTTCCCCCTACTACTACCTGTAAACAGGTATTTTGTAACCAAACAAAACAACAGGTGTTGGAATGCGATAAGCTCTTTACACAGAGGTGACTAATTTGTTAGAACAGCGCATGTGTGGAATACAATTATTCTAAAGACGGCAAACGGGTTTTACCACAAGATAACAGGATGAAAATTAAACTGTGCATTAGAACGTTTCAGTTAACAAGGTGGAAATTAAACTAGCATTAGAATGAAAATGATATTATTTTATATCTCGTTACCAATGATTAATGTTTCAACTGTTGATATTAAAAATATTTCACTATCACGACTATAGATACTAAATTTTACTTTACCACTCACACAGCGACGGGACTCAAACAGATCTTTCATTTCTGGTTTGTTCAGAGGATATTTTTTGTTGATAAAATATACCTTTGACCGATCGAGATCAATTGTGAGTTTAGTATAGTTTTGTTGGCTAATGGGGCTGTGAAAGTTTTTAAATTCCGTTAGCAACTTTTGATACAATTGTTCGAGATAATTGAAATACATGCTGTTATCAGATCTGATGAGCGAAAGTTTTAACTTGTCACATGTTCCATTAAAACATATACCTGATGTTTCATTATTAAATTCAACTGTCAATTGTTTACCGTCCATCATTAGATATTTGATGTTACTATTGTAGCTATTTGTCATTGTCAAATTTTCAAGCATTATTTTATAAGTTTAGATAAAATTTCAGTTGGAAAAGATAATGTCGAGTATAGATCTATCATCATAACAATACCCAAGGGCAAATGTATCTACCCCATTTTCACAATAGCGTTTGTCATCAAAATTATACAATCCACGTTTGATAATGACATCTGTTTCGAGTTTATGATGATTAGTTCGAATTGCCATAGCTCTCATAAAACTAACACCACCATCAAGCGCGTACTTGTAGTCATCAAATTTCATAAACTTTTTAACAAAATTACGAGGCAGACCTTTGGCTTTTTTCGTTATTTTATTATTATCTAACAATACGGCATACATTTTACTACGTAATCCGATAAAGTATTTGATAGCGCTCGAGTTCATTTCATCTTTAAACTTACCAATAACCTTTTTATTTATGTCGTCATGAAATTTACTGTCACGTGGATAATCGGAAAGATCAAACAGATGTCGATTATCGTACATGTCCTGATAGATGTCCTCACATTCAATTTCATACACGAGTGAATCAGTATCAGTAAACAATAATCTACTAGCCGGCCACTGATTTTTAACAAAAGTGTAATGAAAATCGTACATCATCCACTTTGATAAATCTAACACTGCAGCTCCAACATAGATCGGCTTGTTTAGTTTTAGATTTGTTTTTCTTCTTTGTATCGCAACAAGATTTTCATTAAATATTTTCATGCTCACAAAATCATCGTCTGACACAAGTTTGTTTCTGCGATTGACATCATTAACTATTTCAATATTTACACGTTTCCTAATATTCTCCATCGTCTTACCAAAAACGGAATTGTTCATCAGTTTAAAGAAGTTTTTCTCAAACTCTGTTTTTGCTGCAGCTCTTCTTGAAGTGTTGGAGTTAATATAACCTCTCATCCACGGCGACTGATTAAATTTTAGTACACGATGAACTTTTCTCAACACAAGACCAGCATCGACTGCTTGTTTGAAAACTTTGTAATGCAAAACATAATTTTTCTTATCAAGTAAATTTGGTACTAGTTTCTTGACCATGGAATGTTGCCTTGGTGATGCTAACGCTTGTTGTTCTTTTGATAACAAACTATAATCTATAACCATCGATTCCGCACAGAAAGGGTAATCGTTATGTAATTTGTGTAGCGAATTTGGATAATCAAGATCAACTTCAACGAAATAGGAAACATCGTCAGGTATCTTTTTTTCTGTCTCTGATAGAAATCGATCAACCGTGATCCAATGAAATCCGCTAAAAGGCATTGGTTCTGCCATCGAACCACCGTAAAGATTATTACAATCTAGATAAATTATATACTTCGAAGGAAGGTCAGGGTTATACTGTTTCAGGTATTTGTTGTTTGCTTCAGCATATTTTTTTGTTATCACGCTAATACCACCTCGGATACCTTTTTCGATAAAATTGAACATATCAACATCAGTCAGTAATTCTAACCTTACCTTACTAAACTTTAGCAAAGCATCCCATGACAACCCAGGGGCAGAATAATACCAGCAAGGATCTAGTCCATAATTATTATAACTCACTTCACGAAAACTTTCAAAAACATCTGCTAATAATAACACGTCAGTTTTCAGGTATAAATCATGATAATCACCAAAAGTCTCACAATCAAACTCTTTCCAGATATCTTGTGCATACCTGTACTCGTCATCAGTTATATTTTCATTTTTAAGTTGTGAGTAAAATTTGTCTTTGTCAGGTAAAGATATTTCATCAAATTTACTCCAATCGTCGAGGTATTCGTATGGAAAAACTCCTTTTTTAGCTAGTAGATTAAATTTATCTCCAAAACAGTCTCTTAGGTTATCAAATTTACTACAACCTTTCACTAACTCATCTAACGAGGCTGCCATAAACTGCAGGCTGTCAATAAAACGTAATTTACCTAGCGTAACTGACATGTACTTTTCAAAATTATTTGGGATGCATTTGATGACGTTATCGAGTTTTAGATGAGCTTTTTATCTCAAGATCACCAAAAGCTTCTACTATAATATGGCTATCATATCCTCGAAAATTGTGAAGAATAACCGGAATAAAATCTGGAGCATGAAATTTTAAATTACACTGATTATGAGCCGCTCCACGATACTGTCCAGTCAAATGACAATGGTCATGTACTTTTTTATCATCGTCAAAAGCTTTTTCACAAATATGACAAATTTCTGCTTGCTCGTGATTGGATTCTTGTTGAGGTGTTAATTTTAACATTGGCGTTACTTTTTTCAAATGAGTAAATATATTATCAACTTCATTAATCAACTGCTTGAGAAGCCAAACAGCTGGATTTTTACCACGATATAATTTGATTGATTTAGATAATCTAGAATCAGTACAACAAACTACCTTATACGCTACTCCACACGGAACATGATTTTGAACTTTTCTTGTACTCGATTGATTAGGATTATTTTCTACACCAAGTACAGGTTGAAGTAGGCATTCGAAATCAGCGTATATGACGAAAGGAATTTTTAGTTTGTGATTATGATGGACAAACTGTAATACACTATCTTTTTTAGATGGCATTGTTATTCTTTGCACATCACTACAGTACTGCAAATGCTTTTGTAATGTTTCATTGCTTGTACAGCCATGCAAGCAGCGGTAACAAAAGAACTTTTTGTTCTTATCCTTATTGTACTGTCTACCAACTAGTCCGTTAAAGTTTTTAATCCAAACATAATGATTTTTGTAGTACAGTAAATTTATAGTCGATTGTGAAGCTTTTTCTGAAATATATCTCGGATATACGTCCTCCTTTTCATCTAGTCCGAAAACGTTAATTGAAACATTATTCTGCTTTTCAAATTTTGGTATTTGATTTTCTGCCACTGGAAAGTTAATATCTTTAAAATTTAATCTAGACACATGACTGATATACCTTTCAACACGAGTAGCGTTTTTTTCTGCTGGAAATAGTGCGGAAAGAACAGCCCATTGGAAACATTTGTTATCTACGTTTTTGATGTTTATACAACATCTTTTACTTTTTATTTTTGGTGGCAGGTCGACGTATGAACTACCTCGTAATACATTATATTTCATCGTGTGAAACAATATTCCTTTGATCATTTCAAACTTCCAACCCGAACCTAATTGACTAAATTCCTCTATTTTTTTCCAATTTCTTGGTGTATTTCATCAGATAGTGATAATAGATCAGTCCCAAGCAAAACACGTCTCGATTTTGCGTTAATATAAGGTTCTGCAATTTCCTTGTTAGTTAATTCTTCCATTATAACTAACTTTGAAAATATAACATGATATTGCACAAATAATCTGATACTTTTATGTTTTTCGAGCTCACGTTTTACAATTGTCTGTAATAGGTGGTAAAGATTAGTTGCATTAAAATTTACTAAAACAATTTGATTATCAAACTGATAACTATTATCAAAACCTGCAAAAGCAGTCGCTATTTTATTAGGTTCTCCCATAAAGCTTCTCTTAGCTATATCACGCAATTTTAACATTATTATACTATAATGTAATATCTAATTGATAATTTTTTCACACTGCGCATGCGCTAAAAATCAATTAGAGATAAAAAATATCTCCTATAATATAATGACAGCAAATCTAACAAACACATGTGAGCAAGAAGCATATCAAGTTCACCCAAAACATAACTTTATCTCACACTGCGCATGCGCTGAAAATCAATTAGAGATAAAAAATATCACCTATAATATAATGACAGCAAATCTAACAAACACATGTGAGCAAGAAGCATATCAAGTTCACCCAAAATATAACTTTATCTCACACTGCGCATGCGCTAAAAATCAATTAGAGATAAAAAATATTACCTATAATATAATGACAGTAAATCTGACAAGCGCACGTGAGCAAGAGATTTATCAAATTCACCCAAAGTATAACTTATACGCTGGAAATGTAATTGGTTCGGTTATTAACATTAAAACTAGAATACCTGTTGGCAAATTAACGTCAGCGGGTTATAACATTAGTGTAAAGGGAGATAATGCTGAGAGGATTGTAATATTTAGAAAAGATTTTATTTACACGTTGTTCTGCGATGATATTCCAGAGGGACAGCGTGTATATCATTATAATGGTATCACTGATGATAATATTGAAAATTTATCCTTACAAGATGAGTTTCAGCCACACCCAGTATTTGATTTATACGAGGCTAACGATCGCGGTATTATTAGAAATAGAAAAACTAAAAAAGTTCTTAGTAATATTAGCAATATGGGATATATCAGGGTAACAGTTAGAGGAACATCAACAAATCAAGTTCGTTATCTTGGTCATAGGTTTGTTTATGAGGTGTTCAATGGATCTATACCCAATGGTCTTGTTATTAATCACATCAATAATATACAAACTGATAATCGATTGGAAAATCTAGAGATAGTAACGCAACAGGAAAATGTGAGAAAAGGAAAAAATAGTAATGGTATTAATTTTAGATGCCCAATAAAACCTGTTATTTCAAAAAACCTCGAAACGGATGAGGAGATCGAATTCAAATCGATTTCAGCTGCGGCGAAATATTATAAGATAAATCCCGCAGTCGTAAAAATTATAGCTGATGGAGCAACAAAATCAACTTTTGATTTGATGTAAATAATAAATTTTGTAATTCGGTTTGTCAAGCAATGATGAGCAAATGTATTATCATGTGTTTAATTTTAACGTTGTTACTGCATTTATTAATTTTTCTTTTTCTGCTTCTGTTGTTATTTTAGGATCCCCTTGCTTAAAAAACATCAACATTTTAAACCCAACAAAATTTTCTTACCGCTTCAGTGTTCGTTTAATTTCAAATTTTAAACTTTTTGGTGAATTTTATCTTCGGTCATCTTAAAATTAATAAATTAGAAAAAAAATATTTAAAATATGGATTGATGAACGACTCGCGAACTTAGAAAAAGATATAGTGAAAAGGTGTAGTGAAGGTCGTATGTGTGTCTACTAGTATTACTTTTCCAAAGTTTTATAGAAAATCTGTGGTTTATAGCAAAGATGATATTTTTAAAACAATGAATTGTGATGATGGTGAAAAGTCTGTTGTGAAGATCTAATTACAGCAGATCAAAAAACAAAAGGTAATAATGTCAAGTATCACATTGCTAAGCAGCTAATTAAATTTAATTTTACCGTTGCCGAACAACAACTGTTCTGGCAGTTAATCAAACCTTTTTTAAATATCAAGATCCCAGGCCGACAGAAAAATATCAAATTTGATTTCATATTTATCAAGATTTTTAATCTAATGACGATCTCTAACGATCGTAAGCAGTATCTAATATCATTATGTAAACCAGTAAAATGTAAATCTGTCAAACAAAAGTATGAGTTAATTTATAATAGCATTATATCATAATCTGCTTGGTTGGGATCCAACTGTTAAATTTATCACTATACCCACGCCATTTGACTAAACTTTTATCCCCTTTTTTTCTAATCACTTTCTCGATAACAAAAACATCCTGATCAGTTTTCTGTAGTTCTTGTTCATAAAAACTACCTACAATCGGTTCCCCTGCCAGATCTTTTAAAACGTACGTTACAGGTACTGTTAAAAGTACCTTATCAATTACAAAAACTTAACACCTTTTTCATCAAAGAAATTCTAACTTTATCACCAACCTTAAATTTATGTCTGCGGTACATGTTTTCATTTGCTAATATTGGATTTTTAACAGCTTTTTTAGGTGTCATTTTGATGGTTCGATGTTTCGTGTTATTATATTCGCTTACGATTTGAGAAAGGTCATCGATGTACCTGTTGGTGTTTTTAGCTGTCATATGTTTGTGTATTTTCTCGTTTAGCGTGCGATTAAATCTCTCAACAACAACGCTTTTACCCTCATTTCCTGTAACATACCTTTTTATATTATTTTGTTCTAGAAACTGTTCAAACTTTTTGTTAAAAAACTCAGATCCATGATCAGTCCAGATTTTGTTTGGTTTTCTTTCTGTGCTTGTTATTATCTGCTTTAGCGCATCGGTCATTGAAGTTCCTGTCTTATCTGAAACAGGTATACTGAAAGCGTATTTGCTAAAAACATCTATAACATTAAACAAATACCTTTTTGGAGCGCCATCATCCACCAAATCTATTGCCCAGATATCATCTACACCATTAGCGACAACTTTACGTCGTGGAAACTTTTTTTTTTAGGTCTGTGTAGTTCGACTGCAAGATCATCATATACTTTATTTCCCCGATCGTGAGGTGATTGACGAGACTCTCCGAGTCCAAGTTTATATTTTGCTCCAATTATTCCCTGAACAAATTTTCTATCAAAACGTTCTCGTAGATTTGTTGGCTTCATATCACGTAATTCGTCTAACATTACTTTATCACAATCTAATTTTGAGTTTTCATGATCACGATAACAGATATCATGACGCATTGCTATTGCATCCACTTGATTGTAAGGCTCTTGGCCTGGCAATGGATTGTCGTTTTCATCTAGTTGTTGATGTAGCGGATTCCATGGACCAGTATACCGATGCCCTGGCAATGTCCAACCGCCTTTTGGTTTTGGCAATTTTCCAATTAGTTTATGTATATCTATACCTGACCCTATTATTTCTCTGTCAGAATCACAGTTGCATATCATTCTATATTTTTAGTCGTCGACTAAAATAATATTAGGATAACCAGATCCTAGCGACGTCGCTGGAGATACTATCGCTGGGGACGTTTTCTTTAAAAATGTATTTTTTCTTTTTCCACAGATTGCACAAATACTTTTTAATATTATCCTGTTGTTTTTTGTTTTTTCTGTTGTTTCATTAATACCTTCTGTTTTAGTTTTACACTTGAGACAGTATGTTGACATTATTATACTTATAAGTTTAGATAAAATTAATTGCGATCTCATCATTAGCGTGAGAAGGTTGCTTATCAAACTGTAAAATAAATTTTAAAAAATTAAGATTTCTGCTCATCTGTCGGATAAACATAATACAATAATATCCGCAAGCAGACGTTCCAACAGGTTGGAGTTGATTTGACGAATAATATACTTTTGTAAATTTTTTTTTCATATACTTTTTTATTACATCGCTTGGAGGAAGTCCAAACGAGTCAAAATAATTATTATTATAAACTGCTACCCAATGCGTACCAGATCCGTCATTAAAATCTTGTATATTAATAACACATGAACTTACAGCAGATGGTGATTTTATTGCTGAGAGCTCATCTTTAGAATAAACTCCGTGAAATCCAGGAACCGCTTTTAACTTATCAATGATATCAAAATTACTCAACGGGGTCGACGAGTTCCTGGTAATGTTAGACCACGTCCGATTCCTAAAAGATTTGGCAGCAGACTTCCCGCTAGTCCCGCCAAAAGTGGAGCGAATGGAATAATTCCTCCTTGTTTTGTTTGATTGCATATGCATTTGCACTTTGGTGTTGGTGATTTTGTTTTTATTACTTTCTTTTTTTTTGTTGTTGGTGATTTCTTTTTCTTTTGTGGCATTATAATATATTATTTACATAAAATTTACAATTTTTTTATTCCACTTCCACGAATGATACCATTACCTTCGACTGCTTTCTTCGTTGCGCCAGATATTGCTCCAGACGCTGCTGCTAGTCCTAATGTTCCCAACACCGGCAAAAGTTTAGGTATTATTGTACTAGTTAATACTGATAATGCCGGACCAAGAAAACCACCTTCTTTTGCCATCGCTGTCATTTGTGCAGCACTCAAATTTAAAACAAAAGTTTTTTTACGATCATACTTTTTTACTTGATTTTTTGTTAGCATTAATTTTGTTAAAACACCATCAGAAATATTAGGATTGATTTTTAATGATACCTGTTCTCGCTTTGCAGTAGCAGCTACTAATTTTTTAACTTGGCCATCAGTCAAATACACTTCTTTTACAATATACTTTGCCATTTTATATAACAACTGTAGATTAAACTTGAACTGTCATTTTACCTCCAATAGAATCTACCGTGATAAATCTATCACTAATCACTAATGCGTATACGTATAACGGCGCTACTGGAACCGCCCCAAGTGTCCAGGTAATTTCAATATCCGCTGTGCTGTCTACAGCTCGCTCGTTATGTTTACTAACATCAAAATGAAATATAGGATAAAGCGTACGAAATTCTTCTACTGATATTTGAGTTCCATCTTCAACATCTTGATATTTTTGTATTGCGTCAAGCAGGTACATGTACGGTCGAGAAATATTTTTATTAACATCATCAGCAAAATTACACTCGATAGCTCGTTCTGGATATTGCTTTGAATTTAATCTAGCGTATATTCGTCTGACATCAGAGTGATCAAATACTGCATTATTTTGTTGTTGGTTACCTCGTCGAGCTTGTTGTTGAAATACGACAAAGATATTTCTCGGCAGTTGTTCGCTTGATGTTGTTGTGACCCTCCACGTGTAGTCAGTAGTATTTGGAACCGCTGTCTGATATACCTTATGCTGCTTAAAGTAAATTCTGTTTGTATGCTTATCAAGCGTGTTATTTAGTTCTGACATTTTAGTGATTGATGGTGTTATACGTGGCATCCACAAAGAAAGTTTGTTTATGATAAACTGTACATCAGCCCCTCCAGATCTAAACAAGCAATCGTTTTGGTCTGCTCGATCTAAAATAAGAGTATGTTTTACTCCGCGAAATACTTTATCATAATCGCGACAAAAGCCGAAAATCATGCTTAGCGGAAGCATCATTGTAATTTGACGTGATCCTGCTGCAAGTTTTCTTCGCCTAGCAAAACCTTCGTTATAGCGTGGATTTCTCACATCAAGTGTGTTAAGAAGTAAATTTAACATCGCAGTACCGTCTGCAGCTGCAGCTGGTGGTGTTATATTTAGATTATTGAAAGCTGCTGTAAGAGAAACTCTTGTAGCGTTTGCATTAGCATCTGCAGCAGGTGCGACAATATCTAGTGCAGCAGCATTAGCAATGAGAAAATTTCTCACAATTACAGTATTTTCATCAGCATTAGCTCCATGTACTATAGCGCCTCTCTTTAAAAATTCTGTTGATTCAGCTATACCCCGTCCAGTATCTTTAAACCACATCATATTAGTTGCAGTTGATCTCGAGTAATCGTCGGAAAACGAAATAATATTTAAAATTGTACTTGCAACTTGTAGGTGACTCGAAATATCTTCTACAGTTTGATTGGCCAGTTGATATCTAGCACTTTTGAATAGACTCCAACCGTTATTTATAAGAGCTACTTCTGCTCCAACTGCAAATGCAGCAGGTGGATTGGCTACTGTCATAATCTGACCACGAACTTCTAACATAGCCTTATGTGGCAGTAGAAATACATCTTCGTCTCTGGTGTTAAAGGTTCTAATACCAGTTTTATTTGGTTCGTTAGAATTTTCATCAAGGTACTCAACAAACTCGAATTCTGTCACATCGTTGTCGATGTCATAAGTTTCTGTTAACTCGAGATAATTTTTAGTAGACATTTTATTTTATTAGATTATATAAAATTTTATTGCGGCACTGTTACTTTAGATATTAATTTTTGTATGATCTGCTCGCCCTTTGGTGATAATAATTTTTTTGTTGTTGTTATCATAGCTTTTTGAGTTTCTTTTGTTGGAGCGATTTCTGAGATAGCTTGTTTTATTTCAGATGCAGTCGGTGGATCTCCTTTTATTTTATTAGCTATTTTTTGTCCCACCGCAGTCCCAGCGGCAGATGCAGCCCCAGTTGCAAAAGCTTTACCCGCGTCAATAGCAATTGGTGCAACTTTACGCGCTAGTCCTGGAATATTTTTAATAACTTTAGTGAATATATTTCCAAAAAATCCTCCTACTATTTTTCTTCGATAAACTTTTTTTCTTTGTTTCATTATATTTGATGTTGCATAATTTTTACTTTTGCTCGCGTAGATGTAAATAATAAGTTACAATTTCATTACTAACATGTAACTGTTTTCCTGATTGATCTGTCAACTGCATCCTTATACTTGTTATTTGTTCTTCAACGTTTAAAGGATAATATATAATATGTCGTGGAGTTATTTGCATGAGAGAACCTGGCGGGACTTCGGGTGAGAAACTGTAAATCGTTTGACCTTTGCTACCTTTTGATGTATAAGAGCCAGAAGCAGTAGAGCAATTTACTAATATTGTATTTACTTCTGTTATATTTGATGGCAGTTCACTGTCATATGTAATAGGCTGATCAAGTGCAGTGTAAGTTTTTTCAGTAAATCCTAACAGTTGTGCAATACTTCTTTCTCTTGGTTCAAGATTGATTGCTATATTTTTCAAAGTTATCCTAGTTCGCAATGTGTTATAATTTGCTGCTAATTCAAAATTATCAGCCACACCGTTAGCTTTTGTTATGAGCTCTTTGATCGTCTTGTTTAGATCTTCAATATTATAAGCTCCTTGCGGAATTTTTATTTTTTTTGTTGTAGATATTGGAGATGTTGTAATCATAGTAAAATACATTTCATCGTTAACATCATTTTTCACGTTAGGTATAGCATTCCAGCAAGTACAAGAAATTAATCCAATTTCATATTGTTTTGCAGGATCTAGTTCTATAGGTGGAATATAATTTACTGAAAAATTTGCGCTATCTTCTGTAGACTCGCTAGAGTTTAGTAATAATGTTGTTTGCATTCCTTTAATATTATATCATTTTACAAAATTAAGTCGCCGCGATTAAGTCGCGGTGTAAAGTTTCATATTCGTCAGATGTTAATAATTCACTCGATCTTAGATGATCAAGTATGTCAATGATTTCATTATCAAGTTCAACACTAACATTCCCAGCTTCCTTTGATGATATTAATAACATTAATCTACCTATCATTTCAGTAGTTGAAGTAAATACTTTTACACCAGTTCCTGTTTTTTCTTTTCTATATTTTTCTACACGAGATTTATCGAGTTTATCAAATTTTCTTTTAAAACTCCACCCTTTACCAAAAGGTTTTGCTCTGCTATTTTCTGCTGTTTTTTTAAACGTGAGAGCAATGCCACCCTTTCTCATTCTTTCATAAAATGGAATCATATTATTAATCTCTGTAACCGTGTTTAATTCATCTTTAGCAGCAGCTCCGTCATTAAATATTACATCAAATTTATCGATTAATGCTTGATATTCTGCATCAGTCCACTTGCTTATATCATCAATACCCCTTATATTTTCTTTGTTTAAAAAATCATTATATTCACTAACTTTTATCTCATCATTTGCTCTTTTTGTAAAATAAAATCTTTGATCTCCAACTTCCATAAACCTTACAGTAAGATCACCGACTCTTTGTTGCTCCTCTCTGATATCTTTTATGTCTCCTGATAAATTTGTTATAATATTTGTTATTCCTTGCGTTGTTAACTCTGCTAATCTTCGCTCAAGTTCCAGCGGATTGTTTATCAATCGATCTGTTTCTGCTTGTCTAGCCGCAGGATCAGCTATATTTGCTGTAAGTGCCTCAATCAGTTTTCTCTTTTCTTCATCAGATCTAGTAACAAGTTTTGCAGCAGCTGCTTCCTGTTGTTCTCTAACAATTCCAACCAAACCTTTTTCCTGTAGTTGTTTAAGTTCTTCTTCTGACAGTGGTTTAGTTTCAGGTTGTTTACCTAATAATGCTTCAGTAACCGGCTTGAAAATTGTAGCTGTTGTTTCTGTAGCAGTTACTTGCCCACGTCGCGCTTCTTGTACTTTTTGCTTAAGTGATGCCTGAGATTGAGCAAGTTTTTTTAGATCTTCTATGTGTTGTCTGTATCTTGCTCGTTTGTCCATTATTATAATTATAAATTTTATAAAATTGAAACGCTTTATTGTAAGTAAGTGTTAATACAACAGCGAAACATTTTAGTTGGATCATTTGTAAGTTTATCAAATAAGAAAAAGTTAAATTTATCTTTTGTAGCATTATGGTAAAGTTCAATAAACTTATCTTTTGTCACGCCACCGCATTGCTCGCTTGCAATATTTCTAACGTCAACATTATCCAGTCCTGGAAATAAAATAAAACAACCCGTATTTCGCCTAATAAACCTATCAACATTATAAAATCCTTGAGCGAGATAAACAGAATTACACTGTTTGTTACGGGATAGTGAAAAATATGATCTTATTTTGTTCATCTCCATGTTGTTTAGCGGAATATCATCAAAAACTACTATCTTATGTTCATCTGCATCAAGTTGATTAACTGGAATAAGATCTTCTGGCTGCCTAATTATAAAAAAATCTTCACCAGCTTTAAGATCATCACGAAGCTTTTCATTATACTCACTTAAGAACTCATACTTATCTTGCTGTGGATTGATTGTGTAAATATAAACTCTATCGTAGTTAAAATTATCACCAAGAAGCAAGTTCATAAGCAAATTTGTTTTCCCCGATCCAGTTCGCCCAACAATAAGATAATGACAATCAGGAAGTTCATTATTATGTTTATGCTTCACTAGTCTCTCTGTATCAAAGTTTAGTATCGACGATTTTGCCATTTTGTATAATATTAAACTAGTGTTGATAATTTTATCTAGGATAGTAAATAATGAGCTACTATACAAAATTTGGAACACTATTAGAAGATTTATCCACAAAACGTTTTAAAGGTGACTTATCCAAATATGCAACTCTTGATCGGCTCAAAAATGAAATCAATAATTTACTAAATCTTACCAGCGTAGATCCAGATGAAGTTGTCATTTTCCAAGACAAAGAAGGACGATTAAAGACGAGTAATGTAAAACTGTCAGATGTAGTTGTACGAAATACTGCTGCGATTGCTAATAATATCGTTACTTTTAACAATCTAGGTAATATACAAGATTCTGGTAGGTCAGTTAATGATTTTGTTAAAAAAGATGGTGATGTATTTAGTGGAAATATTGTTATGAAACAAAATAAGATTACAGATCTTGGAAACCCAACTGAGGATGGGGATGCTGTCACTAAAAAATATGTCAATGATTGGGACGCTTTAATTACTAATGAAATCACAGCACTCAAAAATAATTTTACCAGTCACGTGAACACATTTTCAAGTTTTCGCAGAAGCATAAACAAAATTAGAGATGAATTTTTTGGAAATCCATCAAATGTTGACATTACACTCGCTAATATTAACACAAAACTCAATGATATTATTAGTGGAATTCCTAATATTGTTGAGAAAACAAATATGATTAAAATACCTCACAAACAGATTAAAAATATTGTGTATACTGTTGCATCTGGGTCTAGTACATGGACGAGGCAAAATAATTCTATCAAATACACTGCAGAAGTTACTGGTATGTATAGATTGTCAGTGCTTAGCAGTGCAAAGTTTAGAATATCTACCAAATATCTATCTCGTCATCTAAATGATGACTCATCTGGAGTATTATCTGTAATAATAAACCAAAATTCTGAAGAAGAATTTGTACTTGAACCAGTTGATAAAACTTTAAAATTAATAATTTTTCTCTGGTGTTTGGAATTTATAGCTGAACAACCAGCTCTTATTATGAATTAACCAAACATAGGACTATGTGAACTAATATTATAATGAAAAGAAGTATAGTTGATTTCAATCATATTTCAAAAGATATTCCAAAACAAGATGTGGACGCACTAATACAATACTACAAATATTATCACAAAAAACATTGGTGCGTTAAAAAATGTTATAAATACTACAACAAGATCCTTCGAGTAATATCATATCTACCATTGTTAATGACCAGTTCTGGTATAATTTCAAGTGGGATATCGTTAAATCCCTTTTTGTTAATTATATCTGGTATTGGTGTTTCACTTACAGCGGCGTGTAAAAAAGTAGAACCAAGACTTTTGATAAAGAAGCACGGTTGTTTAACATCAATTAAAACTTACAAGAAACTACTTGATCACATCCGGTCTTACCTACGAGGAGTTAAATATAATATGGATGATTTATTACGTGAATTTCGTATTATTGACAATATGTTAACAGACATTCTACCAATGAGGGTTAGCAAGTATGAAAACAAATATCATAAAAAATATGAGTAACGTAAAATTTTATCTAAACTTAAGATATAATATAACTAAAATAATATCATTTTCATTCTAATGCTAGTTTAATTTCCACCTTGTTAACTGAAACATTCTAATGCACAGTTTAATTTTCATCCTGTTATCTTGTGGTAAAAACCCGTTTGCCGTCTTTAGAATAATTGTATTCCACACATGCGCTGTTCTAACAAATTAGTCACCTCTGTGTAAAGAGCTTATCGCATTCCAACACCTGTTGTTTTGTTTGGTTACAAAATACCTGTTTACAGGTAGTAGTAGGGGAAAAAAAAGAGGTGGGGGAGGGTGAGTCAAAACCCTGTTTTATTTTGGAAATAAAAGGGGGTGGGGTGGGGGATAATTAGGACTATAATTTATACTTGTTTGGAGGGTAAAAAAACAAAGTGAGTTGAAAACCTGGTTTTCCTCTAGGGTGAGTTGAAAACCTGGTTTATTTTGGAAGAAAAGGGGGTGGGGTGGGGGATAATTTATACTTGTTTGGAGGGTAAAAAACAAAGTGAGTTGAAAACCTGGTTTTCCTATACTACTGATATTCATAAAAATGGGGCTTACACATGGATTTAGATATTCACAAGAATAAGATTTGGGCATGTACTTCGATATTCGCAAGAATGGTACCTGGACATGGATAACTATATTCATAACAATGATACCGGGACATGGATATCGATATTCATAACAATGGTACCTGGACATGGATATCGGTATTCATGACAATGGTACCTGGACATGGATATCGATATTCATAACAATCGTACCTGGACATGGATATCAATATTCATAACTATGGGGCTTGGATTTCGATATTGGTAAAAATGGGACATAGCTATGAAGTTAGATATTCGTAAGAATGGGACTTGGGCATGGATTTCGATATTCATAACAATGGGACCTGTACACCGATTTCAATATTCGAAACAATGTGTCATGGATATAGATACCGATATTTATAACACTGGGGCATGGGTATGGATCTCGATATTAATAAGACTGGAATGTAAGCATGAATTTCGATAATAGTGACAATGGGACCTTGGCATGAATCTCAATATTCGTAACAATGGGACCTGGACATGAATTTTGGTACTTGTAATATTGTAAAACAGGATGGGATTCGATATTTGCGACAAGGAGACTTGGGCACTAATCTCAATACTTTTTTATCGGTGAAAAAAATATGCAGACATATCGCAAAGTCTTTCGTCATGGAAGGCAGATTGAAATTCATATAGTCTTGTTTCAGATTTGGTCGAGGAGTCTAGCACAACAACCTATAATTTCTTCAGGGCTATGCAGGAAAAATATCCCAGCGACATTCCTGAATCGGACAGCATGAGCATGTTCTATAAAAAAGTAGTGCAAGCCAACTGTACGTGGAAACATGTACCTGGATGGATTGAGAATTCTGGAGGCAAGAGTTTAAACAATTTGCACTACAGAAAATATTCTGGGAATAAAACTTCTTTTCAAAGTAATGATATTACAAAAGACTCAATACAGCCCATAAATATTGATAATTCTTGGAACAAATTTAAAGAGAATATAAATTTCCCACATGGAGCACGAGATAAACGCCTGACAGGTCATAGAAAAGAATCGGCATTACAGGAACATCAAAGTGTTTTAGTACAAAATGTGAATACGAAAATAGGATCGGCTGATTCAACATTAAATACAGAAAAAATTAAATTGGACGAGAGCTACAACGATGGTGACGATTCAAAGTTTGAAAATAGTCCTACGGAGTTGTTCAGACGGCAAATATTCCAGAAAGTGGAGGACAGTACCGAGCAGGATGTTGCCGGAGCTCTTCACAAGGCTAGCACAATTATTCTAGGCGTGCTCTTTTTAGAGGCAAGTATAATTCAAAGTACTTTTGAAGCATTATTCGGTCTGAAATCAAGTTCGTATTAAAATTAATTGTCAGAATTCAAAAGCATCATTAAAGGGATTTCATTAGAACCTATAATGTCTTTAAGATATTTATTTATTTATTTATTTTGAGAGAGAGAGAGAGAGAGAGAGAGAGAGAGAGAGAGAGAGAGAGAGAGAGAGAGAGAGAGAGAGAGAGAGAGAGAGAGAGAGAGAGGTGGGGTGGGGTGGGGTGTTCAGTTGATCAGTATATCGATTGGAAGAATGAATGAATAGTTAATTTATTTATTCATTTGCATACATCTGGACTGAAGGTGAAACGAAGGACATTAAATACTTGTAACTACAGCGAAAGCAATGGAAATGGTGTGTAGTAGATAAAACGCCTTTGTAGTTAAAAGCAATAAATCATTTGATTGCTTTCTATTAACACACATGCACTTTACAGAAAGAGTATCAATCAAAACATCCATCATTCAATTTAGAAACTTTCATGTTAATATTATACACAAAGAAATACTAATATCTCTGTTTTGCTTTCAGACAGTTTTGAAGATAATATGTATGGGTCCTTTGATTGTAAGACACAAATTCGAGGTACGTTATTCACGTATTACATACTTTTTAGAAATTATTAGCTAATGTGATGCATTCTTTATACCGGCCAATTTTGTTCATAATATAGGTAAAGAATAAATGATAAATTTGTATCATACCATTTGTTTTCGAATGAACTGTAATTGGTCATGTCCATCCATTTATTCGTACAAAAGCCGATTGTCCTTGTAACCTTATCTCTTTCTATGTCGACTATGGATGAATAGATGAGAATGGGGTGGATTGGTGTTGGAGGAGAAATGAAATATAGATGACAATTTGTGTGGAGAAGGGAACTGGGAATGCAGTTGACAATTGGGGGAGTTGTGTTGGAGGAGATATATGTTGATGGCCTCCGGGATGAGTGGTGTTGGAGGAGAATGGGAATGTAGATAACAGTGTGAGCTGTTGGAGGGAAATGGGAATATAGATGCCGCCTGAGGGATGGAATAAAATTAAGAGAGGATGGAGAGGTCAAAATTACAACATATGATGTTATTCAGACGGTGTGCATCTCTTGTTTATTCATTTATCGATTAGCCAATCTTTTTTTTTTACTGATTCCAGAAGTGAGCACTGTTGCTACAGATATTGTATGTATGTATGTATGTATGTATGTATGTATGTATGTATGTATGTATGTATGTATGTATGTATGTATGTATGTATGTATGTATGTATGTATGTATGTATGTATGTATGTATGTATGTATGTATGTATGTATGTATGTGCGTACGTACGTACGTATGTATGAAATGTATGTATGTATGTATGTATGTATGTATGTATGTATGTATGTATGTATGTATGTATGTATGTATGTATGTATGTATGTATGTATGTATGTATGTATGTATGTATGTATGTATGTATGTATGTATGTATGTATGTGCATGGAGACAGCTACATAAGCTATTGTGAATGAAAAAGTCAGAGACAAAAGAATAAAGACAATTCTCAAATATAAATTTGGCCTTTAAAGGTAATTACTGTGCTATTTAATTTTGTAATCCCTTCCACTGTATAAAATTACCGTAACTGCTGGGCTATTTAAGTTTTCTCACTTCCAATGTATGCAATTACTGTAAATACTGGGTTATTTAATTTTGCAGTCACTTCCAATATATAACATTACCGTAATTACAAATATTACTACACCGAAAAACGTCAGTAACGACTGTAGTCTTTCAAGCAAAACAAACAAACATTAAAATAACGTACCAGAAAACAGATGGTAAACATTACGATACAGATTTGATATAAAATGTCTCTGGTCGAAAATAATAATAATCACTATAGCTACTGGTGTCCACACTACTCGTTTAACACTGTCATGGAATGACAGATTAATTATATCGTACGGTTTTCCTTCATGAATAAAAACTTTTTTTTGCTTGTACCGTTCATCTAATGAAGCGTTTATTATGAAGTTCAGTGTGAGTATTATGCTTAAGGCATTTATAAACTGACAAATTCGAGATAGAAATATCTTCTAAGATAGCCTATATTAAGAAAAGAAAATATTATTTCGACGTCTTGGTCAAGTGGCTCCATTATTAAGTCGGTATATTCTTTTCCTTGATAATTTTGTGAATATTACGTATGGATCTCATTGCGGTAGCGTAATGATCTCATTACAAGAGTTCATGGATCTCATTACAATAACGCATATGTCTAATTACAATAGCATATGGATCTCATTGCAATAGCCAAAGGATCTAAATACAATTGCGTACGGGTCTTATTGCAATATAGTATGGATCTTATTACAGTACCTTATGGATCTCATTGCAGTAGCGTAAGGATCTAATTACAATGGCGTAAGGATCATATTACAATCGCGTATGGATTTTATTACAGTACCTTATGGATCTCATTGCAGTAGCGTAAGGATCTAATTACAATTGTGTACGGGTCTTATTGCAATATAGTATGGATCTTATTACAGTACCTTATGGATCTCATTGCAGTAGCGTAAGGATCTAATTACAATGGCGTAAGGATCATATTACAATAGCGTATGGATTTTATTACAACATAGTATGGATCATATTACAATAGCATATGGATATCATTACACCAGTGTGAGGATCTCATTAAAATGACGTTTGGATCTTATTACAAACAGCGATATCCATGAAGCCGTTACCATGGGTTGATGTGATTGCTTGAGTATATGTCCTTATTAGAACACATAGAGCAGGCGATACTATTTATTATACTTGTTTGAAACAGGCAGTACATTCATATACATATTCAAAAAGTATATGTTCAAATAAACTGGCGAAAAATTATGATCAGATCACATTTTGCAATATAATCTCAAGTCATTGATATTTTGCAGGAGCTGTGCTTTTCCTCAATTAGGTTATTTTCAAAGTTTAGCATCTCTTATAGCAATGCAATTATGGATTCTTCTGGCCATCTTGTGTTGCTTGTTTCAACTTTCAGTAATACTTTGGCGAATTGACGATGAAAATGAATTCTTTAAAGATGACTTTGACATATTTCCCATAAATTAAGGTACAATTGCTAACACAACTATTAAAGTTATTTTAATGTTTGCTTCAATTGTCTAATAAATTGGCTATTAAAATATTGTGGCATTTACTATCGTCTCAAGGAAACCATTTTGATTTAATGTACGAACTCAACAGATACAGCTTCCATAGTTTGGATTCACAACGTTGTTAAATTGATTATTGTCCTAACCTTTATTGATATTTGTACGATGTTTTCCATTATTATCACATAGACGGTACAGTTTCATATTTTTGTTATAATACGTGTGAACATATCACTTTATGCGATTCAGATTGGTCCATATAATCCCATGAAATTATTATGCAGTATTTATTTACTGATTGACTGGGATTGTGGGAAAATGTTTTTAACCCCGCCTTCTGGAATGTTTAGTTTTGAATAAACATTTCTCTGGTGGCCATTTTTTAAAACTCGACTAGCGAAAGGAAATTGAGGAACATTTAATGGTTTCGTCTATTTCAATATTGCCAGTTTACACCCATAGGGGTTTGTTATGTCATGTATAACATATCATAATATGAAAAATGGCAAAAATCCCCAGAGACAAGAACGATGAAAATAAGTAAAACTACCAGTATTGCTTAGATGATAACGAGAGTGAAGTTAGGGATTCATGGTCTGTATATCTGTAGCATCGAATCCACCCTATATACAAGCTTGGTTAAATAAAATAAGTAAACTCACCTTTGTTCACAGAAGAATGTAACATAAACCGGTCTCCCCAACTGACAAAACTTTATCCAACCACAGCATATTTACCTGGTAATTATGTGATGCAAGTCCGATTCAGGGAGTTGTTTTCATCTTCTGTACAATCAAATGTTCCAAATTAAATACTGCAAATTTCCAGTCACAAATACATTACAGTAAATATGCGTATTTCTGCATCCAGTAATCTTCTATTCACAAAAATACTGTAACAACGTAATATTTAGTTGTGGAATTTCAACGTGAACACTGTCACTATGTTGCGTTGGCCTACTCAAACCAGTATTGTGCACCATATCAAACAATGTGACATCACACGCTTTAGACATTATGTGTAGACAAATGGTTTTTCTTTTGTAAAATATTCTGTTTATTTGGATGAGTTCTTATTCTTTGATTTATAGTTATCAAAAACGTATAATATACTTTTACTATATCAGCTTTGTTTGGGACAATTTTCTAAGCACAATAAATGAACGGTACAGCGTCTGTCACAATGAACAAAAGTATTGGTTATTCTTTCTATCTAAATAATTTCCCCTGAAATAAAATTATGTGATAAAAAGAATATCAAATGGGCAATGATTTATTATTAATTTTATGAAAATCATTAAATAATGTTTTTACTTTTGCTTGCCAAGGCTCACAAAAGCTGGACATTATTCAATTCGTTTCATGAATTTAGTGTTAAATAGTTACCCATTTGGGATCCTCTATTTATTATTAAGTGCTGATATTATAGATTCAATTTTCCCCGAGCGACTTTTCTTTCCGGATGATTGACTGTAAAGAAACTCTTGCTGTGTTAAACGTGCTCTTCTGTAACGTTTCTCCTTGGATACCATTCTCTTGATTTCGTGTTTACGCTTTTTTTCAGGGATTGTTTAGGAGATAAATTGTCATTGTTATGTTATACGAAATGTTTGTCTGCGTGCTATTTGTGGTATTCAATCGTACTGATTTTGGTGAACATTTATCCGCATAGAAATTTAGAAACACATGATAGGTAAGATGTACATCATAAACGCCTTAAATACACATGTAACAACACATTCCACTTCAAACGTAATTGATTTAATATTCTTATTAAGAATTAAAATTAGTGATATTATTCCTTATTGTCTAGAAACCCAACAAACTGCCTTATTGTTTTTTTTTTATTTTTTTACCATACTTCAAATATGGACTTTCGGAAGTAAATCATCAATCATTGAAATACGCTTGTATGTGGTAAAATCGGGATACTGGCCTGTCCGTTTCTTTTTTTAATTAGGGTCCTGGTTTTATATTAGATCAAGTGTATTTAGTCAGGGAACCAGACTAGATTAAACTTAATACCTCATGCGCTTTAGACCCTGCGTATTTTGTGAAGTTAAACTCCTGCATGATCAAGCAGTGGCTTTGTTTTAATTGCGTCCCACAAGTGACATATAAGGACGAAATGGTAAATAAAGCACTGAAAAAAAGCGTTAATAGTGCAAAAGACTATAAGGAAATATTCAGATTCTTAGGTAAGAAGAATGAAAAACAACAATTACGTTTAGTGTACATCATCTGTTCATTTGAGTATATCACATGGCGGGAAAGATAAGAAGACACGTGAAATTTAATTTATTTTTGCGTCAAGTTGAGAGATATAAAAACAACAATCAGCTCCGTGGAGTTTTGGGCTGCAGTTTGTGAAACTATACTGGAGTTAATTAAGTTTGCAGTAAACATTACAAGCTTTTGTGTTGAACACGATCTTTACTGTCGCTGTTCAGAATCACAATTTAAGACTGGTAAATGCATGTTTTCCAGCTTGTAAAAAACCCACCAGTACATGATATTTTGTTATACCTTACTGAGAACTTGTCCAACTTACAAAAAACGTTGACTACCTTACTGACAGGGTCGTGTTAGGGTTGGCAGGTCTGTTATTGTGTCTTTCTTTATCCATCTTTTCTAATAACAATGACAACAAACCCAAAGCATAATTAGATAATTAACCAATAAAGAGAAGTACTAAATTTCAGAACCGCAAATCAGTTCTCCCCGCCGTAAGATATAATTTCTCACGTATTAGCTTGCCAGAGATATATGCGAACATCTATATTTTGAATCAATCACAACCTTTCGGACCTACGACAAAAGGGAGAAACTCCTCGAAAGAAATGCAATGAATTCTTATGTTAAAATGTTGTGCATTTATTTAAAGTCCGGATATTTACTCCAGTACCCATATTTGTAATATAATTACACACCATATCTTTGTAACTAGTATTTATACTTGTTACAATCATCATATGTGATGCCGAACATTATGAGTAATTTTTTTATAACACTAGAAAAGGAACACTTATGTATTCATACACTCTTATTTTGTGCTAAATAAATATTTGTAAATAAGGCTTTAAAATATGGTTCTGTGATTTATTTATTGAGATTCATTATTTTTCTTTATTTTTTTTGTAATTATAAGAGCAAAACATTATAGTTGACAGAATTTATGAATTCAAGAACATTGATTACTCACAACAAAGGTAGCAGTCATCAGTCATGTACAAAAGGGGTAGTCATGCATTAGTCATGTGATCTAAGTAATTATATGGCGATAAGTGAAATTTTTCTTTCGGAAAGGCATGAAATGTTGCGATATTCTGCATGTAGGCCTGCCTTGCATAATATATCGCCTGGAGAACAACAATGTTTAGAAACTGTATTGCTCTGAACAATCTTTCTTTGGCAGGGTAGGTTAGATTAATTAACAATTGATCGTTTCGCCACAGATGTAGACTAGAACTGCCAAAGATTTTCAGGATGATTTCCAAGCACGTCATTGATTAATCGACAAAACAATAGCTAAGTTCGAGAAGCAATCTTCTCTTGCTCCTTGAAAATGCATGACGTTGCTCAGACGATCTATTCTAACATGTAAGAAGTTAATATATGTTTAATAATAAAAAATCAAACTAAAATGTTCAAACTTTTAAATATTATAAACTGAGTTCATTTGACACAAAGTTTGATAATATTAAAAACAATAAACTACGTCAAAGAGAAATTATATCTGCCAGTATTTTCTGTCTGTTGCAAAGTATACTAAATATTGGCAACAATGAAATGTACAACCAATTTCTGTACAGGTTTTCGAACAAGCAGTACAACCAATTTCTGTACATTTTCATGGATACATTCAATCCAACCAATTTCTGTACATTTTTGTGGATGCATGCACTCCAATCAATTTCTGTACATTCAATACAACCAATTACTGTACATTTTTATGAATGCATGAAATACAACCAATTTCTGTACATTTTCGTGGATACATGTAGTACAATTAATTTCTGTACATTTTCGTGGATACATGCAGTACAATTAATTTCTGTACATTTTCGTTGATACATCAGGTACAACTAATTTCTGTACATTTTCGTGGATACATGCAGTACAACTAATGTTTGTACATTTTCGTCAATGCATGCAACCTATTGTGCAGATAATTATCTTTCTTCAACTTTTTGGCGAGACAATTATTGATAAATATCATGAATATAATAAATTAGGCCTAATATAGGTATTTATCTAGTTTTGTGCCTAAAATAGTTGGCTAATCATTTCCCAAGCTAGGTAATCGATTGATATGTTTATGCACAAACTTCTAAGCAAAGAATATTTTTTCAGAATATTTGAATCATTTTAACGCATTAAAGGTCTTGAAGATGTTCTGCACGACTTAAAAAAAGCATCGATATTTGTGTATCACAACCCATGCTACTTTGGAAAAAAATTGTATACGTGAAACTGTTAGTTGTGATCTGAATATGTTAAACAGGGACAATTACTTCATATATTGACACGGTTCGTTTGATTCAAATATGTCAAAAAAGGACAACATTTACTTAAAATATTGACACTGTTATCTTTGTCTCGAATATGTCAAACAGGTACAAGTATTTATTATATTAAATACTTAATTATTTTGGCACTACTAGTCTTGACTTGAATATGTTCAACAAGGAGAACTATTTAATATATTGATACTGTTAGTCTTAAAACGAATGTGTCCAACAGGGACAATTATTTACTATATTGACACTACTAGTTTTTGACTCAAATATGAAAAACAGGGAACACAAAATACGTAATATATTGACACTGTGTTTAGTCGAATATGTCAAACAGTGACAAGTACTTAATATATTGACGCTTAGTTTTGATTCGAATATGTCAAATAGGGACAAGTACTTAATATAGTGACAGTTTTTTCTCGAATACGTCAAAGAGGGACAAGTACTTAATATACTGATACTTTTAGTGTTTAGTCGAATGTGTCAAACAAGGACATATACATAATATATCGACATTGTTAGTTTTGACTCGAACCACTCCTGTGACCTAGTGGTTAGGGCGTCCGCCTAAGATGCGAGAGGTCGCGGGTTCGAATTCCGGGTGAGTCATACCAAAGACATCTAAAAAATGGTACTAACAGATGCCCCGCTTGGCACTCAGTATTTACATATTAGTGTTAGGACTGGTTGGCCTGGTGTCAGGATAATGTGACTGGGTGGTACATCACGCCACAAGTCTGTGGTATGATACCCCAGTGCTAGACATCACTCTAAACTGTCGACATCGTAGCGATATGACTGAAAAATTGTTAAAGCTACGTTAAAAATCTCTCTCTCTCTCTCTCTCTCTCTCTCACACACACACACACACACACACACACACACACACACACACACACACAGAGTTTTGACTCGAATGTGTCCAAAAGGAAAAAGAGTACTTAATATATTCACTGTGATAGTGTTTAGTCGAATATTCCAAACAGGGACAACAATTACTTGATATATTGACATTGTTGGTTTTGATTCGAATACGTCAAACAAGGACAAGTACTTAATATATTAACAGTTAGCTTGGACTGAAATATTCAAAAAGAGACAAGTACTTCATATATTGACACTGTTAGTGTTTAATTGAATATATCAAACAGGGACAAGTACTTAATATATTGACACATAGTTTTGACTCGAATGTGTCAGTCAGGGACAACAAGTACTTAATATAATGACACTGTTAGTGGTTAAGTGGAAAATGTCCAACAAGGGAGAAGTACTTAATATATTAACACTATTAGTCTTAACTCGAATATGTCCAATAGTTATAAGTACTTAATATACTGATACTGTTATATTTTAGTCGAATATGTCAAACAGGGACAAGTACTTAATACAATGTCTAAATCTTAGACATATGTCTTCGTTTTGAATGTCAAACTTAATTATGGAATAAAGCACTGGACATATTAAGAAGAGCTCTTCACATTGCTATCAATGAAGCAAACAATGAGATTGTTGTCGTCTGCCTCGTATTTCTTTATTTAACCAATATAGATTTAGACTACTGACTATTGTGCCCACATGGAAAATAATAAAATAATGCAATTTGGGGTTTGCTTCAACATACATGATCGAAAAAAAATGAACCTCAGTAATCGATAATAATAATGTCGAGGGATTTCTAAGGAATATTTCAAAGGCGCTGAGGAGATGTTGCTTGTAAACGATGTTAATATCGATATACATTGTCAATACTTAACCGAGGCACTGGAATCCGAATCCGACTTATTTTTGTCCTCAAGTACAGTGAGTGCTCGCCATTTATTATATTTGTTGGGAAATTCAATTGAAAGCTTAAAAGTTCTCTCTCTCTCTCTCTCTCTCTCTCTCTCTCTCTCTCTCTCTCTCTCTCTCTCTCTCTCTCTCTCTCTCTCTCTCTCTCAGATGTGTTGTTACTTTCATGTCCACTACCACTAGTTTCTTTTTAAATACAGTATTGTCGTTGATAGCCATTGAAGAAATATTTATGATTTCATGTTTCCAATGTTCACATTCTAAAGAAAAAGTGCTCAATTTTTAGATGTCACTGCTTTCAGCGGGTTCATTCATTTGATGTTATTCGTCTGTCTTTCAGTCCATCCATCCAAATGTACATCCACCCATGCATGCATATTAGCACACATTGCTTAAAATCTACTAAAGATATACAAATAAAACTTTAGGCATATTTACGTGGATACTTAGATCTAATTAGATTGTTTGATAACTTCAATAATTATTTTTTTGCTCACATTTTAACCCTATGGATTTCTGCGAATGTTTACATAATTAAGCAAAAACTATAAAATGTTGACAAATATAAAATTTGATAAGCGTATCTTTATTTATATATTGATAAACAGGTTAGATTTTCAAGCCATTACCAAATTGTGCGTTTCTAAAACATTTGTAAAAGTGAAAAAAGTTTTGAACCTTTTGTTCAGAACATAGTAGGCACGATATTTGAAGAACAACTTCAGTAAAAAAAGTTAAAATTGATATGCATGATAACTTAGGTTTAGATGCACATGTGCATGACCTGATTAGATTATCGTGTCATTAAAGTGTCATTTTCGATTTTGTTTAATGTGCAACCTTTTAGACGTGTCTGTTTTTTGTCTGTATATGGGAGCATGCAGACAAAAATCTAGGTCTGCGTATAGCACATTGCCAGCTGTGACAAGATAAGACCAAGACAAACTCTTGTTTTAATCACCATTGTCAGCTGTGACAAGATAAGACCAACTGTTGTTTTAATCACATTGCCAACTGTGACAAGATAAGACCAACTGTTGTTTTAATCACCATTGTCAGCTGTGACAAGATAAGACCAACTGTTGTTTTAATCACATGGCCAGCTGTGACAAGATAAGACCAACTGTTGTTTTAATCACATTGCCAGCTGTGACAAGATAAGACCAACTGTTGTTTTAATCACATTGCCAGCTGTAACAAGATAAGACCAACTGTTGTTTTAATCACATTGCCAGCTGTCACAAAATAAGACACATTATTGTGTATATCATACAATGACAAATGTGAGAAGATAAGACTTACTATTGTTGTTTTAGCCTACCACGATCTATGACCAGACCTGCTATTGTGTAAAGCATGCATTGCCAACTATAACAAGATAAACCTAGTGTTATGTTTGACACACAGTGCCAACTGGTACAAGTGAAAGTCTAATGTTATAATGTTATGTTAAGCCGATTACTAGCTGTGAAAAGGAAGGAATCATTATTGTGTATGCCTCATATTGCCAACTGTAACAAGGAAGACTTTATGCTTGTGTTTAGATCATTGCCAACTGTGTCAAGAAAAGAAACTGTTGTATATACCACAGACTGACAACAGTGACAAGATTAGACCTCAATTGTTATTAGCACACTGCCAACTGTGACTAGAGATGACCCACTGTTGTGTTGAACATATATGCGACTCTGACACGATTAAACCTATTGGTGTATTTAGCACATTGACGACTGTGACAAGACCCACTCCTGTGTATAGCAGACACTCCAATTGTTACATGACTAGTCCCACTATTGTGTCACACGACAAAACCTACTGTTGTGTTTAGCACACGGCCAACTGTGACACGATAAAAACTACTTTTTTTTCACTGCCACATGTGACAAGACACCCGACTGTGTATAGCATATACTGCGGACTATTACAAGATACTTCCTACTATTGTATGATACGATAAAACCTACTGTTGTGTTTAGAGGATAAGACAACTGTTATGCTTAGCACGCTGCCAACCGTGACAAAGTAAGACCTACTGTTGTATTATGAACCTGAAAAGCAGCATTTATTTAGGATGTTTGTTTCACCAATGAGGTTAAAACTGTGGTCATTCAGAAAACCAATTTATAGCAAATATTCTTGCAACACTTTATGTATAGCAATTCGCTTACAACAAAATGCAACAAAAATGTCGGGAAAACCTTGTGTCAGGTGCATGCTATGTAATACAGAGGACAGAAAATAAAATCAAATGATTTTGTTTTCTGTGCTGTCCATTACATAGCATGTGTCTGACATATTTATTGCTTGGTTTATATTTTAATTTTACATATTTATGCTATAGCTCAATTTGTAGGAAAAGTTTGTGATTTCAGTATTGTTTAATATCTCTATCAGGTCCAAGGTTGTGTGTAAGCTCCATGTAAAGCTTTTATATATTATTGTATATTTAAATTTAATTATTATAGATTTAAATTATCATGAATTAAAATATAATTATCATGCATTCAAATTTAATTATTATGCATTTAAATTTAACATTTGTGTATTATGTAACCTACGTAGTAGAAAGGAACTTATCCTTGTAATTCTGTCCGTCGTTTTCAGATATGTCAGTGATTATCGAATTAAAATTAGAGTACTGAAAATTTATGCACTTTCTTCATTCCATAATTAGATGAACTGACAAGAATTTAAGACCATTACAGCACTTTTCCCCAAATTTTACACTTCTTTATTTTTGTGGACATTTCTAATTAAAACGAAAGCTAAATCCACCTAAGGTTGACAAATTAAATTATTTCAGGATCTTAAATCAAGTTTTAAATCTTTTCTATAAAATCTTCAATCTATTCGAGTATATATTTCTAAACATATTTTTGTTGGTGGCGGGTGTCTTGCTTACTTTAAAATTACAAATTTATCATCTTTTTATATTTATTGTGATGTGATGACAAATCAAAGTTCTTTCTGCATTTTAAATATTTGGTGACTACTTATTTCCCAATATATATTTACCGTTGCTAACTTTTGTTTTCCTATGCTATAGACTAATATGGAAGTTTTAGTACTTGGTGAATTAAATCTGGTTTATTGCTTTTGCAAGATACGAAGATATAGAAGCGTTCGAACAGCGTCAATTTGATCCCTCGTACCTAAAGATACATACAGAAGCAAGGGGAAGTATTTCGTTGCTGCTGTGTATTTCGTTGCACCAGTCTCAGCAAAAAGAGTTCATGGATAATAGTAATAAAAAGGAAGATGGATAAAAGTAATTGAAACATGTAGTGGGAGGTATTTTTACATCAACATAAATTTTTGATCCCTGGAGGAGAGCATACAATCTCTCGCCAAACCTATTTAGACACGCATATGTTGCCAAGTGAAATTTTCGGCTACGGTACTCACCATTTGCTATGGCAATTAAATGCAAAGGTAGTTTGTTTGCGTAACTGCATGTCGTGATTTGCTCATTCTATATAGATTTTAATTTCATGGTCCATTCAATCTGTTTTGCATTACTTTGAATGAGCTTAATTGGTTCTGGGGCATTGCCTCTTACGGTTTAAAATATATACATCATCTTGCTAAAGATCACTTCAATACTGTCGAATTTCGTAGTAAACATGAAGGAAACTCACATATTCTACAATTATGTTTCCAGATGGTAAAAATTTATAGGATTACAAGAATAAATTTTTTTTCTGAATTCAGAAGGCTAATAGTACATAAAAAGAGAATCACAAAAAACATGCCATAGGAACGTCACATACTTAAAAAGGGAACCAGAAAAGACTTGGCATAGACACGTTACATTGGGTATTAATATATGGGAACGTCCAAAAGATTTCCAACAGCATTCCTCAAAAGATATTCACTATTAGTACAAACAAAACATCCTGGTTTTAGGCGTAAAATGAATAGAAGACTTATGAATTTAATTATTGCAATTTGATAAAGGTCACTTTATTGTTTCCAACTGTGATATAAACTTTATTAAAGGTCGTGCGATTTGATGTATATAATTATCACAACACTCTTAAATGCAAATCTATCATGTGATTAGGCAATATTCAAGTTAAAATCTAGCTGTTTTTTACCTTTTAGATGGATATTTAAAAAGGGGAGCTCACTCCTCACACACCTATAAACAAAATGAAAGTGATTATGAGGACGACAAATACATGACATTCATAATAATCTAAGAATGAGATGGTTCGCAATGTTATTTAAGTACATAAACAACAATGTGTTTAAGCTGCCGTTGAAAACAACTAATCAACAACCTGAGATGACGTTGTTAGATAAATCGTAACTGTTCGTTGATTAGTATATAGTGATACCTTGATACGTTTGCAAGAAAGGTATGACAACTATTTTGATGGAATACGATACCCCATCCCAGTACTTGAAAACTTAAAGCTATACATGAAAATACGGACTGGTGAAAGGGGGGGGGCGTACACTTGGATGGGCATTGGTATACCTCTGTTACATTTTGTATTGGGGAATAAAGACGATTTAATGTCTTCATAAACAACAAGACAGGGAGATTCATATTGTGGTTCACTTCTTTTTGGACGTAAACAGAGGGAGACGGAATGAGAATGGGGAAAAACTTTCAAAACCAATTGTATCAAATATTATATATCGCAAATACGTAAGATTTCCATTTATTACTTGAATCCCTTAAGTTATATACATAGTATCTGTTGCAACGTCATGTGTTCCAATTCAAAAGATTGCACTGTGGTAGGGGCCCCGAGTGGCCGAGTGGTCTAAAGCGCTGTCCGTTACGGATCACTGCCTTTTCACCTCTGCGTAGGTTTGAGTCTAAGATTCGGCGATGTGGATATGTGAGAAAGCTTGCCAGTAGCTTCTCGTGGGTCGGTGGTTCTTTCCGGTGATTTCCCGGTTTCTTCTTCCATCATTAATACTGGCTGCCATGTATAGCCTATCGTGTGCTTAAAAATGGCGTTAAGCCCCACAGCAACAACAACAACAGCAACAATGCACTGTGGTAACATCATTGACCTTATAACGAATATTCATGTTGTCTCATACAACTTAAATGGTTTATCACCAGTCTAAAAAAAAACAGTTTAAAAGCTTTATACTTATAGATGTATTAAAAACTTTAGACCTCCAGTTTCTTAAACATAAAGTCATGTGAACCGATACACTTGTCTTCTTGACCTGCAAGCTGGACTATGTGGAATATGAGATCTAATACTAGTTCAGGCAACTCCATATGGGCAAGCAAAAACGTCTGCAATTGCATGTTGGCACGGGACTTACAATAGAAACAATACAGAAACGTAAACAATATGTAAAGTGTCTATTTTTTATGTTCCACTTTAAACCGAGCAAGATTAACTAAACGTAGAATATTTGCCTAGCACATACATTAAAAAGGTCTTTCTAGTTTTATTTAGAAAAAGTTGGGAAAAGACAAGCACGAATATGGCAAACTATACATGTTTCGTAATGTAAAAACAATCAACAAATAATATTTTTCCTTGAATATAAGGTGTCACTTTTAACAAATAACTAACAGTATTTCGAATTAAATCCAAAATAGTCTAAAAGTTTTATAAACAGTTCTAATTAGTAAAGTTCTAATTAAATTCAATTGGTGTCCGAATTAGATCCAGAGCTCTCTATATGCCTATAGCCATGAATGTACTAATGTATCAACAGCCTGAAAGAAAGAAAACATAATTTGAATAAATAAATTCTACCCACATGAAACGTAAGGCTGATTTCTGCTTCAGATGTTATTGCAGAAATGAGTACATTCTCACATTCTCACAAGATTATAAATACTTAAGACACGAAAGAAGAGATAGGATTTCTTAATGCGTTTGAAAGCCCTGTCCGAGTTTGACAGAATTTCCTAATGCGTTAGAAAGCCATGTCCGAGTTTGCCGGATTTTCTTAATGCGTTTGATAGCTTTGTCATAGTCTTGTCGGATTTTCTTAATGAACTGGACATTCAAAAATATGTCAGAGAGAGCAGAATCAGCTTACAAATCGCACTTTTATTTCCAGGTTAGAAATTTACTAACTGAACATAAATTACCTTTCCTGGTTATGATGTATTGCAGGAAATTAAAAACAAAGTAGATTTGAAAAAAATCAACTTGATCTGCAACAACTTTAAAATTCCACCATAGGAAGACAAGAAATAAAAATATAATTGATATACAGTGGGTACAAAATATAAACATAATTGTATACCGAGGGTTTAGAGATCCTACACCTGCTGTTGTATTACCTACATACAAACATTGATCAATATAAATACCGATCTGGGATTCTTGATTACTTTATAACATTGATAGATGATTAAAAGATACATATACGATGAGCATAGAAGACACTGCAGTTTGTTCTGCTGCTAGATATATATGGTAGACAAAGAAGACACTACTGATCGTTCTGCTGCATGATTACATTAAATTGAGATATCTTGGTACTTTAAAGTTCAATCAAAATATTGGATCATCTACAATCTGCATTTTAAGTCCACAGCAAGGTCATTGTATAGATAAAACCATTCTTTGAAAGCATAGTAGATTCAAATGTGATAATGAAAATGATTATTTTCGTTAAATATATAAATTCTTTATAAAACTCCAGGCATTTGTTCAAAATGCGATTAAACCCTTCCATGAATACTGAAGCAACAATGATCTGCATTTCCAAATGCTGTCAAACAATCTATGACTGACTCACAAACGTTAAATTGCTATAGACTCTGGTTCTGTGACACGCGACACTTTCCACCCCCAAACCTGAAATAAATCAAAAACAAAAGATAAAACAATATTGACAATAAAATGATAAGCGTTCATTTATTTTTATACTGATAGTAAAGAACCAATGCAAAGAACAAATCTGTAAATGTCAAGGCAAGAAACAAAAACTTGTTTGGTGTGTAATACGCGAACAGCCAATTACATTTCCAAATATACCAGGCTTGGGTCCTGTTTTTGGCTAGGCCAAATAACTGGTCACCTAAAGTTTTCCAAACATTCTTTTGATCATGCAAAAAATATTGACTTTAATAAGAGAAATTATTGTAGTAGGAAAGCTGCATTTATCATATGTCCTACGAACAGAGCAATGGCTGGTATAGTCATAACAACCGCTGTACAAATTAAAGCTTATAAATTAATTTTGTTTTCGATATTATCTCCGAAATAGCTAACTAATTCAGATAAATGCCAGGCTACATAAGATTCTTGTATATAAGCCCTTTCCAACTGTACTTGCGCAACGGTTTTATGTTATGGGTCTCTTTTGTCGATGAACTTTTAAAGCTCCAAACGTTTGAGTACCATGTAAAATGAACTCAATTTTTGATTTAACAATTTTCACAACATTTTTAATTTCCTTTAATTCTATTTCATGACAATGAAAACGTTTTCAATGCGTACGAACGCTCTTCATTTTGAATATTTTGCAGTACCGAACTATAATATTTTCTGCTTTAATAGTTTGATATCAAACATATCATTTGTGTCTACTTTTGGGTTCTCGATTATATCGTGGTGGGGTGGTATTTATTAGTTGTCTGATAATGACATATAGTTCAATCCGTTATTATCTCCCTTTAAGCTTAGTGATTTGGGTTATGTCACGGCCGTTTTCGTATGAAGTTTTAATGTGGCAAACACATTATTCTATTTGCAGTTTTGACATGGAGAACACATCATATTCATATGCAGTTTGAACAATGCTTTCTAAGTAAACTTCAGGTCAAATATATGAATGTTAGTTAAGCTTGTTTCAAATAATTCCGTTTTGTTTTTGAATGCGTATCCGTTTTCCTTTAATTGTTTTCATTTTATTTTTTCTTTACGTTTTTTTCTCTTATGGATTGTTTAACTTTTACATATTATCTTTGTTGTACAAATAAAGTGTGTTGTGTTCAGTTTTATGATATTTTATCACCATCTGGTGTACTCTCTCTGTATTCCTCTCATTATTCTAGTATTAACTTAAGAACCTTTTGAGTAGTTACAAAACCTTCTCTTGATCGGTTAGTTACATTTATCTGTATCTCAGTATTTAAACATACTTTCCATTTCACAATCACTCTCATCTTCAGATAGTTTTCGGTTATTTAAATATCCAAATATGTCTAAGGAACAGTTGGAATAAAGATTGGGATTCACCACATATAACGCATTGAGAGTATCGAACACAAAACAACAGATCCATTTCGCATTAAATTTAAGAGCTCAAAGATGAATTAAAAGAGCAATTGCAAGTAGGCATCAAAGATGCAACCGACAAAATCTTGTCTAACAATGAGTTTTCAACATGGAAGAAAGCGAGTCAACAGGACGTATGAAACAATAGCAAATTACAGAATTGCAAAAATATCCCACTCATTGTCAGATGTCATGATTTACAGTGACATACGTGATTAGCGGACTTGAGCCTTTTACCAATTGAACTCAAAGATGATCACATGATATCCAGTGGAATTATATATTTGTGCAGGTTAACTATATCTTTTTAAGGAAATCAGAAGACATCGAGTGTAAGAAAGCAGAATGCAATGGGGGAAATATATGTTGTAGACTGTGCAAGGCGAAATATTGAAACTAAAATGCTTGACAAATAATGTATGAATTGTTTGCTTTCTTGTTGTCTTCAAGCACACTCTTTACAAAGATGGCATTACAGAAGTAGCTACATGCCAAACAAAAAGAAACAAATGCAAATAGATTGAACAAAATTGTTTAGATCCCTATTATGAAGCAAAATTTATTGAATGGTTTAACTATTTCTGGTGTTCTTCGTTCTCCAGACCAAAACAATTCGCAATCGTAGAATGCACAGAGGCAGTGATCGGTAATGGCAGCCGCTTTAAACCTCTCGACCACCGGGGACTTTAATATGGTATTTTTAAGATTGTTGCTTTCTATTTCTTATAAAAGGAATCAGCAAAGAAATACTTTACCGAAAATCGCCGAAACCAAAGATTAGAACAGAGTAAACTAAGGTTTAAATCAGGTCTACTGTGACAGCTAATGGGCGTTGATGCTTTTCCAGCTCTCTTTGCGATTGTTATTATTCATACTGTGACGACACTCCTCACAGTTGGTCAAATCCCTTTGGTAGCATAATATCACTGCTTGAACGCCTTAAATTTGAAAGTAAAAGGCCACTGGGAGCAATCCTTGATTTATGATAAACGTATCACACTCAATTTAGTCTGCAGTTGCTCTGATCATTTCCCTAGAATGGTTTTAGTGAAGAATGCGAATATTGTGCCTAATATGTGGGACTATAGCTGGAACTTTGGAAGTTAATTTGGCAACAATTATTCTGAAAGCATTACATGCGAAACTCAAGCATGCAAAGGGTGGGAGCATGTGGTGGTAAGGGAAAACCAGTAGTTTTTTATATCAACATAATCGATCTGAATTTGCGTGAGGGATTCATTTTTGTGCACACTATATGTAGTTGTGATGGCCGTATCAAATAAAGCCTTTGTTGAAAACAAATCGATCGATCGATCCATCGATCGATCGAGAGAGATATATATTTTCTAATTCATCTGTTGTTGATTTTGCCGTTTTTAAGTTTTGAATATGTGACATAAGAGCTGGGAAGGATGGTTCGAGTAAAAAACAAAGCTGTGTAACAAAACTTGAGTTCAATACTGTCGTCTGGTGGAGTTTAGGTAATAATATATATTTAAAACGAGAGTGGTGGGGATGGAGGAAAGAGAAACTTGCGTTTTAGCTTTTTCAAAGCCATCTGAAGCACTGTTGCTATCGTGCAGTCCTATTTACAAGGTTAAGTCAGTCTTTTTTCTATCTGAGACAACGTTGAATGAATTAAATCAATCCGGACTTTGTTATTCCATTTTATTTCTACTCAGCCCAAGATGCCATCATTGGAGCTGGAGAAAGACAGAATAGTTATAATTTGTATTGATTAACCATATTAAAGTCATATGTAAAATTGCATAATTTTTTTTCGTTCAATATCATCCAATATTGAGATATTGATGCAATGGAGAGCAAAGACTGTTTCCATTACTCATTGGTAATGACTTAAAAACCGAACAAGATAGCCTTCACATACAAAGCGCACGGTTCATCTGCAAGACATCCTGAATAAGGATTTGCAAGAAATAGATACAAAATAGAGTATTTTCTTGACAAAACGAGTCGTTAAACATCGCAAATAAAATATGCGTACATGACGTAGAGTTCGTTACTCTCTGTATTTTGTACCTGTAGTACCCAGAGGATAGTAATCAGATGAAAGACGAACGATGCATATAAATAAATCGGTCCGTGATTAGAAGATAGTTTATAAATATAGGTCTTTACATTAATATAAGTGATGTTCTTTTGATATTTGGTTTCTTCTGAAGGGTATTGTTTATAATCCCGTGCAAGACTGAATATTAGTTCGTCAGAAAACCAAGCGTTAGATAAAATTGTGGTATTCCCTTTGTCATTCTTTAACCATAATAAACGCCAGTTAATAGATTAATAGTATATTTATCAACCCCATGTCCTCAACATGGCAACATCAAAGAAAGCAACTAACACGTCCAATATATGTAGATGCATACATAATGAGCTCAAATAAATAACGAATGATCACGTTGGTCCTTGGCACCATTATCTATTCCAGATGACACCTTGCACTTGAACACTTTAACTAAATCAAATACATGGTCATGCTGCTGCTCAAGATTTCATTCAATTTTGTTTTACAACTCTTTGAATTGATTACAACTGGTGTGATGTATTTACTGTAATCGTTTTGTTGGCTTCCTAAATGTGTAATATTGGTGTCCTTGCTGAGAAATGTATTCCTAAGAAAACGAGAAACAAACTGGTTTGTTTAGCGTCAAAACAACAATGAATATTTTAGCATCAAACACCTATTATGGGTTCGAATCAGAACCGCAATTATTTAATGATCTTTTGATTTCTGAGGGACTGTATAGTTAGAGGTTATGTACATTCTTATACATGACAACGTCTCATTTTAAAAGCCTTATTTTAACCGAAAACACAAGTAATTTAAACTAGGATATGATTTACATAATTCTCGGGATATTATTATCAAACTATTGTCTAGATATATACTTCTATTTTAATTTTGTTTATTAGGCACAAATGTGGGAACATCTGTGTCAAAGCATAAATTAGTCACACTAATTGGCCAATTTATGAGTTAGATAATGTTATGTTTAATCATTGTCGCACTAGAATTACGTGGACATTTTTGAAAGACAGAGGATAATTATTAGCTCCGTGGAAACGATCACTGGTATTCATGTTAGGGGTTTCAAACCGAAGGTGAACACGGACCTATAGCCCAAAAGTGTGACAATCACTTCCAGAATATACAGAACGAGATTTAATCAAGAGACTTCAATGTATTAACCGAGGCCTTAGCCCATCGTTTGTCCACAGAAAATCATTATCATTCGTCATCATTCTTTAACATGGCATCTAAATACACAAATAAAATGCTAGAAAATTTACATCTAGAGTTATGATTACACTTAAGCAACCTGAACGTCGGCATCATTGGAATGACAAACGATGGGCTTGGTATGGGACTTGTATGATCAAACCTGGCTTTGTTTCTGAACATTATATAACTAAAGCTGGCCTACTTCAAAAGTTAAATTTCAGAAAATATTATAATTACAGTTGATAACTATTCTCTGTATACTATTATTACCAAGAGATCTATTATAGGGATCGGACAAGCATGATGAAAATTTGCCTTTTCTTTTTTTTGGTATAATTTGGCGTCACCGCCTGAATTATTGTCTAATTTGAGATGTCGTTATCAACAATTTTAGTGTCCACCTTCTGTACCACGTACTGTATTGACTATTAAGATCATAATTTGTCAGAATATTTCAATCTCACGAATAGCAGCAGAGTAGGTGAACAGACCATTTGCTTTGATTATTACTTATTAAGATAAACATATATGGTCTCAACCGTATGAAACCACCCCGATTTGTTTATAGTGTCACTTCTTAGAGACAAAAGTATCAATAGTAACCCAAACCAAATGTGTTACTTTATTTTGACCTTAGTTCTATGTATTTGTCTTCACCTTGGCAATCTAATTTTGGTCGTTCATATTATCTTCTACTGTGTCGTCTGTGTGGACAGTAGTTATTTTATAATCATATTGATAAATGCACTTTCCACAATCACTAAAATCATGGATGGAAGAATCATTTAATCATTCTTATATCTCTATCAACGGTGTGGAAAGTGCACATTTTTATAATAACATATGTTTTATGTACTTTCCACAATCACTAAAAAACCTGAATAGCACTGAATAATTGAATAGCTGACCCGTTTTCAAATCCATTTGAACATGTAATGGACAGATATATAACGAAAAGAAAACGACAATTACTTAACGAGTTAAACAATTTCAATTAATACATGTGTGTCTTTCCATGCTGAAATTAATCAGCGATAACATGATTATTTGTTCCGAGCTTTAAAACGGCTGAGTTTTCTATCGTGAATAACGTATCGCCACATAAACATATATTATTGTATGGAAATGATGCGATCCGTTATCAAACTGAGGCAAATTCAGTATCATGATCAAACACGTTAAACTTTTTGTTGATACCCCACACAAATAATACATGTATGTCTTTCCAAGCTGAAATTAATTAGCGATATAATATTTATCTGGTCCGTGTTTAAATCCTGATGAAGATTATGTCGTCGTTGTCAAAAATTATATATTTTTATACTAATATTGATAAATATACTTTCCACAATCACTAAAAATATTAGTCAATTTAATTTTAATATAATTAATATTAAACACACACATACACACACACGCATATACACACATGATGAAATTGCACGACAACGACTACGGAGAAAACTCAGAGAAAGCCAATAGATGAAGCTTAAACATTGAAATCCACGGCAATGTCAGAATCGTCGATGCGGAATCGCGTGATATTATCATTATTATTATATGATAGCACGATTCCACAATTACTAAAAATCCCTGATAAAGTCAGGTATACAACTGTTACTTGTTGATTCTACGGTTTGTGAAATCATTCAACGTTGATAATATCCACGATCAAACACGTTCAACCAGTTGTGGTCATTAATTTTTGTGCCTCATAAAATCAACGATTTAATATCCGCTGATAATCACCGATAGGACATTTATTTGTCTACGTTGAAGCGTCTATTGTCGCTGTGAAATCATAACATTTGTTATAAATATATATTGTAGATGTGGTGATTTCACTAACACTAAAACTCGAGATAAAACATCTACGTCTGAATCTGAAAGTATGTGAATTATTCTGTATCATTATCAAACACATTAACCCAGTTGTTGATACTCCAGATTTGAAAGTTTAAGTGTGTTCATCTATAATCGTGATATCATTTCCACCGTAGATCCCTTGTGAATCATTGTAATTCATCCTCTGCTCGTTTTTAACAAAGTCTGATTTTGGCCAAACAGGCTATATTTAATATCTAATCAGATCTAGTGGTATTTTTATTATATGTCATTAATGAAGCTACAATCCTTTATATATCAACATGATTTTTCTATGACATTTCCAACGGTTAATATCTTTGTGCAGATTCTCATCTCGGGAAATATGCAGGATCAATTATTTATTAGCTCGTTATATTCACCATTTGATTTTTATCTTCGAGCATGTTCGCGATGGACATTCTGATGTCCGGCCTTGATATCGCGATTGTTGCTTTCGAATATTGTCGGGAGATTTAACACATTCAGAAATTTTCATAACGCGTTTTGTTTCTCATGAGTGCTAATTTTATCTGATCGGAATACCTTGGCTTTAACTGCATTGCCACAACTGAATTTATCAACGATGACTTTCTGAACACGCTTTGATCGTGGTGATCATTTTTATTAAGAGTCAACCTCACATCACGGTAGTTTTCCTATATCACACTCGAAAAAATGGTTCAGATACAATTTATTAAACTCATATGGTTCCATTTGCTCTTCTGGATTGTATTTGTAATATTTAGTCGTTGTTATATTTTTTCCTTGAGCAACAGTAGATTTTAGTTTTTGTATCAGGGCTATCCAATTATCCTTGTGACAGTTTTTAAGGATGAACATTTTACTGTTATCTGGTTTAACATTGTTAATATATTTCATATCCGCTCTTCCTAATTTATCAAGAAACAATATCAGATCATAGTTCTTAGCATTTGCGTTAAGAATAGTCAATCGTTTGCATGTAGGAACTAAACTTGAAAATTTATACTAGCGTTCTAGACTTAGCCTTATTGAGGAAAATTATTGTTGCCTTATTCCAGGAAAATCATCAGCTATAAACACGTCAGGGACTTCTTTCACCCTGTACAATGATTCCCACTGAACTTCCACGTGCATCTCTGGCTTTGAATATTATATCACCGGCTATATCTAAGTATGATTCAATACCATAATCTTATTTTATTTATTTTTTTTCGGTGACGGTTTTTCTGAAAGATAAAACCAGTGATGATTGATGTGGTTTTAATGATTTCATTGCAGCCTCTGTTTTACTTACCCAACATATTAATCTATCGATGTAATCTTCGTCATGAATTACTGGACATAAAGGACCTCCTTCATGTGCTGTTAATGCAGTATGCGAGTAATAAGGATCATTTCTTGGAAGAATCCTTGATAAATTCGTCGAAGATTCGATTTCATTAAATAGTTTATATAATCTGGATCTCTTTGAGATTCTGGTAAATTATCCGCAATTTGTGTTATTGCTGAAGTATTTTATTTGCCGTTGAAGAATTTATCAATGTCATCATCGATTATTGATTCGTTGCTGGAAATCATTATTTGCTTAGTCCTTGGACATATTACAATATAAAAATTAATGTAAACATTATACAAGTCAGTTATCACATTGGTCCTCGATGTGATTATTTAATGAATTATATCAGTGTCTTCGTTCATAAAAATACCACAATAATGCCCTGGTTTCCTCGATATTGTAATTCTGTTTCTGAGGCACAAGATAACTACAATTAACTAATCTGACTGTCTTATTTAATGCATCGGATATTTTGTCTATCGTAACCTGCAAAAGATTACAATTAATATCATCGCTTGAGCTTTCCTATGATTGTTATCACTGTCACCGATTTGTGTTGAATCGAAGTTGGACAAACCAGTAATTCTGATGCAGTTAAGTTATCAACATGAGTAACTTTTTACATGCGGTTATATATTCCAATTTAAGTGAACTTGTTTAATTTGAGCTTAATATTATGAAGACCGGCTTGTCTATCGATGCTCCATTGTGGATTTTTATTTTACCATGGCCTGTTTGGTTAAATCTCCTTGCTCAAATGTTACTGGTGTTGACTTACACAACACGTAATATCCACTATTTGTTTCAATCAAATACACGCTATCACGAGTACAACCGCACAATTGCGTGAAGTAACTGATAATATTATCACGCGGTATTTTCTCCGAAGTTGTTTTAATTTCAATCGTTGTTACACAACGAACTTCTTCGAGTTTATAGTTAGCGTCGAGATCAAATACCATGTATCTCTGCCAGAAATTCGAAATAATTGCAGTAACTAACGATTGTCCGATAAATTCATAAGCGAAGCAATTAATGTCAGGAATTGCGTTGGAATATCTTCTTTTCCTGATTTCGTTGAACATGGATACTCGCATGGTAAAATCACGCAGAAAATATCACAAACGTGATCACAATAAATATATCTTTATTATATATCTCCGGCATTGAAGATATCCGGTCATCATCTTCGGTCGTTAATTTATTTTTTTATTACCTTATATGATATATTATATATCTAACTGATTTTGTTTACATCTAATTCAAAACATAAATTTATTATATATACTGCCATTTTGAGCAGGATCAAATAATTGTTGCTTCTACATGGGTCAACAAGTAAATGCAGTAAAAGATGATATGGAAATTTTTGCGGAATACACTAATCACAGTTAATGAGGAATAATTCTACTGGCCCAAAACCATGTGAAAAGGTGTCCGGAGGAAGTATTAAATTTGTACAGACTGTGCTGGAAGTAGATACCTATTATTAATAAATTATTATAACAGTAAAAGAAGAAAACCCTCCCATAATTAAGGAAATTCTGCGACATCATCTCGAGAGCATTAGGCCTGATACGACAAGGTGACACTCATCCAACCCATCGATGTGTACCTGACGTTTTTCATGTCATTATAGAACATTAATTTTATTATTCTGAGGCCGTCGGTGTGAAATTACCGCATTTATCATAAATATATATTATATATGTAGTGATTTTACAAAAACTGAAACCCTAAGATAGAAGTATCATTTATTCAATATCAGGATCGTCGATGGAGAAATCACATACTTTCATAATAATATATGTAATTTAGGCAATTTCCCCCCATTGATGATAAAAGTATTACTTGTTCACGTTGAGGCTCTGACAACGTCAGGATCATCGGTGTGGTAAAGTATACCAGCGGCAGACTTTCATAGGTGACGGGAAAAATAATTACTCAAAATTGATTAATTTCCATGCTACACGAGGAAAACCACTGACAAAATAAATAAAACATTACTCATTTATTTATAAAGCAGCATTTTCATTATTCGAATATGTTCCGCTGATTATTCTGATTCTGAATAAATCAGCAAAGAAAATAATAATAATCTGATTCTAATCTTGAATAATTATAATCAACAATCTCAGATTTGCGTGGCACAATTATTACTTGAGATTGATTAATGAACATTTGTATCTCTGATTTTATCAGGGTTTTTTAGTGATTGTGGAAAGTACACGCATAAAAATATGTACTCTCCACACGACAATCCTGACTTTGTTAGGGCGTAAACGTGGCCAGACAATAGTTCTATCTCAATGTTTGCACACATGGCGAAATCAAACATCGCGGCACGAGTTGGGCATCAGCAAGGGTCAGTTTCCTTTTCCATTCTAGATTTTTTTTATCGCAACATCAAATAGATTTTTAAATGGGTCTGTTATCCAGTCGTGTATTTGCTCTTGGTCATCTTCAATTTTTATCCGAAAAGTAAAACAATACGAACCATCAGAAGTTGAAAATAATCGTTGCTACCAATCATTCATGGGTACAGCACCATTGACTCAAATTCGATGATCTGTTTTCTGCTTAAATTAAATCCTATTACTATTACGATATTGTCTGAAAATTTTCCATGTTTGATTTTCACTGGGTGTATTACGTAATTTTCTGAAATATATTCCTGGTTAAAATCAAATATCCTCATACGTTTATAAGGAAATGGCCATTAGAAGTTTGTATAACTACCTCTTAATTTTTTAATGTTTGTTCCTGCTGCAAAATATTAAATAATTTTACTATAAATACTTTCTCGAAAAATCGCGCCACAATTAGCTAGCCCTTCAGAATCAACAGTGGACATTAATATTCCTGATAAAATCAGGCATTTAATTAATTGTGGAAAGTACATTAAACATATTATTATACAAATTGTGGAAAGTACATAAAACATGTATTATTATATAATTATTTAATTTCCACACCGACGGTAGAGATTCAATAATTATTAAACGATTGTTCTCTCATTGATTTTAATGATTGTGGAAAGTGCATTTATCAATATCATTATAAAAATATCTACTTTCCACACAGACGATCACTGCCGCAGAGGAGATGAACGATTGCCAAGGTGGAAACAAATACATAGAGCTAAGGTAAAAAAGTAAAACAATTGGTTGAAGGTTAGGGTCGTTAACTATTTAATTTTTTTGTCTTTAATAGCAGACAATATAAACAAATCGGTAAGGGTTTCATAAGGTTGTTGACTTTTGAGACCATATTTTTGTCCTACTAAGTGGCAATCCAAACAAATACTCTGTTCACCTCCTCTGCTGCTCGAATAAATTCAGTGAGGTGAATAAACACACAAAATGTGCTTAGTCACGTGTAACATGTCATTTGGGAATTTTTGTGGACTTATTCCTTGTTTTCAGTACAAAATATTATCTCTAAATAACTTAAAACACGGTCATTGTTTTAAACATTATAATTATTTTCCAATGTTTTCTTCTCTGAAAAAAATGAGCGATATTTTCGAGAGCGTAAATTACAAGCTTTAGACAAAGATGCGAATTACATTCGTAGTATTATATATTATATATATATATATATATATATATATATATTGCTTCATTTCTGAATATTAAATTAGTGTAATGAGGCTTTAGACACAAAATATGTTTTAAAATCTCCACAGCATGACTTTAGTTATAAAGATTTGGTGTTATATATTCCTATTAACTAACCTTAGAGATATGGTAAAGATTATCAACAAAACTTCAACTTTATCTGTTGTAATGTCAGCTGTTATTGCACAGACGTCATATGACGTCATTTGTCATACATTATGCTAATGGAAACACATTCATCTGATTTATTGTTTGTTTCTATTTTAGCTCAACTTCTCTAGATATCTCAATTACATGTTTTAGAAAGAAGCTGAACTTTCAAATTGTATACTGCTAGCTATCGGCTATATGTTAAGGTATTGCCAAAACAAAGTTTTTATATTTAATCCCCGTGTGATATTAATCAAAACATAGCAATGCAGCCAAAGAGCAAATCACGAACGTTTGAAACACGATTCAGCATCAAAGCTTTGGAGAGTTACAGATTTTTGGGAAATTCGGATCAAATATATTTTAAGTACTATGTATCTGGTACCGTTCGGTTACTTTAAGTACATTCTTTATTTAATCGGCAATTGTGAAGTAAATGATTTTTTATTGCAAGCTTTTATCCATTTATGTGTTAGACCGGTTTTATTAGCATGGAAGACTGAATCTAGTATGATATATAAATAATGAACCTTAGAGACCGGAAGTAACACTCTATGGTGCAATTATCAGCTCTAGACTAAAAGCTATATATGCTGCTAAATTTTCCAGATCAAAAGAAAATTCAGTTTGCGACGTCCTTTATCTACCTAATTTCTTACTTCGCATTGTCAAAAATATCCTCGTCCACATATTTACAAAGCAGCAGATGATCTATGTATTTATAAACACCAAAAAAGACGTGTCGAAATATCAAATCTGAAGATTTACGTTCTAGAGAGCTGTTACAGAAACATCTTGTTTTGAAGGCGTTATTTTTTTAGTGGAAACGTGAATATGAAAATAATTACATTTTGCAGTTATGTTTAAGGCCGACAAAAATGAAAAATTATTTTGAAGTGATTTAATATGGTAGCTAAACGTACAGAAAACTTGAATGTCCGTAGTATGTTGTAATGCGGCGAGGTTTTCGTACCAGGTTAGATTGTTTCGTAAATATTGCAATTTAATAGTTTCGTTTGTTTCCACAAACCGATTACTGAATCACATACACTGTGGTCTCTAGTAAAGCAACACAATGTTCAATCTGATTTTTGATTACCCATTAAATGTCTCTCAAATCTTTAGCTTGAACAATGTTGACTGATTTAGACAGTTATATCTTGACTGCCAACCACAAATAGTGAACTTTGGGAACAACTAAACAAACATTTTTCAGTATCTGCAGCAAGTTGATATAAACTAATTAAAACATAATAAATTTTTAGATTTAATTCCTGTAGAAACATCCATGTGAAGTTTTGCAAACACTACGGTTTTTCTCTTTCATTTGTCTTGTCTCTTTTTTATACATGCTTTTGAAAAAGACTCATTGAGTCAAAAGCAGTCAGGCTAATTAAATATTAGTTTTGCACTGTTTGTTGTCAGTTTATTATATATATATATATATATATATATATATATATATATATATATATATATATATATATCCGATATTAATGTTTAAAAGTAGATTATACATTTCCTACAAACTATAAGTAAAAGAACAAGCATATTTCCAAATCAACAAAACATTCTACAAAGACAAAATCATTGTTCAACACAGAATATATTAGACGAGCCATATTTACGTGACCTAACATATCATTTTCACAACTATACATTACATTGTTGCAATAGTCATTCGAAAGAATGTTTACTAGATGCAGATATTCCAATATTTACTGTAATGTATTTATGACTGGATGTATGCAGTACTTGACATGGCATAGCAGACTACATAATATGCAAACAAATGTCATTTCGAGTTGGAATTACATCAAAATATGCAGTGGCTGGATAAATTTCTGTCAGTTTTAGAGATTTGTTTATGTCCACATTATTTCGTGAACAGAGGTGAGATTATTTACCACTGTAAGTTAACATTTAAACCACGCTTGTATATAGGGTTGATTCTATGCTACAGGTTTACCGTTTTTCATGTCATGATAATGGTATGCATGACATAACAAGTCCTCTGGAAGTAAATTGGCCATATTGAGTCAGATGAGACCCTTTCTTCCCCAGTTTTTTTTAGTGACTCAAATCTAAAAATGACTGACAATACGTGTTGTTGAAAACAAAACATTCCAAAACGCGGGTTACAAAACGTTTTGCCACCATGATCGCAGCCAATAAGTAAATAGAATACTGCTCAATACTTTCATAGACTTATTTTGATCAATCAGAATCACATAAACTGATATCTTTACATATAATAATATAAAAAATAATAAACTAAACACACAATGAGCAAAATGTACAGTTATGTGATAAGTATATAGATTTCATTCATTAATAAATCGACACTCACCATCTAGAATTGAAGAAACTATTCTTTCTATTTTGCTGTTGCTAGGATTCAAATTTATTTTATTATTACATTCTATGTTTTCGCAACTGATTTGCGTTTTGCTTCTATCTAATTCATTTTCAATGTCGTAATTAATTGCCTCTTTTCTGAAGTACGGCCAATTGTATCTAACGTAAGTTGTCAGGAAAGCTGACCTGAGTCATGTACTACTGACACATCCTTTTAATTGGTGGACTGGTGTATGACTAACCTAATGCAACAAATAGAGTAGAGCGTTTTAACTGTTTTATTTTATATAAAATCGGTTGCAAATTTCACTTTATGACCAAATCTGGCAATTACTTTAATGTCATCCGATGTCCTTTGCAAATGAAAATATTTAAGTCTGCCGTATTGATGGCACGGATGACTTGCTCAACGATTTTAAGGTATATTATTCGCAATGCACCTGAGGTACTTGTTCAGTCCTTTTCTTTGTCTTTGTGCGCATGACTCAAGTTTTAAAGTCACGTTTAAAGTCATCCTTACTTCTAAACTCTTACATCCCATTGGTTCATGCTTCAAACATTTTGTAAAAGAAACACCTTCAAAAACTCTAAGCCCAAGATAAATAAATCCTTGGCGACAGGTTTCAGTGAATGCATTTTTCCCCCTCTTGATTATCGACGTTTTACTGGACCAGATAAATTTTCAACCAATGTCATCATATTTGCTATTCTGTTTTAAAACAGATCAATAAAATACACCCGACGTTCACAGAATGACATGATATAATTGAATTATTAACCCTCAAATATCCAAAGGCTTATTTAACCATATTAAAGTACGATATAATCGCTTTAAAGTTTGTTGTACTTCATAATCAAAACATAAAATTAGTTTCATCTTCAATTAAAGGTATGAGTTCACAGAGTACCATATAATGCACGTATCATGTATGTTGCTTAAAGTAGTTTTATTATATGAAATGTCAACAAAGGGCACCAGTTACATAAATTTCCACAGATATTGTCAATCTCCTGCTGTGGTGTCATTGAAATAATAAACCTCTCGCATAAGGCCCTTTCTAAAGTATCATATATCTTTCAGTTCAAAAAGATTTGCCATTTCTAGCCCCATAACACTTGCTTCTAAGTGTACTTCACCAATCACGAACTCTAATATGATATAATATAACCTAATGTATTATAATATAGTATAAAAATAACGAAATTAACTGTCATAATTATCAAGGAATTGATTATGTCTTAGTTTTCTAAATTAGTTAAACCCTGTAGAAAGAAAGCAACTTGCTATTATGTTTCAAATTAAAACATCATAGAATCGTTGTGTTCTGTAATGATTCTATCGCGTTAACTAAGTAGCAGAAATGAGCGAATACCAACGAGTTTTGTAAAATTCAATAAATAATGTATTTCCCTAGAATACGAACTGCAAGTTTAAAATGAACTTTCAGTATTGTGAATTAAGTTCCAACTAGTCCTAAAAGCTTTATAACAAGTCCAAAAGTAATGTTCCGAATTAATTACATTGGTGTTCCGGATAAATGTTTGTCTTCAATACACTGATGTGTCCATACCCTTATATGTCCTTATGTGCCAACGGTAGGTATACATAATTTGCTTTCAGCCAATTAGTCATAAGCTGTGTATATATATATATATATATATATATATATATATATATATATATATATATATATATATATATATATATATATATATATATATATATATATAGCAAAGTTTGCTGCAGAAATTGATGGTAGCATGTATAAACTGCAGGTTAATTTATATCCTATATAATACATGAAGTACAATCGAACTGAAACTCTTCTGGAGAAGAAACCAAAATGTTCTCGATATACTAGCAGTATTTTATACGTTTTACTTAATATTATTGTAAAACATTATTATGAAATACAATAGTGTCACGGTTATTACAAACAACAGTGTTGATAAAACGAGCTAGATAATAACGCAGAATATAATAAAGAAGATAATTAATTAATTAAGAGAAATGACATAAAAACCGAGGGCTCCAAGAAATTGAATGAGTAAATATCTCGTAAAAATCATTCAACAAGATTGTCTGGAGGATTTCGTTGACACCAAAAACTTGAAATACAAGGTCAGATAGATAAGGAAAGATAACCGTTTTACAACCCAAACACAGCAGAAAGACAAAAAGGGAAAAAGGCGAGATACCAAGAATTTTGAGTAGAGGGAAGTACAGCGAAAAAGACTTACCGGCGCAAAGGAGCCAAAAGTATAGTCTGAGAGGACCTTTTGGACGGAACCGAACACCAGGTTATGAATCGATGCAAGGCAGTGCTATTCGATATCTCACGTGGTTAAGTGATTTGATTCTATAGTAAATGGAATCGGCTAGTTTTATAATCTTATAAGCATTTTAAAATTCCTTGATTAAGCTTATTCCAAAAGAAAGATGTATATCTTTCGAACTGTAATGGTTATATCATTTGCTTGTGAAATTTTATTATTTTTAAATTTGATTAAATTTTGTTTTTATTTATAATGGGCACTGGTGTTATTTTTGCTCTATATATATCGGCTCATATTATTTAATTATTCCAACCATAAATCATACTTTGTATTGACCTTACTCGATACCGAGCAAATTACACCGTTGGCAATCACATCTAGATACGAAAGCTCAAACCAGTAAACCCACCACAAATATGTTGAGGAGGGATTTACCACAAATATTCAAGCAGCTTATTACAATGAAGAAAGGATCAGTTAACTATTCGATTATCCAGAACTTTTGAAATGACGGGGTCGTATTAAGGGAAATAAATATTCAAAATCTCTCCAACATAACTATGCAAGAATAAAGATGTATCTTACTATTGTGTGTTCATGGCCGGACACAGCATGAAGTCGCGGCCGACATCTCGTGATACATTGCTAAACGTACACGTACTTTCTCCGTGTAGAGGAAAGTTTTACTAGGATTTGCTGGATCAGAATTTATTTTTATTGATGCTCAAAATATTATTTCGGTTTGTGATACGTGTTACAAATCTATGGTCTTAAACTGAGTAAAAGAAAAGATCTTAAAGTTTTGTACAATTCAACAAATAATTTAGTTCTCTAGAATACAGAGTGACAATTTAAAAAGAAATTAAAGCATTGTGAATTAAATCCCACAGTTCCATCACAAGTCCAAATGTTTGAGTTTAAGATGAATTCCTCTCGTGATTCAAATAAAATCCAGAAATGAACGTGCTGATGTGTCTATAGATTGGAATGTGGAGATGTGTTAATAGTCTTGATGTACCAAAATGATATAATCCAAAATGTCCTTAAATGATTTCACAATAATCCACAAATAGTGATTTAGTTTAATAATATGAAATAGCACTTTGAGATTACAGTGCGTAATTTCCGTAAATAAATCCTCCCAAGTGAAATAGTAAACACAACAATAAAACTGATTTAATTTTGGATGTTAAGCTTCAAATGAGTAATTTCGATTTAAGCAACATTGATATGAAAAGCTACGAAATAATAATAGAACCATGATAAAGTTCATGTTCAAACCAAATTAATAAACAGCTTGGTATTATAACATTTTCATTTGCCAGCAAGATCACTAATTTCCAAGTGAAAAAAAAATAATATTGTAAACTACGATTCAAGTAACTATGTGTACCTCCATTAAAATGATCTGGCTATTTAATCTATAATCATTGAGAAAGATTAGCTATGACTTTACCTTGATTACAAAATAATTGGCAAATGTCAGGTTGGCCCTTACTTAGCAAGCCATGGCTTATAATCATGGATAAAAGCCAACAAACAAATTAAATAAATACATGACATATGACTTTGTGATTAAAAATGTAATCCTCTGTGTTAATTCAGTTTCATCTGAATCATTTCACACTGGTAATAAATATCCTAAAGATTTTTAATCTGTTCTTCAACGATATGCATTAGGCCTTATTATTGTAATCGTTTGCTTCGTGTTTACAAATAATGCATAGAGGACCATGGTGATCGTAGTAAAAGGCCTTTAGGTCCGGATTGCAATTTGTGTTTCGCGATGATTTATTTTGGCATATTTCTTCCCAGGAATGAAATCATGCTTAGAAATCATAAATAAATCAGAGGACACACACACACACACACACACACACACACACATATATATATATATATGTGAATATTTTAAACACTGATATACTTTTATTGGATGTAAGTACCTACATATGTTGCAAAACGTTCCGAGATATCTGTTATTTATCACAAGGTGGACAACCTTAACTTAAGCTCACATTTATTTTATCATACAAAACATCTATTACAAGAGAATACAAACATGAACATATCGTAGGGAAAATACTAGTTTGCACAGATATACGTTTTAGAGACCAGATATCTCCTTGATGTGTAATGTGTGAAAAATGTGATTGCAAAATGCGCATGTGTTTATCATTGTACACAACAGCCTTATTGCTGGAGACCATATAAGTTTTATGTTAAGGTCATTGTAAAACTCTGAGAAGGCATAAAACTCAGCTGGAATCTAATCTGGACTGACAGAGACTATTCCAAGAAATGTGCGTGAAGAATTCCTGGCAGATACAAGGAGTAAGCATGGTACAGGGAGAATATATGATAGAGGAAAAACGCATGTAGTCTTATTTTTAACCTGTTAAACAAAATTGTACCTGTATCTTGAGGGCAAATGATCGCTGTACACAATATATGCAATGTTTACAGTAGTATCAAGCCAAACAACTGTTGAACGTGCGATAGAGAGAGGTGGATGCTTTCTCCACAATTTACATGTTGATTCTGATTGCATATATTTACTTATACAATAGGTTAACTTTTTAGATGATTTTTGTTCGTTTATAGAATACGACAAAATTATACTGAAATTTATTGTTTCCAGCCTTGCTGTTGACATGTAGCAATAAAATCTATTTAAAACTAAAAACGAGAGAGAGAGAGAGAGAGAGAGAGAGAGAGAGAGAGAGAGAGAGAGAGAGAGAGAGAGAGAGAGAGAGAGAGAGAGAGAGAGAGAGAGAGAGAGAGAGAGAGAGATCTTAAAAGTTAGCAGTGGTACCGTTGCCATGATGCAGTCGCATTGGAAACATCAGAGCGTATACAAAAATCATACTTGGGTAGTGTCTTGTTTTGCTACGCCAATACTACCGATTGCAGGATTACATATGTATTTTCTTAATGAATTATGATTGAAGGATTTTGTACAAGTATAGGGGAAACATTAAAAGTCGTAAAATGTACAAAAATATCAAATTATTGAATTGACAATCACTTTCCCGCAAAGTAATTGGCAAGAGTGAGTGAATACATACATCAGTTCATGAGTCACAGTGATCTAAAATCGAACAAACAACAATGTCAGGTACAGCGCGCACTTCGTGAGCAAAATATCGCAGGTAACGATGAAAATAGATTTATTGTTTTGACAAAACGAGCGGTTGAGAATCTCTGGATAAAATGGATCCTTCCGTTTATTTGCACTTTAAAATCTGTGCTCTTCCAGGTGCGTCAACATTTGAGTTACTCATGGAAGAATCAGATAAAATAACGTAGATTGGCGGCATGCAAATTAATCGATTTATTATCAGTCAGAATGCACGATATCATGTCAAAAATTGATATATGTAACGTGTTTTGATATTTAATTTGTATTTCTAAAAGCTATTAAAGGAGTTTCTCAATAGTGAAATATTGGAAGCCACCACTAGATAAATATTTGCATCGTTATCATCATTAAGAAGTTTATTGATAGTTGAAAGGAAACTGATAAATCTCCGCTTTCTAGTCAATATCAGTTTAAAAGATATATTTTTAAAAAATATATCTTTCAAATCCGCACTAAATCATTTAATTTTCAACAATAAAATGTAACATTAATTAGTTACTCAGAGTTTTCTGTACCAAATATTTTGTGCTGAAACTTGTACAATATACAATGTAATTCATCACTACAACATTTGATATTACAAAGCTGCAGCAATTCATTTAACGGAAATTATAATTTATAATAATCACTGCGCAAAACATTAGTGTCTAATTTCAGCAAATGCTTCTAAGACAATATGCAACGTTATTAAATTTACTTTTGTCCTAAAAGACCTATGAAGATTTCAGACCACAACTACAACTATTTAATGATGCTTAGATTAAATGGCATTACATGGAGAGGATATTCTGTTCATATCTCAAGCTTTATTCTAAGTAAGAATATGTATAAAGAAACAATGGTATATTCTACATACTTTTTAAATTATAATATGGAAAAGAAATAATTTTGTTATTCTGTTGGTGATTAGTCTGCTTGAATTAAGTATTCTTCATCCATGGCATCAAGGCATCAAAGCATCCGTCCAATAGCTGTATGTGTTTGTTACAATGGTACGTACTCCTCTCATTCTCAAATGAAAGGGGACTGATTAAGGCAACCACATGTGAAGAATCGTTCCTTTCCAAAACGTCTTAGTAATTGTGCAAAGTCCCTTTTTACGATAATGTGTTGGACATAAATCACGGGCTAACCTATTAGATTATAAAAACTCACTCTTATTTTTTGAACATGGAATGTATGCACCTTCGGTTATGACGAAGGTGGTTTTCATCAGTTATTACCAACCAATTCTGATGAGTTTTGAGCAAGCGTTTTAATTCGTTCTTCACAAACAAATAGTGCGGCAGTGAACATTTGCTACTTTGACTTTCTAATAAACACAATTCGCACTTGAATGATAAAGACAGCCATTTTCATGAACAGCGAAGAGAAAAATTGCTTCTAATAAATTTTGACATTCAATTCCTATTGCATTGCTTTTAGCTTTATGGGAGTGTAGAATTGAAAGTATGAAATTCAAAGTGTAAAACTACGATTTGTTTCAACTTGAGGATGTTAAACATTTTGTATATTGTTTCCACCACGTATAAACGCTCCCATCGATCAATACTGATATTTTGCCTTTTAATAAGTGTAATCCATTCATCAAGAATGGCTATTCACTTAATGGCGAACTATTTTGTTGCTTTAGTTTCCCTAGGAAGATAACAGATTCTTCGAAATATTCGCGTGGATTTGACTTATTCATGCCATAGTTTCAATATATATTTGTATAATATTTCTTATTCGTTTCCTTTCTTATTATACGTTAAAGTTAGCGGTTGGTTTATATGTTGACCATTTAATATGGTGTATATACTTGCGAAGGCTGTTGTATGTCATTTACTGTTACCTAGTGTTTCATTTGCACATATGAAGGGAAAAAATAGCATAACTTTCTACAACATTCTTTTAAGTCTTACCCATCATTTGATGAATGGAAGTACGATAGGAATACACATTAGTAGGATATTTTGACAAATTTATCAGCTACCCCACTAGTTAACTTTTTGTATTCGCAAAGGAGGGACTCTATGTCAAAATCAAAGTGCAACGCAAAGCTTTTTTTCCTTACAGTGTTCTTTTAATATGCAATCACTTTCTTAGTTTTGTCTATTGTACAACACATGCGTATGGTGCATTCGTCCAGTATCTGATTAAACTGGAATTACCTCATTACGGAATTTTCGACTATACAATATCACTGACAACAAGTTCCACATGGGTATTACGTGTCGCTATCTCTAACGTATTCTCTCCTCTGAATTGTTACAACTTTACAGATCAAGAAAAAAATTGTTCTAAAACATTTTATGATATAATAGATTAATGAAATGTGCCCTACATCCAGCTTAGTTAATGACAGCAAGTAATATAAATTTGAATATCGAACATTAATTAAGAGACACTGGACCAACGGTGAAGTTTGATCTTTTTTTGCCAGGTAAAAATGGAACTTATTTTATCTATACAATATGTGATATTAGCATAATAAACAACATTAAAATACAAATATCGTGTCGATATAGTTCTTAGCAAAATTTTTATTCCCATAACGCATTGACAGAAGATTTGATTTTGTTTATTTTTTTTTTTCTTCACAGTTAAAGTATATTTAGAAAATGTATTGTAATCTCCTTCGGTGAATCCTTACATCTCTAATAAACTTATCATTTCAAATGTCAGACAACCCCTAGCGTAAAATAGTAGCTGAATACACCTCAGTGAATAAAAAACCCCATTGCTGTGTTGTACCAAAATTCTCCTTTTAACGAGTGATTATTTAAGATTGTGAACGACACCAGTAAATGGAAGGTTGTCTCCTGACCACAACGATGTGTGTAGTCTGACAGAGAGCATTGGAAACAGACATTCATTTTTAGATTACTGAGAACCATTTACTAAGAACCTTTTGAAGTAATAATGCTATCAACAAAACGACATAATATGAATGAAGGAGTCCTACATTTCTAACGATTGTTTCTCTTGAATCAAACTATATGAAATGTAAAGTAGATATAACCGATCTAGCCAACGCAGATTGCAATCAGTTGTACATACCGAGAAAACATTTGCCTCGCATGCCATGCAATATTTCGTGTACATTGAGAAACCATTTGACTCGTGCAATATTTCGTGTACATTGAGAAACCATTTGACTCATGCAATATTTTATGGACCCTATGAAGCCATATTACGCATGCATGAATTCGTTTACATTGAGAAACCATTTAATTCATATGAAATATTTCTTGTACATTGATAAACCATTCGACACACAATTTTGCGTGTACATTGAGAAACCATTTGACACATGCATTCTTTCATGCACATTGAGAAACCTTGTGACTCATTTGATTCGTATGCAATCGTTCGAGTACATTGAGAAAACGTTCGATATATACAATATTTCATGTACATTTATAAACAGTTTACTTCCTCAGACTTTCATGTACATTGAGAAAACGCTTTATTCATATGAATTATTTTGTGTACATTGAGAACCATTTGACTCTCATGCAATCTTTCCTGTACATTGATAACAATCTGGCACATTAAAAGTTCGTATACATTAAAAAAAAAACATTTGACCCAACGCAGGCTTTCGTGTATACTAAGAAACCATTTGACTCATGACATTTTTCGTGAAGATTGAGAACCATTTGACTCATATGCAATATTTCGTGTACACTGAGAAACAATTAGACTTATGCAGGCTTTCGTGTACATTGAGAAACCATCTGACTCATACGCAATCTTCTGTTTACATTTGGAGCCGTTTGACACATGCTTTCTTTAATATACTAAATCATTTGTGTAATACAGTCTTTCGCGTACATTTACAACAATTTGACTCGTGCAATCTTACTATTTGACTCATGTGCAATCTTTCATGAGAACTTAGATTTATTTGGTCATGAAGTCTTTGACTCAAGTGCAGTATTTCCTCTACATTGGATATTTCTAAATATTTGCACCACTGTTTATTCTTCCAGTCCAAAATTCATAGTATCAAGTGAAGCATGCATGAATCTTAGCAGTGGTATTAAAACAAAATATGTGATACAAGTATGATTAGACAGAACACAATATGGTGTTCATATTAGTATTCCAGTAGAGATTTATCCATGATATTGGTCATATTAGATTCCAGTTGAGATTTGTCCACGATATTGGTCATATTAGTATTCCAGTTGAGATTTATCCATGATATTGGTCATATTAGTATTCCAGTTGAGATTTATCCATGATATTGGTCATATTAGTGTTCAAGTTGAGATTTATCCATGATATTGGTCATATTAGTATTCCAGTTGAGATTTATCCATGATATTGGTCATATTAGTATTCCAGTTGAGATTTATCCATGATATTGGTCATATTAATGTTCCAGTTGAGATTTATCCATGATATTGGTCATATCAGTATTCCAGTTGAGATTTATCCATGATATTGTCATGTTAGTATTCTAGTAGAGATATATCCATGATATTGGTCATATTAGTATTCCAGTAGAGATATATCCATGATATTGGTCATATTAGTATTCCAGTAGAGATATATCCATGATATTTGTCATATTACTATTCCAGTAGAGATATATCCATGATATTGGTCATATTAGTATTCCAGTTGAGATTTATCCATGATATTGGTCATATTAGTGTTCCTGTTGAGATTTATCCATGATATTGGTCATATTAGTATTCCAGTTGAGATTTATCCATGATATTTGTCATATTAGTATTCCAGTAGAGATATATTCATGATATTGGTCATATTAGTTTTCCAGTTGAGATTTATCCATGATATTGGTCATATTAGTATTCCAGTTGAGATATATCCATGATATTGGTCATATTAGTATTCTAGTTGAGATTTATCCATGATATTGGTCATATTTGTATTCTAGTTGAGATTTTTCCATGATATTGGTCATATTAGTGTTCCAGTTGAGATTTATCCATGATATTGGTCATATTCGTATTCTAGTTGAGATTTATCCATGATATTGGTCATATTAGTGTTCCAGTGGAGATTTATCCATGATTTTGGTCTTATTAAGATTCAAGTTGAGATTTATCCATGATATTGGTCATATTAGTGTTCCAGTAGAGATTTATCCATGATTTTGGTCTTATTATTATTATTATTGTTAAGATTTACACATGATATTCAGCAATAAATGTATACAAAGAAAGAATAATAATTTCAGCAACACATTGCAAAAGATGCTAATTTTCACTGGATGTAATTTTATTTATTTAATGATTAGATAAAAAAATCTTTTTGCTTTTAATTCTACAACATTGTAATTATAAATTAGCTTTAGCTCTATTTTATTTGGAATTTTAGTTTTCTCTTTTTCCTGTATCAAATCAATTTGCGGTGAAAAGTGACAAGAAAATTGTCAGATTACCCTTCCTAACCTTGTTGGGGTAGGTTGTCTGGTTTTGGTTATCGTTATCTAGAGGGTGATCGCCGACGGTGTAATTTTTCCGGAGCTAGTAAATATCAATATAAAGTGTGAAACTTATAGGTGGAATAGATAATGATCTGAATAGATATAAAACAGAATAACACGAACACCAGTTACAAATAAAAACAAGATTTAGTCAAAATTCATTACAATAAAATTCACAAACAATTGTGATAATGCAATACGATTGAAAGATTCACTTCTTTCTTATATAATTAATTTTTTCAACGAATTTCAAATACAAATATGCTTATGCCAATAGCCGATCTGTTAAGCGATATAATTAGCTCATCATTAAATCGAATGAAAGATAGAGAACACTGTCTTATACATATTCATAACCTGATGGTCCAAATTCACAGCGATAATCCCTTTGACTTCTTTGTTCCTGTAAGTCTGGGTTCTTTAAACTTGTTCCCTTTTTCTTCCAAATTATCAGGTGTCTCGCCTCTTTCGGCCCTTTCTGATAAAGGACGCTTGCGTTAAATTCATACTAAATGCACACGAATAAAGGAACTACTTTCTATCGTAAACAATTTTATATCTGAATGAATTAAAGCAAATGTTTCATGAACTGCCACATATCAGCAGCTTTGGCACATTCAGCGTTAACTTTGTTGATACAATGTTTCAGATTTAGGCTAGCTATAAACTCAGACATGGTCCTTACAATAGCATGCAAGTTATAAGACATAAACTGTCTTCTTTAGCAAGTAATAAAAATGGCAAAATATACTTACAATTTTACATCCTGAATTTCATCAAAACGTACAATCGTAGTTAATAAAATCCGAATTACATGAGCCATGTCATGTGTTCTTAAGGTTGATTACATATTTCGAAATTGTACTGCAATTTGGATGATATTTCAAGTTCAGTTACATCTTCCTTATTGCACTCAAAATAAAAAAAATTCAATTGAAAGACTTCATAATTTTTCCACATTATGATCTGAATCATTCAATGACAGAAAGCAGAATTACGCACTCCGATGTCAATGCACTTCAATACCATTAAATTGGCAGACGCTGCTGTAATCCGATGTAAGTCACTTCATGTAGATAAATCCAGACCATAATCACGAAACTGCGTCGAATCGACAAAAATATCAAAACGTATTCATTCCAGAGCTAATGTAAAAGTTGTTACAATGCACATTCATACGCCAAATTTCTATTTTAAGTAGACCAAACGCCATTTTCTTTTGAAACTTACATCTAGCGCGCGACTAACTTCCAATCTGTCTGGGTGGAGTAACGTGTCAATTAATAATGATGTAATGTAATACAGCTACTCTTGTGTATTATTTTGGAATACGACATACATTCAGTGACATTGTTTCTTGTAGTGGATTTTTTAAAAAATATATTTACGCCTTGGGTAGAACATGACAGTGTGCATATAATAGAAAGGTTACTGCATTTTTGTGTTAAAATATGAACTCGTTTTGTCGGATGATATACTTTACTCCCATTTTCGTGCAGTATAACAATCATGAAAAACTCATTGTCCCATACAAATACAGTAACCTATTAATATTATATAGGGGGAATAGATCAATACCCCCCTCGTTATGTCAGATGTAGTTCTATCAAAATTCAAACGGTTATCTGGTCCAACTAAACATGACCGACCATAAACAAACCTAGTAGCACAAAATTAATGGTCCTGCTAATTGATATTCCGACACCCCTCAAAACATTATTTCCATTCTTGTCTCCATTACACAAACGAATGAATGAAATTCCTTACGTGGCTAAACGTAAGCCTTATAACAAATATACACAATTAGGTTGTTACCATTGGTGCAAATACCTTGTGTTTACAAGCCTTTACTTTCAGAATTGTGTCTGTCTCCAGACAATCAATTTCCATGGATAATTTTGCGAGTGAATTTACTTCTTAATTCGCTCGGAGTCTCCTTACATTTGTTTTTTCTTGCAGGAAAAGAGTAGACTGGTTTAGAATTTTATGATTAACACATTTAAACCGAGATTTCATGTGGAACCACGTCCCCTTTGGAGCTTAACCAATCTAAATGAAATATACTTTCCGCCTGAACTAGGTTAAAAAGAATGCAGTTCGTCTGACAACTTTGATTACGAAATACTGTTCCTGCAAAATATCAAATCTGACAACTCCGTTACAGATCGGAAGTTAATCCCTGACTGTTCAGTTTAAACAAACGTAGCCTTAATTACAAATCACTAAACAGAGACGGCACCAATCCGTGCATTATGGCATTTAACACGCGCAGGTTTCCATAAATCTAATTAATCGTATTCGTGTAAAACTAAATGTATTGTACACAGATTGACATATATTTGTCCCTTTACAAAAATAAAATGTCTGAAACCGGACATTGAAAAAATAAACTTACATTCCTCTGTTAAAATACTATGCTACCAATATGCGTTATTCAAATACACATTATGACTGCAATTTGATGCCAGAACCACACGTAATCTATTAAAAAGCATTTAATATTTGTCTTTCTAGAGGGACACACATTTAACGACCACAATCTCAGACAAAACCGCTTTAATTTTTATTTACAAAGAAATTCTCGCCAGACACAATAAAATTGTATTTACAAGATCAATTAAAGTTAAGTTAAATGTAGTCCAATCTCCACTGCACTGACAGAAAGCCGTAAGGTGGCATGCAAAAATCTATGTAACGCCATACGGCGTCAGAAACAGAAGAACTGAACAGAACAGAAACTTTTTCGGACTGAAAAACTATACAATTTTTAATTTATCTGTATGACAATAATACAGTTATATAGCGTATATCATCTAATTAAGAATATAATCGTACATAGAATGTGTACTAGTAGAATATGTGTACGAGTACTGCATTTAAAAGGAATCGTACATATAATGTGTATGAGTACTACTTTCGTACATAGAATGTGTTACGAGTACTACGATGTAACATAATCGCATAAAAGATATGTGTACAGGTACTACCATGCAACATAATCGTAATTGTGATATGTGTATGAGCATTACTATGCAATATAATCGTACATATAATAAATACTATAAAAAGTTTTCGCATAACAACTGTCAGGTCATTCCTACCTGAAAAGCCGTAAGTGCCTAATAAGACTTTTAACATTACTAGCCCAGTTTTGTAACCGTTACTATAATGATTTAATAATTAGCTGTATACATATTTAACAAGTAATGTTACTAGTATATTCAATAGAAAGCCTACACTTAATAATATTTGCATATCGTGACACGTAAAGACGGTACCGTCCAATTTTCCCATATATTCCCATAGCAAACGGCGTCAGTTCCAAGGCAAATTAAGGTTGGCGCAGTGCCAAATAATGCAAGTGTCAGTTCGAGTAAATATTGTATATAAGCCTGGCATGTTTTAACAAGCAATTATTCTGAGAGACTTCCAATAGTAACACAGGCAGTCAAAGGGTGAGCCCAAGCAGTCTAAAGGGAAAATCGAATCGATGGCTATCGTTAGTCAATGATGAAGTTATCAGGATCCGCGAGGTAGTCTGATAGTTGTCAATTACTTCTAATAGTCGCTTTTACTGACGTTTTCATTGTCGCTTTGATTGACGTTCTTGTTGAGAGAGAGAGAGAGAGAGAGAGAGAGAGAGAGAGAGAGAGAGAGAGAGAGAGAGAGAGAGAGAGAGAGAGAGAGAGAGAGAGAGAGAGAGAGAGAGAGAGAGAGAGAGATTTGCATCTATTTTGATATTAAAATAGTATTGTCCTGCTAGTTTCATTTAGAAATACCTATTTACAGCCAGTGAGATGACTTAGCTAAAGCATACATGACTTTAAAATGACTATGGTTCATGATAGGATACCACCCTGAAAAACAACACAAAAAACACTATCCACCCTAAACCTAAAATATGCTCTATAAACTATTTTACAGTCGATAAATGTTCAAAGTTAACAATAAGCTGAAAAACTTAGTGAATTCGTTTCTGCAAGATGCGGTATTTTTATTTTAATTCTACTCCTGCAAATTATGGCTCTTAGAAAACAGTACTGCCATTTACTAACTTTGTTCTTATTTATATTTTGGATTGAATCCACGAAGAAAGAAATAAGATAATACGATACCAGATATGCAAATTGATGGAATTATTATCTGGCAGTAAGCATGGTATGAACACTGGGCACAAATCGATATCGATGTCATTTGCATTCAGTGGCATTTTACTGAATATTGTCAGTTCTTTACAAAGAAAAACTTGGCGATTATCAAACCCCACCTCCTAATTATGTAATTGAAGTAAATTTCTTTTGATGATAGCTCAACAGACCGTTCTGATTGGTTATTTAATTTAAGGCAATCTCAGTGTAAATAAGTAGACACATTTTAGGTTTCTTTTCCAAAGCACACCGAATCATTCCCTTCAGAAAGAATGAATAGCAGCTCTAATCAATTACTTTGGTTAACTCCAACGTGGGTGTTCTTGTTTGTGCGCTTAAAACAAGTAACTGCATTAATGCGTTGACGCTAAGAATAAACAAATAGTTTTCTGTGTAATTAAATTCAAGGCAATATTTGCCCAATTTTTTACTACAATTTTAACTTCGATCTTTAATATTCGTATGTTGTCCAAATCATGTTTACACTGATAAAATCACTTTATTTCTGCATTATTTTTATTTGATCCTAATTGAAAACATTGATATAAATTAGGAGGTCTGTCTGAATTCATTGTTTTGTAAAACCGCTCCGGTAGCCTAGTGGTTAGAGCATTCGCCTCGGATGCGGGAGATCGTGAGTTCGATCCCAGTTGAGTCATAGCAAAGACTATTAAAAATGGTACGAACAGCTGCCTCGCTTGGTGCTCAGTTTTTTAACTGGTCGGCCTGGTGTCAGGATAATGTGAATTGGTGGGACATCATGCTGCATGATACCCAGTGCTATACATCACTATAAACTGCCACACTGCAGACATCATAGCGATATTACTGAAAAACTAAGCTGCGTTAAAAATCATAATTACATCACATCACATGAAATTGTTTGGAATAAGAGTTCTGTCTGAAAATATTGTCATAAATCAGATGTCTGTCTGAATATGTTATGGCTTAGAGGTCTGTCTGAACACATTGCTATGAATTATGTATCTGAACACTGAATCAGAAGTCTGTCTGGACACACTGTTACCGATCAGGAGTCTAAACACATTGCTATGAATCAGGGGTGAGCCTAAATACGTAGTATTGAAGCAATGGGTCTCTCTCAAAACATTGTTACTAATCAGTGATTTGTTTAAAAACATTGCTATGAATCAGGGATTAAACTGAACACATTGTTATGAATGAGGACGTCAATCTCAATCATTAGACCTGTCTGAACACATCATTTTAATCAGGGGTCTGTCTGAAAACATTGTTATGAATCAGAGATGAGTCCAATCACATTATTAAGGATCAGGGATCTTTCTGAAAAAATTGTTACCAATCAGGGTTTAGTCGGAACACAGTGATGTATCAATGGTCAGTCGGAACACATTGTTTTCAATCAGGGTCAGTCAGAACTCATTGTTATGAATCAAGGGTCAGTCGGAATACATTGTTATAAATCAAGGTTCAGTCAGAACACATTGTTATGAATCAAGGGTAAGTCCGAGCACCTTGTTAGCCTGCACAAGAGAAATAAGAATGAAGGTGAGATTAATACTGTACTGTACTGTACTTACCGTACTGTACCGTACCGCACTGCACTGCACTGCACTGTGTTGTGCTGTACTGTAATATATACTGTACTGTGAACATAAGTAGAGTGTGCTTTCTTAAAGTTTCCTTTCAAGAAAACAGTATCCTTATGACATCATACGGCGTTAGGGTTTCGTAAAGGTGTGTATTTTTCAAACGTTGTCTTTGTCTCTGTTAAAGGTATTCTAGACGGCCTGACGATAACATTATGTCAGAGGCCCAGATGATATCTTTAAACGAAGGCCCAGACGAAATAACGTTGTGTCGAAGGCCCAGTTAATAATGTTAAGCCCAAGGTCAGATTTCAACGTTATGCTGAAAGCCAAGACAATAACGTTAAGCCGAAGGCCCAGATGATAACGTTAAAGCAACAAAACAAAAAACCCCAGATGATAATGTTATACCGAATGCCTCGATGATAACGTTAAAGCAAAAAAAACAAAACAAAATAACCCAGATGATAATGTTATGCCGAATGCCTCGATGATAACGTTAATCAAAGACTCCTATGATAATTTTATGCCAAAGACCCAGATGATGACGTCATGCCGAAAGCCGAGATGTTAGAGTTAAGTCAAAGGCCCAGATAATAACGTCAAGCCAAAGGCCCAGATAATAGAGTTAAGTTAAATGCACAGATGATAACGTTATACTGAAGGCCCAGATAATAAACTTAAGCTGCCTCAGAGATGAAAGAACCCGTCAAACCTTCGAAAATAACCACTGACCATCTTATAATTCGAAACCTGTATCTAACTTTGGAATAAAGAGGCTCAAAGTGAATGCCAGAGCCAATTAATAGGTTCTTTAGGCTCTGCGCGTCATCAAAGTATAGAAAACCAGATGTTATGACATTAAATGTTCTTACAGCGATCATGATACAGTCGCCAAAATGAAAATTATGTTCCCCAGGCATGATGAGAATAAATTAGTAATATTTATCCCTTGTAGTTTTGTCTTTTGGCCCTTAAAGTACCTTTGATTCTTTTTTCAGTTCTTTGATTGCATCATCGTGATATGCTCCTTTGTGCTGGACCTTGTATTCATCAAAGGTCTGACGTCGTACCATATAGAGGACTTTGTCTTCATACTGACGTTCCTGTTACCATGGAGAGTCATCCGGGTAGCTAACAGTGAGTGACTCTTTATACATTCTCTCTATGATGATTAATGTTGTGTTTGTTTTTTTTGTGAGAAAAGTATCATTTTCTCATGACACATGTCTCATCTCATTTGGTGCATATTAGTCGTCATATATTAATATTCATTGTTGTTCTCCATTCACTCGTTTTTCTGCTTTCCTTTCTCATTTATTAGCTTCTTTCCTCCTTCAATTTTCATTATTTGTCGTTTCTTTACACAGCTGTCTCTTCCTATTTTGTTTATTTTCTTATTTTCCTTTAAATTATTTTTTTCATCCTTCCTTGAAGTTGTACCTTTTCTTTTTTCTCCCTACCTTTCATCTCTTTACTTGTTTCTTTCTTTCTTTAATCTTTCTCTTTCTATGTCTCTTTTAAATTCGTAATTAGTGTATGTTTTCCGTTGCATGATAGAGCCTTATATTAGCAATTTTACATTTTCATCCTTCATTTCACATATGTAAAGTTTTATTGGACGATTGTCTGGTGATCCAGGGGAGGTTGGTTATTTAGGAACATGATAAGAGCTATATTATTCAAGAGGGGGCAATAATATAGATTTTCTACATGGAGTATAAAAAATGAATTTTCCACAAAATAATAATAATAATCTAAAACCAAATCGGTTTATTTGGAGATTTATTTATAAACTGCTAAAACTTTTACCAGATAATTTGATGGATAGATTTTTAGGAATACAGCCAGACTCAGTTTGTCTTAACAATGTGTCAGTTCTACTTGTTTTGTCAATGTGTGAATTCAATTTTCTTTTTACCAATGTGTTACCTCCATTTGTTTTAGCAAAGTGCCAATTCAACCTTTTCTTAAGAACACAAAATGATACAAAGCTCGCCTCACATAAGAATCTACGTCATTAGGTTTAAATTTCTGAGAAATGTTCAATAACATAATGTATATTTTCATAAATCCAGTCCGAAGCTTAAAGTTTTGTCACTCACTAAAAAAACTCCACCTTATTTATAACGTTCAGCAATCGCTTTGCGATAATATCCTAACTGGTTTCAATTGTTCTTGGTTCACTTCTTATGCCAAATTTAAAATCTAAACAATGAAGCTTTTAAATTCCCAATGTTGTCGTTTTCCTTTCTAATCTCATCGCTCAGATGGATTGTATATATTGTTATGCCGGTACATCTGGTTTAAGTCAACAGAGTCATCTTTAGCATGTTTACAGCATGGCATTTCTCGTTCACCACACCGTCGTAACCTATACCTTATACGTGAAGTAAATTATTTTATGCAACTAGGAATGACCTTATCAGTTATACGTAATTGTTACGCTTAAAATATCCCGGTTTTAATTCACAGATATGTTGATTTATTTCGGCAGACATAATTAAAAGGTTCATTCATACGGAGCACTTGTGCATTACCGCTACGATGTAGTCGACGGATGTTGTAAAATTAATATTTGGAACTGATTTTACATTTTAATCACAAGGCTTGTCTTAAATCTTAAATGTATAATGCCTTGTATACTCGCATTTTATTTGCAATCATTAAGATGGAAATCTAGATTGAATTATTTAGCTTTATTCGTGCTCTTGGGACTTTATAATTATACGAAACGTCAGAGAATGTTTGATGCAAGATTTTGATTGGTCATTAATTATTTCTTGCCCGATGATTGCAAATACTAAATTCTGGTTGGTTAATAATAATATTATTGAAAGGAAGTCAGCGTTCACGACCTGTATTACAGGATCGAATGGGCGCACACCACTTTTTAATTCAATTATCGGCAAGACCGTTCAAACTGGCAAATGCACTATACATGCTGCACGCCAGTATAATTAAAATATCTCTCTCAATCGATCGCTTGAACTTTATCACTCTATAGTCTTTGTCGAAGGTGCGAAGTACAAAATGGCCCAACCAATCTTAAAATCAGCTGTGGCTATGGTAAAAAGGAAATGTTATATTTATCTAATTCAATTGTATAAAGTAGCAGTAGCAGAGTGTTATTTTGTAACTTTAGTAAAATTACGTGTTGTGAACTTATTTCTTTTGAAATTTGAAAAGAACGAGCATAATATACATCTGGATCTAGCAACTATATTTATATTCAGTGAGCCTATAATTTATTATTCTAAATTCACAATCATTATATTGATACTTTATTCCTTTTATAGAATTTACACTTTTTGTTTAAAATTCTGTTAATAGAACTGTCTTGTGCTTGTGAGCAAACCATTGTACCAAGATGGGCAATAATCATAGAGGTAGTGAACCAGACAATCTTGGTGTGCTCTTGCACCCAAACCTGGAACTGTGAACCAGAACCATAGGCTTTGGGTGCATCTGTACCAGGCCGTAGGAATACTGATCACCAAAAACTATGATGCACCAACAATAGTAAACCTTGAACGCAGATTAGGTTCTTTTACTTATGTTACCCCCCCCCTAAATAAATACAGAATAAATGAAAACATATTGAACACAAATAGCTTGCATGATTCAATACAAAATATATTAATCCTGCATATAAGAAATAAAATGATACACATTGGTATTCTAGTCTTTATTGCTAGTTAGTTGCTTGACACGTGACATTCTCATGCACTTGCTTGCTTCAGCTCCAGACATCTGTATTTAAAAGGACTTTCAGTTAGAAAAGCACATGTAATTCATTGCTGATTCATGTTAGTCGTAACTTACATTAATAAGCTTCATGAACAAATCTGTGTTATACGAACAGATCCAGCTTATGCTAACAACGCTTTATATTCTAATTTACTGCATTACATAATGTTAGTCACGCTATAATTTCACACACATTTCACTTAAGTCGCTTGATTTGCTTGGCTCATCTTTTGTTGTCACTAAATAATGTTAACTCCATCTGACGTCACTGCTCATTAATTACACCCTTACAATAAGATCGTTTCCAATATTCTAAAGTAATACAGGCTCCATTATCTTAAACTAATGGAAAGGAGCCAAAATCGACAAGTTTTGTAAAATTCAACAAATAATATTTTTCCCCTACAAAAGAAAGTGAATATTTAAAAGAAATAACATTGTGAATTCAATCCTAACTAGATTTAAGTTATATCCCAAGTCCAAAGGTATAAAGTATTCTTTATGAATTTCAGTGGTGTCCTGAATGAATTCTAATCTTGATGTAATGTGATATGATGTGATTATGATTTTTAACGTAGCTTTAACAATTTTTCTGTCATATCGCTATGATGTCTGCAGTGTGGCTGTTTATAGTGATATCTAGCACTGGGGCATCATGTCGCAGGCATGCATCATGATGTCCCACACAGTAACATTATCCTGACACAATGCCGACCATTATTAACATTAACCTCTTAATGCTGAGCGTCAAGCGAGGCAGCTGTTAGTACCATTTTTGTTTAGCTTTTGGTATGACTCGACCGGGGATAGAAACCCACGACCTTTCGCATCTGAGGCGGACGCTCTAACCACTAGGCCACCGGACAGGTTAGTTCTAATCTTGAATGTACTGATGTACAAATTGCCTGAATTAGTGTTGATGAGCTAACCGTCTTGATGTATCACAATGATATAATCCCTAATGTCTCTAAATCAATTCACAATAATCACAAAATAGTGACGAAAGAATTATTGATCACTTTGCAATTCCAATGAATAATTAAAATAAATCATCTGAATATCAACTGGACACAAATAAAGGACCGATTCCATTACAGAATTACAGATGATAAGACAGGCATACATAATTCTGATATAAACAACCTTTATATAAAAGCGTAAGACACAATATTAGAGCCAGAATGAGGGTCAAAAATTCCTTTCAAGAGCATTTTAAGTTGTCAACAAAATCCAGTCTTATTTTTAAATTTAGGTAAAGAACATGACAAATAACAAGTAGACCAGGAATTCACAAGTGGAACGCCAATATTCGGAACTCAAATCCATGTAAACATGTCTACCTACAAGCAATAATTTTCTTAAAATATAATCTACAGTCATATACCAAAATTAGCTATGTAATATATTGTTTATACAATGGCAATTTCAATCCATAGCATGAGCAAAAGCTATACGCACAATAAAGATATACATCCCGTCCAATAGCGACAGAGTTTCTGAATCATGCAATGTCGACAGATTTGCTGGAAAATATTAAAAATGTTGACATTGGTATTTAAAATCATACTTTGCCACTTTAACAGAATTTTCAATCAGAAAAGTTGTAGAAGTTAGATACGGTAAAGTTACTATGATATGTGGAATTCAGGATCATTAAAGATTATAACCTGTTGCATTGTAATTTTAGCCTGATTTTATTGATAGAATTTCTATTAAAATCAATTAAAATGCGCCATCTTTGTTTCGACCAAATTAATATAAAATTGCTGGAAAATTTTAGTACACATTATTTATTCATATCTAGACACTGTGATCACTAAAAGAAAAAAAAATGGTATACATCCATAGTTAGATTTGATTTTTTGTTCAAATATGAGTGGTGTTAGTGTGTGTGTGTGTGTGTGTGTGAGAGAGAGAGAGAGAGAGAGAGAGAGAGAGAGAGAGAGAGAGAGAGAGAGAGAGAGAGAGAGAGAGAGAGAGAGAGAGAGAGAGAGAGAGAGAGAGGGAGGGCATTTACAATTTACAAATGTTCTAAAGCTGTAGTTGATCATTGTTTTCTTTGTACTTTACATCTAAAAGATTCTCAGTTACTTATTTAAGTTTTGGAAAATTCAACAACTAATTTGTTTTACTTGAATACAAAATGAAAATTTAATAAGAACTTACAATATTGTGAATTAAATCCAAGTAGTAATAAAAGTTACGTCTAAAGTCCAACAGTTTAGAGTATTCATAACGAATTCCAGTGGTGCTCCGAATGAAATCATATTTTGAAAGTGGTGATAAACTAAAAGCCTGGAATAGTGTTCATGAGCAAATAGTATCGATACATCATAATGATATAATCTAAACTGTCCTTGAATGAATTCACAATAATTCCTAAATAGACATGTAGTCAGAAATTATTATTGAGCACTTTGTAATTCCAGTGACTAATTTAAATAAATAAATCCTCTAAAATATTACCTGAATTAAATTCAAAATCGATTCCACTACACTGATGTTAAGATATGGAATAAAGAATTTATGGTTTTTTTTCTGCCTTATATGCATCACAAAGTCATAATAACAGAACCAGGGTGAGGTTCATTTCCCTTTAAATTATAAACAAGATCCCTTCTAGAAACTTCCAGGGCAAAGGGGCACCTACACATATTTGCCGCAAAGTAATAAAGACAAGAATTAGCGATTCAATATGTTTATAAGAAAATACATTAGTCGTTTATGCCGACCTCCTACCCTCAGTTATGAACAAACTTAAATCAAAATACAAAGTAACTATGCATAACACTTGGAGAAAGATAATTAATTTCCTGAGAGATATGTCGGTGTATGCAGTATATAAATTGCGTTATTGAACATATCAATAATTGTACTGTATTGGGATTACAGTAACAAATCAGTCGATAGTGTATAAATTTTACACAGTTTGAAAATATGACCATTATAAATTTTTGTCTTTTATCAAAACTGGTTTTATACACGATGAAAGGAACGTTAGATAATCAATACCTTTTCAAACATGGAATTTATTATTATTATTATTATTATTATTATTATTATTATTATTATTATTATTATTATTATTATTATTATTATTACCTTTTTTAGGTCTTCTCGTGTCTGTAAGGGACCATGAACACTTTCACGTGAAACTGATCTACAAGCAAAAGAAGACGGCCATATCTCAGCTGAGGCAAAATAAAATTAAAGAAACGGCATTGGAGGTACTAATATGCTTTGTATGCCACGAATAAGGATGAGGTATACACTGCCACCCCTATGTATCGGTCTGTCCACACATTCTGTTAAAACTTTATTCTAAAACAGGATTGGTCAGTGGCTAGGACTTTGTACTCATCATCTGAATCCTGATTCCCTCCTTAGAGAAGGCATTTTTTTCCTACTAGCTTCGGTAAGGAATTGCTCCACATTATAACTTTTAATCATGCCGAACAAACCAATCGCTCTAATGCATAGGTGAATATAATGTGCTTTTTGATTTTATCAAATACATGAAATACTGCTGTTAAGGTAGATACTACTGTGGTGTCTAGACCCGCTGTGACATAGTGCTTAGGGAAATAAAGTGTCTGCATTCGTCTGATGTATATATGGGACAGTTTTTATGATACTTCATAAATTACTGGTCTTTACACTCGGTCTGTCTGTCTGTCTGTATGTCTGTCTGTCTCTCTCACACACACACACACACACACACACACACACACATTGACCGTGGAAGCGATCCATTTCGTTTCGCATTCATGGGAAACAAATATAAAAGAAAATAAATGCAATACAAACAATATCTTTTTATTATTTGGATATAAAGATAAACAGTGTCATCCAGAAAATATTCTACAACTCCGGCAGCTCAAAACCACGAATTGTAATCCCAAGCCAGCACTAACCAATTCGAGGACAAGAAATGTTAACCTAAAAAAGAGCTGGTCAACTCAAAATCCCGAATCGTTATCCTGTAACAGTGCCGTCAATTCAGAACATCCTAGGACAGCACCGATCACCACGAAACCACAGTGTTATTCCGACTATATTGCTAATTTTCCATTATGTTCATCACTGTTGTACCATTGACAAGATCCGAGATAAAGCGAATACTTACAATAATGAATTTCCATATCACTAACTTATTATTTGATTTTTAACAGAATTATATCGAGAAATTGGAGAAAATACTAGAATCTGAAGGAATTAGTCAATGGAAAATACAGCGACTGAAAGGTGGGTGTTATCTTTTTTCATTTTTGCTATAATCAATTATTAACTTGTTTTTCATGTGTGTGTGTGCGGGCGTGAGTGCGTGCATCTCATTTGAAATATTGACGTAGCTATAATAGCATTCCAGTCATTTCGCTACGATGACTGCAGTGTCGCAGTTGATGGCGATGTCTAGCACTAGGGCATCATGCCACAGACATGTAGCATTATGTTCCACCCAATCAGATTATTCTATCACCAGGCTAACCAGTCATAACACTAACATCTTAATGTTGAGTGCTAACAAAAGTGCTAGTTGGAATGGTTCGACTAGGGGACAAAAAATCTACGTCCCACATCCGAGGTGAATGCTTTAAGCGGAGCGGTCAACATGCGTTTGCTTTCGCCATGGATGTTACAATACAATATGTAATCGTGGGAATGTTGGAAAAGTCTAGCTTATTTTCGAGGTTTCTTTTGTCTTTGAATATAAATTTTCAGTGTCAGGTGCATGTGGCAATGGATTATATATTTTCAGTGTCAATGCTCTGGACATTGCAAGAAATGCATCACAGTGGCATTATTCATACATTTAGGGTAGATTGGATTCCCTCACAGGGTAATTTACTATCGACTATAAGTAAGTTATAATTAAAACCGAAAACAATTCGACTCAAGTGAAGAAATACATTTAACGATGTCATTTCACAAACAATTATATAACATACGTTCGTATGTACGTACGTACATACATACATACATACATGCATGCATGCATGCATGCATACATACATACATACATACATACATACATACATACATACATACATACATACATACATACATACATACATACATACATCATCCATCCATCCATCCATCCATCCATCCATCCATCCATCCATCCATCCATCCATCCATCCATCCATCCATCCATCCATACATACATACATACATACATACATACATACATACATACATACACACACACACACACACACACACACACACACATACATACATACATACATACATACATACATACATACATACATACATACATACATACATACATACATACATACATACATGTGTGTCATCAAAATCAGAGATGCAACAAATTATTACTCTTTCAAATTACATTTTTTGATAGATACTTAGTAAGACATTATTTATTTCAGCTGTTTTCATGAGAGCAGGATGTCCTAAATTCAACGTATTAGGATCTTTTGCCTCTCTTGCACTTGGATCTGTAATGGATGGTTTAGAAGCCCTGGGCAGATCTGAACACGAAAACAACAATGACACGAAAGATTTATTTGTATCTTCACCAATGACAAAATCAGATACTATAGGTTGCTTTGAAACAGTTCCTCGTAGAAAATCGGTGGCATCGCTACCTACCCCAACTACTGTCCGCATGACGGAATTTCTACTTCCCCAAAAGGACCAATTGAAATCGAGCCCGCCTCCTCGCAGGGCAACTCTGGAAACCACTTTTTCCTTTCCGTCCGATTCTGAAGAAAACCAAAGCCCCATTGACCAAGAACAAATTTATGCTGGCATGACTTTAAAACCCAGAATAACTGTCAGCGAGGCTTAGAACTAAATGACCACCTTAAGTCTTTCATTTTTTAGTGATTTTTGTGTTTTAGTTAAGTTAATGAAGATTTGATGGACACCATTGTTTTCATTGTATTTTTTTATTTTACATTATTTTCACACTCAGGATAGGACAGAAGTTCAATATCATGTACACGTATTGACTCGACATTGTCTTATATTAATATATCTACTGTAAATCGATTGTTCTAGAAGGATAGTTGAAAAAAAAGTGAATGCAACATGGAGATATTTTCTGTGTTAATGATTGCGTGTTAATGTTTTTCTCTGTCTTAATGTTTGTATGATACAAATTTTCCCATGTAAAGGACGGATCTTTTATTGGTTTAATAAGCACATAGATGGTGAATTTGTATTGAATCTGTAATTATCCATTAGTCATTGCTAAGATGACTAATGACTCGTATGTACATTTATATTCTAGCAAATAAAAATGTTTTTAAAAATTCAAGAATAGTGACTTTTGAAGAAGTTAACACATGACTTTGTGGATATAATTAACGTATATTTCACCGAGGCTTTAGTGTCTGGGTCAACAGAAGCCAAAGGCAAAGTTTGACTGAATGTTGGCTTGGACCAAAAGATAAAGATAAAGTTTGGCGTTATGTTTGTTCGGTACATTGAGAAAGGTAAAGCTTGACTTTAGGTACGATTGGTCCACAGAGGCCAAATGCAAAGTTTGAAGTATTGACCGTTTGGTCCACGAAGGCTAAATCTGTTATACAGATTGTGTTTGGCAGATTCACAAAGTCAGCTTAAAACCTCAAACACTATATCACATAGTTAGGTCAGATCATAGACAATAAAATGTGCTTTTATCGCGCATAACATACAGCAAAAAAAATGCAGAGGGCAAATGGCAAATAAAATATATTAGCTTTTTCATATGTCGTGCACACTTGCTAATTAGATCAAATTATTTTTCTACGTTATTTAATGAGGCATATTTTTATATTGGGTGCACTCTCATCGACGGTGCTTGATACCATCTAGAATCTGTACTTTGATACTTACGCCGATCGCCTGTTGGACAAAATTAGAAAAATTGAAGAATGTAGCTAGATGACTAAGATGTAGTCAAATCAGTGGTGTTTATAGAATAAGTGTAGGTCTAACATAATTTGTTTTAAGGTGAAACCGTTGACTTGTTCATTTATCCCAGAAGGAAATACAAGTCAACTCTGTAATTTGTTATTATATTTTATGCTCATTTGTGTAATTTGTTGTTATTTTTATACCCACTACACATTTGTTTAAATTGGTATTATTTTTATGCTCATTTGTGCAATTTGTCGTCATCTTTAATGTCCATTTGTGCAATTTGTCATTAATTTTGAAGCTCCTTTCTGCAATTTGTCATTATCTTCACGCCAATTTGTGCAGTTTGTCATTATCTTCACGCCAATTTGTGCAGTTTGTCATCTTCACGCCAATTTGTGCAGTTTGTCATTATCTTCACGCCAATTAGTGCAGTTTGTCATTATCTTCACGCCAATTTGTGCAGTTTGTCATTATCTTCACGCCAATTTGTGCAATTTGTCATTATCTTCACGCTAATTTGTGCAGTTTGTCATTATCTTCACGCCAATTTGTGCAGTTTGTCATTATCTTCACGCCAATTTGTGCAATTTGTCATTATCTTCACGCCAATTTGTGCAGTTTGTCATTATCTTCACGCCAATTTGTGCAATTTGTCATTATCTTCACGCCAATTTGTGCAGTTTGTCATTATCTTCACGCCAATTTGTGCAGTTTGTCATTATCTTCACGCCAATTTGTGCAGTTTGTCATTATCTTCACGCCAATTTGTGCAGTTTGTCATTATCTTCACGCCAATTTGTGCAGTTTGTCATTATCTTCACGCCAATTAGTGCAGTTTGTCATTATCTTCACGCCAATTTGTGCAGTTTGTCATTATCTTCACGCCAATTTGTGCAATTTGTCATTATCTTCACGCCAATTTGTGCAGTTTGTCATTATTTTCACGCCAATTTGTGCAGTTTGTCATTATCTTCACGCCAATTTGTGCAGTTTCTCATTATCTTCACGCCAATTTCAGCAGTTTGTCATTATCTTCACGCCAATTTGTGCAGTTTGTCATTATCTTCACGCCAATTTGTGCAGTTTGTCATTATCTTTACGCCAATTTGTGCAGTTTGTCATTATCTTCACGCCAATTTGTGCAGTTTCTCATTATCTTCACGCCAATTTGTGCAGTTTGTCATTATCTTCACGCCAATTTGTGCAGTTTGTCATTATCTTCACGCCAATTAGTGCAGTTTGTCATTATCTTCACGCCAATTAGTGCAGTTTGTCATTATCTTCACGCCAATTTGTGCAATTTGTCATTATCTTCACGCCAATTTGTGCAGTTTGTCATTATCTTCACGCCAATTTGTGCCATTTGTCATTATCTTCACGCCAATTTGTGCAGTTTGTCATTATCTTCACGCCAATTAGTGCAGTTTGTCATTATCTTCACGCCAATTTGTGCCATTTGTCATTATCTTCACGCCAATTTGTGCAATTTGTCATTATCTTCACGCCAATTTGTGCAATTTGTCATTATCTTCACGCCAATTTGTGCAGTTTGTCATTATCTTCACGCCAATTTATGCAGTTTGTCATTATCTTCACGCCAATTTGTGCAGTTTGTCATTATCTTCACGCCAATTTGTGCAATTTGTCATTATCTTCACGCCAATTTGTGCAGTTTGTCATTATCTTCACGCCAATTTGTGCAGTTTGTCATTATCTTCACGCCAATTTGTGCAGTTTGTCATTATCTTCACGCCAATTTGTGCAGTTTGTCATTATCTTCACGCCAATTTGTGCAATTTGTCATTATCTTCACGCCAATTTGTGCAGTTTGTCATTATCTTCACGCCAATTTGTGCAGTTTGTCATTATCTTCACGCCAATTTGTGCAGTTTGTCATTATCTTCACGCCAATTTGTGCAGTTTGTCATTATCTTCACGCCAATTTGTGCAGTTTGTCATTATCTTCACGCCAATTTGTGCAGTTTGTCATTATCTTCACGCCAATTTGTGCAATTTGTCATTATCTTCACGCCAATTTGTGCAGTTTGTCATTATCTTCACGCCAATTTGTGCATTTTGTCATTATCTTCACGCCAATTTGTGCAGTTTGTCATTATCTTCACGCCAATTTGTGCAGTTTGTCATTATCTTCACGCCAATTTGTGCAATTTGTCATTATCTTCACGCCAATTTGTGCAGTTTGTCATTATCTTCACGCCAATTTGTGCAGTTTGTCATTATCTTCACGCCAATTCGTGCAGTTTGTCATTATCTTCACGCCAATTCGTGCAGTTTATCATTATCTTCACGCCAATTTGTGCAGTTTGTCATTATCTTCACGCCAATTTGTGCAGTTTGTCATTATATTCACGCCAATTTGTGCAGTTTGTCATTATCTTCACGCCAATTTGTGCAGTTTGTCATTATCTTCACGCCAATTTGTGCAGTTTGTCATTATCTTCACGCCAATTTGTGCAGTTTGTCATTATCTTCACGCCAATTTGTGCAGTTTGTCATTATCTTCACGCCAATTTGTGCAGTTTGTCATTATCTTCACGCCAATTTGTGCAGTTTGTCATTATCTTCACGCCAATTTGTGCAATTTGTCATTATCTTCACGCCAATTTGTGCAGTTTGTCATTATCTTCACGCCAATTTGTGCAGTTTGTCATTATCTTCACGCCAATTAGTGCAGTTTGTCATTATCTTCACGCCAATTTGTGCAGTTTGTCATTATCTTCACTCCAATTTGTGCAGTTTGTCATTATCTTCACGCCAATTTGTGCAGTTTGTCATTATCTTCACGCCAATTTGTGCAATTTGTCATTATCTTCACGCCAATTAGTGCAGTTTGTCATTATCTTCACGCCAATTTGTGCAGTTTGTCATTATCTTCACGCCAATTTGTGCAGTTTGTCATTATCTTCACGCCAATTTGTGCAATTTGTCATTATCTTCACGCCAATTAGTGGAGTTTGTCATTATCTTCACGCCAATTAGTGCAGTTTGTCATTATCTTCACGCAAATTAGTGCAGTTTGTCATTATCTTCACGCCAATTAGTGGAGTTTGTCATTATTTTTTATGTCGATTGTGTAAGTTCTTGATGCTCATTTCTCTCTTTTCCTTGTTAATCATCTTTTCTTGTGTCACTTGTCACATTGTTTTTAATCAAAGTAATTGATGGATTAACTTAAACCGCATCATTGCTGAGTTTGCTAATAATCTGAGATCAGTTTAACTATTTTTCATGCAACTCATAATATATTGAATATAAATTGTAATTGTTTTGATATGCTTTTACATCTTTCTTGGAGGGAATATTTATCTTTCCTTAATTGGATTCAAAATTTACTAAACGCGATGAGTGTGTGTGTGTGTGTGATTTTGAATTTTTAACGGAGCTATAAAAATTTTCAGTCATATAGCCATTATATCTGCAGTGTGACAGTTTATAATGATGTCTAGCACTGGCATCATGCCGCCGACATGTAAACATGATGTCCCACCCCGTCACATTATTCAAATACCAGGCCGACAAATCCTAACACTAACGTCAATGCTGAGCGCCAAGCGAGGCAGCTGTTAGTACCATTCTAATTATAACTCGGCCGGGGATCAAACCAACGAACTGCCTGCCACATGTCAGGCGGACGGTCTAGCCACTAGGCCGCCGGAGCGGTCACCAGAGGCGATTTCAAGAATGTTATTGTTAAATGGACATTTCGTAGAAAATACATGACATAAATGAATCGGAAAATCTTCAAGGGCTGATACAAATCGTGGAACTGCAGGTGGATTTCGCTGTCTAGTGAGAATTTTCTGTTATTGTGGAGGTTGGCGTACGAGATTTGCTAAATTACGAATATTTATCTTTCCTTAATTGGGAGCGTATTTGTGGAGCGTGTGTGGTGTTTGGTTATTTAGTACGAATGTTCTGCAACTTTGGAACTACGCTTGAGAGGTTTATTTTGTACATCGAGTGTTCTATAATTGTGAATCTACACGTAAGGTTTGTTATTTCGTGCTAAAGTTCTGTAATTGTGAAACTACACGTGGGGTTTGTTATTTCGTGATAAAGTTCTCTAATTGTGACTTAAGTCTCAGTAAAGCTTTCAAATGTGAAAAAGATAAATAATATTGTATGAGTTGGTTTGAATTAAGAATTTGACCACATGTAAGGAACATTTAGAGGTTGACTACATACACGCACTGTTTAGAGGTTGACCTCTTGTTCTCGACATTTAGAGTCTGAGCACATGTACAGAACATTTAGAGGCTGATCACATGTATAGAACATTTAGAGGCTGACCACATGTACAGAACATTTAGAGGCTGACCACATGTACAGAACATTTAGAGGCTGACCACATGTACAGAACATTTAGAGGCTGACCACATGTACAGAACATTTAGAGTCTGATCACATGTACTGCACTATGTGGATGTTTCTTCCTAACTGCAGATATTTCGATTGATGTATCAAGGGTGCATTTTGTTTCCAATTTCAGAATTAAAATTTCTAAACCAACCATTTCCTCAAACTTAACTTCTATTGACTTGTTTCTTTTCAAAATAAGTGATTATATTTCAATACATTGTCGACTGGAAGGAACATTTGCAGAAAAATAAAATAAATCGAATGATATATCGATGTTTTGTGTTACGTCCACCGATTTTGTTGTTGATTGCGTTATATCTACCGATTTTCATGTAGATTATGTTACGGCCACTGACTTTTTTGTTGATTTGCTTTAAATACTTTTATTCCATAACAGCGGATAAAGATAACGTAATAACCAATGCATAAACAGTGTAATGACTGAGTTAAGTTTGATGCAATGGGTCCAGCTGATGCTGTAGGAAAATTCTCAAACTTTGGTCTGAATTTAAGATTGTAAGAAAACACGTTTTATTTTCATATTAGCCACACAAAAATTTCGTCTGAATTTGAGATTGCAATACAATGTTTTATTCTCTGATTAATAATTATAAATTAAGAAAACCCGTCCTATACTCTGATTAGTGATTATAAAACCTATTGTTACTAGTTATAGGTCTTAAACTAAGTAACAAGAAAGAGTTAGTTACCCATAAGTTATGTATAATTTTAAAATATTATTCTATTTTCCTTCAAAAGTTCTATCAATTCCAATACTTCCAAGTAATTCGAACACGTTTCAAATGTATTCCCAATGATGACTGTATTGTCCTGGCATAACAACTATACAGAAGAATCACTATATTATAATTGCATATCTCTTTAAATGAATTCCTATTAAATACAATACTAATAATAATCGAAAACCAAAATTTCTTTGAATGAATTTATAGTAATTAAAATTCATATATTATTATAAAGGTCTTTGAATGAATCACGGATGTATTTCGAAATACTCTATAGAGTCATCAAGGGTCACGTGGTTTATACTATCTAACGAAAATATAGGCCAGTTACTTTTAAAAAAAAAAAAAAAATCTCATGGACTCAGTTCCCATAACTCGTGTCCTTGGATCTTATGAATGACTCAGTTTACGCATCCTATATATAACGTGCCTTACAGTGCAAACTACGATCATGGGATTTTAACATTAAAAGTTTCAGTAATTAAATGAACATTACATAATATTTTCATTTAATTAATGCAAATAACACATAATACATATCATTGTCTTATTCCCTGACTAATAGTTATAATATTAAGAAAACATGTCTTATTCGCTGATCATTGATTATAAAATTAGCCTTATACAAGTTTTCGTCTAAATTTGAGATTGTAAGTAAACACGTTTCATTCTCTAATGATTATGAAAGTACTAAAACCCGTCTTATTCTCTAATTAATGATTAAAAATTTAAGAATATCCGTCTTATTATCCAATTAATGATTGTAAAATTACGAAATCCCGTCTTATTATCTAATTAATGATTTTACAATACAGAAAACCAGTCTAAATCTATGATGATGTTTGTACAATTATGCTACAAAACTACATTGCCGATGAACACACACACACACACACACATATATATATATATATATATATATATATATATATATATATATATATATATATATATATATATATATATATATATATATATATATTAGTTTTTATATTTATATTATTTTTACATATTATTATATTTATATCATCTTTTTTCTTTAAAATTTACAAAGCTTGTTTTCTTCACTCTTTCTTTGTGTTACTTTGTTACTTTCAACGAGCCGATACGTAACAATGTACATATATACCTATTTACAACTGTTATGACCTTACTCAGCTTACCTGTTTAGATAATGATAGTTTGAATCCTGACGTACACGCGATATTTGCCAGAGGAACGTTTCTAAAATTAAAGATATCAAAAATATCAAAAGATCGTGCAGTGTAGCAACCCAGAATAATATGATCATTACACTTGCAGCAGTCAGGTGTATGGTAGATCTCTCTCTCTCTCTCTCTCTCTCTCTCTCTCTCTCTCTCTCTCTCTCTCTCTCTCTCTCTCTCTCTCTCTCTCTCTCTCTGACATCTTATAAAAATGTGAAATATAAAAATTCTTAAACAAATTTTGATAATCTAAATAGATGTTGTATAAAAGCAAATGATAAAGCGAACGAAACGTATGGGAGACTTGGTCATTCTTAAACAATTGTCACGACCTGCCGTAAGTCATTTGCCCAGGTTTCCTGTTGCGGAGACACAATGTGACCTCAAAATTGCTGACAAGGAATTCTCAAAGATGGGCACGTTCCTTTGCGAATCTGGTAAAAAAAAAAAAAAAACTCCACGATTTTCAAGCTGGGTAAATGAGATGCCTTTCAAATACTTAATTAGCTATTTTTTATGGACATTTAGAGACACAGTACATTTTCATATACTATCATTTCTAATGGCCATTACTCGTATGGCAAGTAACAGTATTTTAAGTACACTGGATTCGACAAGGGATTCCGTGAAAGGGATTAATTAAGATAAATGGATCGACTTTACAACGAACAGTGCGAAACTGTTTCAACGAGCCAGAGTTCAACTTTCATTCAGTCTTTATCAGAGGTAAACACAGACAAACAAACAAGACAAAAATAAAAACAAAATGTAATGGAATTGAATCTTGAAAATGTTTTATGTTTCTTTGATTCATCTTAATCGATGATGTTGTAAACTAGTTGGCATTGACCTATATAAAGAGTCATAGCGCTATTTATGTAAATTTTATCCAGGATATTTCATTGTTTCTGTAATGCATTAATGACCATGGCAATACTAATATAAAAACTAACTAGTGAAAAACAGTATTAATTATGGGTGAGTGTGTACCTAATGAGCAAAATCAATGAATTCTTTATTTAAAAAAGTGGTGATTGTAATCAGATGATAATTTTATCTGATTTTTTTTGTCTTTTTTTTCTAGCCTTCTTGGTTTAAAACCGCTTTGTTTCAGTGTCATAAGGCCTCGTATCTAGTAAGAAGGTTTTACTTTCCTGGTTTTGGAACTCAATTTGGGTGTGTAAACAGTTGCAGTATGTATTATATCATAGTAAGTGTCGCCAAGGGATCAGAAGTGATCTGCAACTGTCCAGTGTTTTATTATCCAATAAGATCTGTGAAAATTAATCTTCTTGTGTAGCTTTTCACTTTCTCCGACATATTGAAAGCAGCAAACCTTAAAGATGAGGAGATAATTTTAGTTCTCTCTTTATAACGTTCTATTTTATCATGTATGTTCAGCTGTCTGTGAGAGAGAATGTACTGGTTTCTGTTATACGTTGACAGAATTGCATCTTTTATCACCACATGGAACATATTTGCTAGGGTGGTCTTTGCTTGCCATTGGCGTTACCTTCGCTCTCTCTAGGACGTCTTTGTCGGTTTGTTGATTGATTGATTGATTGATATTTTTTACGGCGCACAAGCACTATGAGGCTATTTAACGCCAAACAGAATGTTATATCCTTTTTCATTTAAAACTGGTAAAATAATTTTATCGACCAGCGATTGGAGACCAAACAGTTAAAGGTAAAGCGATAAAAATGGTAAGGATGGTAAATAATTAAAAGTTTCCCTATCAACGGGGAGTGCAAATGTATGATAACGAAAACATATGATTGGCAATTAAAATCTATCGACTGCATAAATATGACACAAAACTGAACAAGGTGATAAAATAAAAGCTATAACTTATGATAAATGTTTGCTTCCTTAAGGAAGTCTATAATGTTGGTAATGTTAACTGTATCAAAGAGCTCCGTCATGTCTTGCACAACGTAGTAATGATTACGCGTAGGTTGAAGATCGAAGCATTCCAGCATAAAGTACTTAACGGTGAATGGTTCATTACAAGCTATGCACTCTGGTGGGTCTTCTCCTTTTAATATGTTGGAGTGTGTTAAATGAGTATGACCGAGTCGAATTCTTGCAATTAACTTTAGTGTGTCACATAATTCCCCTCTATAAGCTAGAATGTTTGATGATTTGACCTACTTTGGGATTTTCTTGATTGTAGGTCAGGATAAATGGTATCCGAGTAACCTTTATCTTCTCTCTATATTTTGCTAAGTCCTAACTGTTTGCTTGCTTACCTTTTTCTGTTGTATCTGTTACCGTGTTGTCAAATCATCAGACCTTGGTCAGAATGTTGCAGGTAATACTTTTGAAGTCACAGATGATTAAGTATCACATGGCTTGATGGGAAATCATTTATTTACACATGTGAAAATGTAAAGACATATTTTTCATGTGTTCAATTAATGGAAGGAAAAATATGAAACTTCTTTTTACAAATAATTGTACATAAGAAAATGCATATGAACTTATGAACTTAAAAATTTAGAGATTTTGAATTGCCAAAAATATGTCTATGTTAAAATATAATTGTTTTTTAGCAAGTTAAATGTGACAAGATGTCCTAAGTGAACGTTCTTAACATACTATGTTCTTGTCCAGGACAAATACCGAATAAAGGTGTCATATTTTTCAGATACTGGATTATAAATATAGGGTCTCGTATCTTTGCTTATAATTTCATTATAAAGCATTTTAGTACTCTATATATAATATGCATCATCATAATAAATGAACGATTTAAAGATAAATTTAACAACTATAATCAAAACAAAGGAACTTGCTACATACATACATTGTGTTCTTCTTGAGCACGTGGATTGATTAAGTTCCTTTAGCATGCTGTCATTACATGAACCACGCTCCCGCTCCAAGAAACATGTAAAGTGCTTGCAAAGAACGATTATAATTTTAAGGGAAATAACTCTTTCCATATTTCTATTAATTGACGTTGATGTATTGTATCTATGTATTGGAATAATAGCTTATTTTCCATATAAAAAATACACATACTTTCACTTGAAACCATCTTAACATTAGAGTACTCTTTTTAGAAAACAGTTAACCCGTGTGGAGACCATTTGTCTACGAAAGAACAGTAATCGTAAAAAATCTTCTTTAACTTTAGGCAATAAAACAATTATTAACAGATATGATAATAATTGCACGATCATACTTACCGGCAAGTAGAAAACAACCATTTTTGTTGCATTATAGGCGGATTATACATGTTTTAAAAATTCAATTGTTAATAACGAGAACTTCAAATTTGTATGGCCCCATGAAAACTGTCTATGAAAAGAAAACAACTTTCTTTCAATGAAATAGTTTGACACCAATATTTTATTAAAACACTGGTCTCCATGGAGGGATGTTCGAACACATTACAATCCGTACACTTAGTTAATTCAAAGACAGAAAATCCTTTAGTTATCTATTCTGCTCTTGCAGAAGCAACACCCAATAGCTACTCATACAACAATAGTATCAGCTGTAGTTAATTGTTGGATCGAAACATTTATGTTTACCTAACCATTGTATATTAGAATATGTTATGAAACATTTATATATAAGGAATTGCATATTAGATATTGACTATCCCATCACTCCTGTGTCACACTGTAATTTGTAAGCGGGTTAATTACAAGACCAGATAGGATATTTATCTTTCTTGAGTGGGTTAATAATAATGACGAATCAATAAAGAGTTTAATCTGTTTAAAAAAAAGCTTTAAGTGATTTACACCATCTTGTTGGCACACAGGGGAATAATAATCATTTACATTCAGGCAATGCTAAACACATGAAAATTCTTACAAACACTTTTTAAAGATATTGATTATTAATCAAAATAATAACTTAAATCATATAAATTGGTTTTCACAAATTAACCAAAGACCACAGAAGGAGTTTACAATACAGTTTTAATCCAATAATAATGGATGCATGTTGAACTTATTTTTGCTGGTGAAAAAAAAGATGTATGAAGAGCACTCTTGAATGTAAACATGGACTCTTCGTGCCTGAAATCCAAAACACGTTCATTCCATATAGCTGGGCCTTGATACGCAAATGTACTTTGTCCATATGACTTAGGTTTTGCATTTGGAATACTAATAACCCAAGCATCGGCTAAGAGCGCAACCCTTCTAGCAGGAGTATGAAAATAGGCGAGATCAGAGAGACATTGCGTACAGGAGGCTCTCAACGAAATGTTACACTGAGAAGAAATCGTATGTTTGATTATGCTGTGAGCCGATAGCCAATGGAGTTTGTGACGAAGTGGGGTGGTTACATAGTTCTTGGTGTTCTAAGAATGATCCTATCTGCAATGTTTGGACCTTTTAAAGTTTCTTCAGAAGACACAGTTGAAGACCAGGAAGAAAAGTGTTACAACATAAACGTATAGAGAGCACTCACTAATGAATACACAGGGCTTTGCAATACCAACTATGAGATGACTGCGAACATTGCTTATGCGTCCTCGGCTCCAGGTATGCTGCTCTACATGAGTTAAGGACATGGTGATACAGAGAGAGAGAGAGAGAGAGAGAGAGAGAGAGAGAGAGAGAGAGAGAGAGAGAGAGAGAGAGAGAGAGAGAGAGAGAGAGCTATCAAAAGTAGCACCTAGATTGTCTAAGTGACTGTCTAAATTTAATGGAAGTGTCCCTGATATTAAGTCATTCTGGTATATGTTGAATTTGAGAAATTCTTTGTGAGGTAATAAGCGTGGAATTTTTTGTTTGTAGCTTATTACACCTGATCCATAACTTAGCATCAGAGACGCTCCATGCTTACAACGGTGGAAGCAAAGACGCACTTCGCCATGCTTTCGACGGTGGAAGCAAAGACGCACTTCTCCATGCTTACGACGGTGGAAGCAACTTCACTTGGACAGCTAGATTTTTACAGTTGAGTGTAGTTAGCATACATCTTCCTGGGACATAGGATGGCGACTTATAACACTTGATAGGAGCTGTGTGTTGAATAAAGATGATTAGTCATAGAACATAAACCTGTGGGACACACAACAAGAATTGGCTGGGGTGGAGTGTTTACCATTTACTAAAACAATTTGTTTACTTTCACTTTGGTATGACTTGAACCACGTTAAAGCGGTACTGTGTATGTAAAATCATGCCGCAGAATGTGAAGTGAGATAACATGGTTAATTGTATCGAAGTCTACGGATATGTCAATGTGTGAGAACTGAAACCTTACCATCACCCAAAGCTGAGAGAAGGTCATTAGCAACGTTTAGGAGAGCAGTTTCAGTTATATGAGAGGGGTGAAAGGCCTTCTCTGAATTGCTGAAGAAATTATGTAAATTCAAAACACAACCTTTTGTAAGACTTTAGACATGAACGAGTGGTTAGAGAAGTAGTAAGTTTTTCACATCTTTGGGTCAAGGGCTGGCGTTTTCAAAATATGCTTTATAATAGCAGTTTTAAGAAGGTGTGGAAAAATACTAGTAAAAAGAGACATGTTTTAGAAACCAGTCAAAGAATTCGATATGGCAATTTGTTCCATTGTTTAAAACAATTTTGAAATTTTTTTATTGTTTGCATTTATATTGAAAGCAAGATATGGAAAAACACACATTGAGCCAAACCTGCCAAGACCAGATATTTAGATACAATGAGTAGGTCATAGGACCTGTTTAGGTTCTATTGACTCTTTCCTAATGTTTTAATTTGTATACCTATTTAGGACTTCGGAATGAGACTTATTTTATCAAAGAAAATAATTGACGTCATGCTTGACAAACAATTATTTATAAATTTAAGAGGAATTTTTTTGTAGTTATATATAGAGGATACCTATGAATCTATGAAACGATTTGAATAATTTCCAGCTTTTGCTGGTTTTGACAAATTGATGAGCAAAGCTGAAAATCATTTAACGAGTTACATAAATGCAAAATTAAATAAATATGGAATATGTCCATTGCAAAAAGGTTTCGCTATAACTATATTTCTTCCTTTGATACTGCAAGTAACCTTTAAACGTAACAACATCTGTCATTAAAAATAGCTTCCAAGATATATTTAACACAAGGCAACATTCAGTCATTACATAAACTATCAACTATTAACCTTGAAAACCTGTTCAATGTAGTAACAAAAATACAAAATTTTGTCGCGTTGGTCCCATGATAACATAAATATGTGTCAAATGCTTCACTTCTATGGATTAATTATTTCCCCATGACTTTCAAAACCTTGCTCTATTAACTTTACATTCAGGGACATTTTATCTTACACTATTAACAGTCTATCCTTTAGCTCACCTTTCAAGTGTTTTCTTTTCTGTCTTACACTATTACCAGTCTATCCTTTAACTCACCTTTCAAGTATTTTCTTTTTTTTATCTTACACTATTAACAGTCTATCCTTTAACTCACCTTTCAAGTGTTTTCTTTTTTTATCTTACACTATTAACAGTCTATCCTTTAACTCACCTTTCAAGTGATTTCTTTTCTGTCTTACACTATTAACCGTCTATCCTTTAACTCACCTTTCAAGTATTTTCTTTTTTTATCTTACACTATTAACAGTCTATCCTTAAATCACCTTTCAAGTGATTTCTTTTCTGTCTTACACTATTAACAGTCTATCCTTTAACTCACCTTTCAAGTGATTTCTTTCTATCTGTTAAGTATCAGCATGAAAGAATGACATTATCATAGTGAGAATATCAAAAACACGTATTATGAAAGCATATATGTTCAACTGACCACAGTTTAAGTAGTATGCAATAAATGTTCTGCTATACAAAAGCACCCTAAAAGATCCCAACTTAAGCTATGATATTACATCTTGACTTTGTATATATGCATTCTTCTACAACCAGTTGGATTATCACTTTGTAAAAGTTCACTTGTATCGATCTCAAAAATACATTTTTCATAGGACAAAAGAAGGTGACAATTACCAAATAATGTGCATTTCACCCCTTTGAATTTTCGTAAGCGCTTGCATAGGACTATGTTACCCAAGGCTAAGCTTTCAGTGACTTTTCATGACCTTGTGACTGCACACAGTTTGAAGAGTGTTATTGCATTGAGATGTACCGCCTTTCCTAGGGAAAAAAAAAACAGTTATATACCATCAGCAGGGTCTGTTTTGTAACCTGAAGCTTGTCAATCCCCTGTGATTGTGTCAAGCTTGAAAAGAGTATGTTGACAGAATACCATTCTCTCCCCCTCCCCCCATCCCGAAATACAACTGTACCATCAGCAGAGTCTGGGACTATGTTTCATATCCTTACGCCTGCAGTGACTTGCCGTGACCCTATGACTGTGTCAGTCTTGAAAAGAGTGCTGTCACAGTCTACCATTCTCCTCCCCTTAAGGAATACAACTACGCCATCACTTTAGTTTAGATTTCGTGTGCCAGATACTTGACTACATTTTGGTGTTAGTTGCACGCCATTAAGTAAACCCAGTATTTGCTTACAATCTTAGACGTCTAAAAAGACAAATCTTCCTAATTTGTGATTATTTCCAAACTTCTATTTTTGTTTATTTATTTTTGCAGTCGCTTTTCTCTATTGTCAAATAAAATACAATGTATAATACCTCATTCTGAAGTATTCATGCACGTTACTTTTTAATAACAAGCTATGCCCCAACTGTTTCCTTAGATCATATAAATTCGAATGTTGTGGAAGCCTAATGAATGACTGCATCTAGAGGAATACACATCATCGTGTACATAATAAGTCACTGTGACATAATTTTCCCAACGGTTGGTATTATGATGAATGTTTGTGTTCACAACTATGGCATTAAACACAATTATGTTGCCTCTTGATGGTTGTGCACAATGTAATATCCACTAGTAACAATCAACGATAATTTTAATGGGTAATGGATTGGGTGTGGTCATAGATGCTGAGAACAAAATGAATTTGCTGTAAATAAAATATTGCGTGTCTTTCAACGTGTGAACAGGCTATTGCCAGCAGACAAATATATCAGTGTCAGTACAGGTTGCTTGTATCCTGAAAGCCAATTCTTTTTCATATAAATGTTTAGTAACATATTCAATATATATATATATATATATATATATATATATATATATATATATATATATATATATATATATATTTGTGTATGTGTGTGTGTGTAATATGTTGCGATGTATTGTATCAACATAATATATCTTATAACTACATAGGTGTAAAAACTGACACCTAAAATAGGTCAGAATAAATTCAACTACTGGATTTGAGATCAGCGGTCTTTAGCTTATTCTTTAAGCATCTTATTAATCAAGTCTCGGTGGTAGACATCGGAGCATGAATCTGACACAGAGTTTGCAGTGTCAACCAATCAGAAGTGACCTTTCAAGAGCAAAGACATCTAAGTTTCCTTCTTGCATGAGCTTAATAAACAGGATTATGCAAATAGCTTTCAATTTGCAGTCAGATTTAACTCCCCTGGAAATAAATGTTGGTCATCTGATGGTAAACTGTCCTAGACATTTATATTTGATTGTGATATTAATAAATAATAGTTCAGTTGGAATGAATTTATCTCGCTTATATCATAAGTTTATATACATAAATCAACTTGTTAAAAAGCGCAACGTACTAAAATTTAAAAGTTTCATTGATAAACGTTTCGTTCATGCATTTGTTCATAGAGCAATTTTGAGATTAATAATCAGGAATCTCCAATTCATTATATCCATAGCATCCGTCATACATGATTAAGTCTATGGCATTATGTCCACAACATCTGTTATATAGAATATAAGTATATAGCATCATGTTCACAGTATCCGTTATAGAGGATTAAGCCTAGGCATTATGTCCACAGCATCCGTTATAAATAATATAAGTCTATGGCATCATATTTACAGCATCCGTTATAGAGGATTAAGTCTATGGCATTATGTCCACAGCATCCGTTATAAATAATATAAGTCTATGGCATCATGTTTACAGCATCCATTATAGATGATTAAGCCTAGGCATTATGTCCACAGCATCCGTTATAAATAATATAAGTCTATGGCATCATGTTTACAGCATCCGTTATAGAGGATTAAGTCTATGGCATTATGTCCACAGCATCCGCTATAGTTGATATAAGTATGTGGCATTAAAAAATGGCATTATCTGTCTCTAGAATAGGTCTATCTGTGGCATTATGTCTACAGCATCCGTTATAGAGGATATATGTCTATGAAATTAAGTCTATGACATTAAAGAATAAGTTAATGATCGCAGAGCTCAAATCCAAAAGTTGACTTTATTCTGACCTATTCTAGGAGTCAGAAGAATGCCACTTGATTCTATGGCATTATGTCCACAGCATCCGTTATAAATAATATAAGTCTGTGGCATCATGTTCACAGCATCCGTTATAGAGAATATAAATCTAGGGCATCATGTTCACAGCATCCGTTATAGAGAATATAAGTCTATGGCATCATGCTCACAGCATCCGTTATAGAGAATATAGATCTATTGCATTATGTCCACAGCATACGTTATAGTTGATAAAAGTAGAAACAATGTCTGCATCATCCGTTATAGAGGATATAAGTCTATTTGTGGCATTATGTATACAGCATCCGTTATAGAGGATATAAGTCTATGAAATTAAGTCTATGGCATTGTTTTCAATGCATCCGTTATAGTGGATATAAGTCTATGGCATTGCATCCGTTATATAGCATATACGTATATGGCATTATGTCTACAGCATCAGTTATAGAGGATATACGTCAATGTCATTATGTCCACAGCATCCGTTAAAGAGAATTTCCGTCTATGGCATTATGTCTATTGGATCCGTAATTGATGACTTATGTCAGTGACATTATGTCCACATCATCCGTCATATAGGATATAAGTATATGGCATTATGTCTACAGCATCTGTTATAGAGGACATATGTCTCTGCCATTATGTCCACAGCATCCGTTATAGAGGATATACGTCTATGGCATTATGTCTATATTATCCATTATAGAAGATTTAAATCTATTTTATAATATCCATAGCATCCGTTAAAAATAATATACTTAAAAGGCCTCATGAAAAATTAGCAAACAGATTCTATTGGAAATACCAATATCAAATGATATACATAAATAGAGGCTCAGTAAAATGGTTTAGGGGAATTTTTATATTTAATTTTATTTAAAGGCACTAAAAGTTTATAATTCAATGAGGTCTTGACGAGAGAAAGCCATTATTCTATCTGAATATATGAAGATTATGCAGTCAAGTCAATAGATTTACTAGTTTATCCAGAACATTAAGTGGTCTGGTCATACCGATAGAAGTCAACATCTGTAACGAGTATTGATATTTGCTTCATGCTTCTATTTCATTTACACAGTCGCAAGCTACACTCGATACGCGGTAAAAACGAATTAATATTAACGATAATGAATTTGGTTCATTGACAGGTTAAAAAATTCATGAGCAATATATAAAACTCAAATTCAAGAAATACAAAAGTTAAGAGTCTACGTTTAAAATAGTTGCTGGAATGATAGTCAGGCTGCATGCTAAATTTGTTTTTGAAATTCAGTGCGGATAAAAAAATAACTGCGAAAAAATGAAAGTGAATGATCCGGCAGCCAGGTTTTATATTACTGTTAAATATATTTCCTATATCCAATAGGTCCGTTGGAGGAGCAAAACACGCTCATGTTCTTAAGTATATATTAGGAAATGGAAAATAAAATGCATTCATTATAAACCTTTCAGCTAAGCAGCTTTTAAACCGAAATAACTCACTATTTCCCGAACATTATGCATGTCATGTTTGTATTTTTGTAATGGTGTGTTAAGATCTATACGATACTTTCTAAAGCAAAATTTGGTGTTGACACATGAAGATCCAATCGATATGTTCTAAAGGATGATTGTCAGGAGCGATATTTCTCACAAAATACTACCAATAGCGTTCATGTTTACCAGGGTTGAATTAAGGTTATGAGTTTCCTGTGGCTAATAGGAAGGAAGGGTTTCAGTAGTATGCATTACATATTAAAATGGATGGTCTAAAGGATGACTCTCCAAATACAAATGACTAAGTATGTATCACATATTGGAATTGAGGGTCTACAGGAGGACCAACGAAAAAAAAAAAGGCATATGTATGTATCACATGTTAGAATGGAGGGTATAATGGCGGACCTATCAAATAAAAAGGCATATTTATGTATCACATTTTGAAAAGGAGGGTCTAAAGGAGGACCTACAAAAAAACCTAAGTATGGATTACATATTGGAGTGGATGGTCTAAACGAGTACCCACCAAAAAAAAAAAGGTCAAAGGCCAACATATTTGATTGGGGTCTAAAGGAGGACCCATCAAGTCAAGTGTAATATGAAGAATCGGCAAAAGTAATTGTAGCAGTGAAGAAAGGAATGTACACTCCTCAAATAGGTCAAGATTAATGTTTAGACTCATCATTTCTCACGCTAGTCACATGATCGTTCCAGTTTAGGACAGCAGTTGGAAAACAGAATCACATTGTACTTCTTGTGATCGACAAGACATTAACAAAAGATACAGCATGCCATCGAAATTAATAGTGTTCATGCACATTGCGTAAAAATAAACATTTCAGAAAATGGCAATGCTGCTAATGGTGTGTTTTGAGTTCAACTAATCGGCTAAAATGTATCATAGCAGAATGCTATAAATATTTCCCTGAAACAGTAAATAGCCACATGAGTGAGTGAATCGTCATCGAGTGCAGCTAAATTCAATAGTGGCTTCGAAACTCAGCTGGTATACAGAAAAGTTTATTTATATCAAGCTGTATGCCGAATATAGAGTTTAAATATTGAAGACCAGGAAAAACTGATAGTAGATTTTAAAGTATATATTATATTATATGTGGAAGGGAACTCGTAAACGTCATGACAAGAGCTTATGGAAGTACGTGTAATGATGTTATCTGAAAGGAAACTTTTCTTTTTCTGAATACGGCTATGAAAAATAAAAACATCATGCCAAAACTATCTCAAATAGAATCAGAACTTCAAGGCGCTTCCTACTTCATAAAATCCCACTTCATAAAATGCTTTCAAGAGATTGTTTTGAACGTTAAACAGGAGAATAAATTTAATTTCCAATAACGAAACGGTTTTTTAATTATGCAGACCAGAAGCTTGATTTATTCGTTACCTTCACTCAGTTTTAAGATCCAAAAACAATGCTTTTCTAAACTGTTTTCATTCATGCTCGTAGTGGCAAACTGATTAATATTGAATCAGTTTCAACAACGCGCTTCATGTAATCGTCTCGGCCAGACAGCACAGCTATGCAATTCATAGATTGAGACATGACATCGCACGTAAACAAACTTCAAACATGCAGCGATATTCAAAGAGAAAAAAAAAATCCCTTTTAAAATTCGCAAGTATGCAAACTTCTTATGAAATGAGGTTAATAATTATAACCATAGCGGAAATCTGGATCTGAATGAGATTTTATCCAATCGTATATAGCCATTATCTTCAGGACGAGCATTGCCAATGCAACGGAAGACAAAGTGCCTTTACGTAAAACATAAAGATTATAAGAATCCTAAAGACGCTGATGTGACATCGTAGTACATACACGATCATAAGAATCCTAAAGACGCTGATCTGACATCGTAGTACATATACGATCTTAAGAATCCTAAAGACGTTGATCTGACATCGTAGTACATTACGATCACAAGAATCCTAAAGACGCTGATCGGACATCATAGAACTTTTGGAGTGCTAGCAGACTATGCTCTCTTGGTTGTCACCATAGATTACGATGGTCCAAAAAAGGAATTCATGTAAAAAACAATTTTTTTTCAATCTGATTTTAGACTTTAGCAAAAAAGCTAAATGTTATTAGATTTAAGGTAAGTAAGCAGAGCATCCTGAAAATAAATGCCAATTTTTTTTCGGACAAAGAACTTGTTACAGTTGAGGAGTTTTAAATAACAATACATAGTAGGTATAGAAGAGAAAATGGGGAAACAATCCTTTTAATGTTCTGCCTACTCACCTATCTCGACGTTCTTGAATATCCCAATAAAAGCAAGCTGTGATTGTTTCTGATGAAAAAGATATCTTTGAACCATTTATTTCCTTTTGTATCTGCTATATAAATATATATATATATATATATATATATTTATATATATATATATATATATATATATATATATATATATATATATATATATATATGTGTGTGTGTGTGTGTGTGTGTGTGTGTGTGTGTTCTTAGACTAGAATCTCATGCGAAATTAAAGAAATCCATAAAGGCCTTCAACATTTTCTTTACAGGGAACAAACTCTGTGACGATAATTAGTTAACTCTATATGTCTCATACAGTGTACTACTACAACTAAATAATAATAATAATAATAATAATAATAATAATAATAATAATAATAATAATAATAATAATAATAATAATAATAATAATAATGATAATAATAATAATAATAATATAATAATAATGATAATAATAATGATGATGATATAATAATAATAATAATAATAATAATAATAATAATAATAATAATAATAATAATAATAATAATAATAATAATAATAATAATAATGATAATAATAATAATATTTTATCTAGTCAACTGCAACTAAGCACTTTATCGATTCTCTCGATTTGACAATTTTCCTGACCAGTTTTCCCAATGCTTTCATTGATATTTCTCCACTTGTTTTCTCCTGATTTTCCTTAGCAGTCGTCAGTATGGGTGCCCTTCCTCTAGAGTCATTCTTTAAAATTCTGCCCAACGCAACTTCGACGTATTAAAAAAGCAGATCACCAACTTTGTTTAAAATATATCAATATAAAGAATAAATTTAAACTTCGATACTTCAATGTTTAAAAACGTTACATTTGTATGAATCCCTCCCACACCATAAAGTAAGCTCATAATTAATACGGCTTTACACTAATGGAAATTTAATGACAACTGTCATTATACAATTATTAGATTCGCATAGCAGAGATACATCGGTCTACCCGTTAAGATTCAATTTTATTTTGAAAAAAAAAAACAAATTTTTATTTCTTCAAAATCTCTGATTAAATCTAAACAAATTTGCTGTTTGCATAAAAAATGTTTAGAAATATCAAATGAGAAGTTTTGAAAGCTATGACTGTGTGAACGTGCATATTTTACATGTTAACGAACTTGAAAGTAATAGCTGATCTGGAAATTCAGGTGACAGTATCTCAGCATGATTCTATTTCCATAACACTTACGTTTAGCCAGCACAGATAACAATTGAAGGTCCATTGATAGTTAAAATGTGTTCCATCAATTAGGCGAGAATAATAAAAAATGCGCTGTTTCTTTTTTTGGTATAATACTTTATTTACAAACTAAAATTCGTTTCAAATGGAATGGGTTCGGGTAGTTTCAGCACCATGAGAACATTTTGTCCTGTCTGAGGATCAATCGAGCATCAAATCTCAAATAAGAAAGTTAATCTCAGATAAATTTCCCATTTGCGTAACCTCAGAAAGGCATCCATTTTACACAATTTAGACATTATTCAGAAATAAGGTTTTTCATCATTTTGAGTTGTATAAAATATTCATGCTTCCATTTACTTAGAAGATTTTACCTTCCTAACGTTATTGTGCAATTCATCATCTTGTCATCATTTTTAGAACTTTTCTTTTAATCAGCACCTGATAGTATTTATTGTGCTGATATTCCATTAAACGGTAATGCATGCTGATTTTTTTTTTAGTTAATTTAATCATTAATTTCCAAATTCGTTTTTTAAAATTAGAATTTTAAGAATTTTTTTAAATGTTTAAATGTTTGAGGCGAAAAGAGAAAATACTAAAACGAAGTCCAAATCAATATGAGAGAAGGTTGGTCATTAACTCAATGGCTGATGAAGCAACTTGAAAACATAAAAGTCAGCGACGCGAGAAATGTATTATGAATGCTGAGAATAAAAAATATTGTTTCTAAAAAAGAGAAGGATCAATCTTTGCAGATCTGATTGGATGACGAAGAAGCCGAACAGAAGTCCAGCTGTATAAGACTTCCAACTGCGTTGCGCACAACAGCAAATGAAATTTCGAAACCAGGAGAGAAAGAAATCTTACTTGATACACTGCCAAAAAAGCAATGCAGTCAAGTGGAGTAAAAAAAGAGGATTCAGATGGGAATCTACATGTATATACAATCATTATCTGTCTAGAGCGAGTGTTTTTTTTTTAATTAAAATAATTCTTTCCTGTAGTTCATTACTAATTCTTCTACCTATAATTCTGTTTTTTTTTATAGTTTTTGTTGGTATTTTTATACGCAAGGTTTCGTACTGAACGAATCAAATACCGGCATTGAGTGGCTTGATAGTCCATGTTTTTTCCTTTTTCCAAGGAAGTGAAGAAAATAGTTGTTGACGGATGAAAGGTTTATAAGCGTGCACATACTGCATTAAATTTCTATAATCATCCATGAGCACACGTCACAAATCTCTATTTCACACTTTTCTTTAATTCCAAATGAAAAGGAATATTAATTAAACCTTTTCCGAGCCAAATATAACTACTTTACGTCATGAAACGGCTAAACAACCCAAACTCCTAATACAAAGACTTAGTCCTACCTCAAATTAATAAAAACACATATAGCTAGAAAATCAAGATGGTTCACAAGGATACGAAATTTTGGAGGGTCTGCTTTACATTATGACGTCTGCTCTTAGAAACTGGCTAGTGCTCAAGTCGAGAAATCTATTTCCAACGTCGACTCCCCATAATCAACAAATAGTCCTAAAATCTAACAAACATAGCAACAAAGACGTAAATACAAATAGCACATGCCTTAGGTTTATCACATTATTATCATTTATGGTGTGACTTCTAATATCTTTATATAAACAATTAGTTATGCGGGATATGAAATACGGCGGCATTACTTCTTTATCAGGAAACATAGGGCAGTTTTGCAGGTTAATAACAGACATGTTGCCTGCATTTAGTCCCGATATTAAAAAACAAAGAAATTTCAAACGATGCCGTTGAGTTTAACGCATTTACAACGAGAACCAAAACAATAATTGTTGAGATAAGGTTGCACTATGAACAGTGGTGACTGCAACTCACAGCGATTTATGATCTTATGGAGACGAAAAAAATTCTTCTAGCACACCGGAAACCATGATGTGAACTTCTAGATTGCACTCTCCTAGCACAATCAGAGCGCCTCAGGCCGGCAGGTGTCCTCCAAGTCCCAGTGGCTTAAGTATTCGCCGTTGCTGACATAGCTGAATTACTCAATGGAGGCAGGGTAATATACCTTTTGTCTGCAAAGATCGGCACACAAATCTTACCAAATGGTAAAAACAGAAATAAGCGGGGGTGGGGGTGAATAATATCAGTGACTCGTGCTACTCTTATGGAAAGAGCAGTCGAAAGTAAACTAGTGGATTTCCATTTTCCTGGATTGGTCATATAATTTCCTAATCAAGAGTTTAAAATTAAACTTGAGAAAAAACTAGGGACAACAGTAATAAGGAAATAAATTAGCTACGTAATGGGGATACCCGGCAATGCTGATGTACCTGTAGTTTGGAATGTAATAATATTCCAATGGCATGGAATATGGCGATGTGCTAACAACTGTTTTCTGTATTGGATTAATTTAACACCAAATGTTCTCGTCTGAATTAACTATAAGTCCAAAATAATGTTCCAGTTAAAGAATATTATTAAGCACTTTGTAATTCCAGTGAATAAAAAATTGAATAAGTAAATATGTCCAAATTAAAAATGAATAAAACAAAACAGATATGCTTCAAATGTTATGGCAAAAACGAATACTATTTTTAAGCAAATGACATTATGTGAAAAGCTAAGATATATTAATAGAACCAGACAGTAGATTATATTAGTTAATAAACACTCAAAGTCGTCAACAAGTTTAGGAATATCCAAGTGAAAAAATGATATCCTAGACTCAGACAAGCATGTATTCCTCCATTGGTAAGGATCTGAATATTGATATATGATCTTAGAGAAATATCAGCTATGCAATATATTTGAAAAAAAAATAAATGGCATTTACACAATAAACTTGATTTGGGACAAGGTCAAGTACACAATATATATGTACGTATTATATGTCATTAGGAAAATCGAAATATATATATATATATATATATATATATATATATATATATATATATATATATATATATATATATATATATATATATATATATATATATATATATATACACATATAAATACGATTATTGTCTGTCTAGAGCGAGTATTTTATAAATTAAAATAATTATTTCCTGTAGTTCATTACTAATTCTTCTACCTGTATGTATGTATGTATGTATGTATGTATGTATGTATGTATGTATGTATGTATGTATGTATGTATGTATGTATGTATGTATGTATGTATGTATGTATGTATGTATGTACGTATGTATGTATGTATGTATGTACGTATAGTATGTATGTATGTATGTATGTATGTATGTATGTATGTATGTATGTATGTATGTATGTATGTATGTATGTATGTATGTATGTATGTATGTATGTATGTATGTATGTATGTATGTATGTATGTATGTATGTACGAGATGTATACATTTTTTTAGTAAGGAAAGGAGGCTTGCAGAATTTCCTTTTAATAAAAACTTGTTACAGCGAATGGTATATCATTGATACAGCTTACATACTGTACATAAATTTTATTTATATCACATACAAATACATATATTTGACCTTTGAAAGGAGTTGAGATTTACTACAGGCAGCTGTGTATGTACGGAGTAAATAAATGCCACTCATCCCGAGTGTGTCTGCTACAAAATGTCTTTTGTGGCTATTCACAATCACCTTTGGATACTAATTAGTTGACAATTTGGGTATTTTTGTCTTTATTTTCTTCACATTGATTAAATCTTAAATATAGTACATACTTATGATTAAAACATGAAAGATGATTTAAATGATAAAAGTAGAGCGCTACAAACACATAGTTACCTACGTCATTCACATGAACGCTGCCATTCACGTACCTTCGCATGGAAATTAACGTGGAATAGAAACTAAGCGAAATGACGATCCAACAAAAGGTAATTGAAATATTTTAATATATTTACTGTTGATCTAAGACATTATTCTGCTTTTGTAACAGTACCATTAACCACAAACACACACACTCTCTCTCTCTCTCTCTCTCTCTCTCTCTCTCTCTCTCTCTCTCTCTCTCTCTCTCTCTCTCTCTCTCTCTCTCTCTCTCTCTCTCTCATCCTTTGGTAGGTTTGACTTAACTTTTACCATCATTCATAAGTCCAAAAATATCGTGGGATGGCACTAGCTAAGATCCTCTACGTTCGTCATTTCATTGATGTAAGTCTGTATTTTGCTACGATGGTCCAGAGTGTGTGTGTGTACGTGTGTGTGTGTGTGTGTGTGTGTGTGTGTGTGAGAGAGAGAGAGAGAGAGAGAGAGAGAGAGAGAGAGAGAGAGAGAGAGAGCGAGCAAAATTTTATTTCTCAATTTACGTATGAATTTTCTAAAACTTTTGACTTGCAAAACCATACCAGGCATCATAGGTGAATCCACCAACGAGGGAATCAATCAAACATTACACATCAGACATTCCAGATGAATCCACCAACCAGGCAAACATTACACATCAGACATTCCAAATGAATCCACCAACCAGTCAAAAATTACACATCAGACATTGCAGATGAATTCACCAACCAGTCAAACATTACACATCAGACATTCCAGATGAATCCACCAACCAGGCAAACGTTACACATCAGACATTCCAGATGAATCCACCAACCAGTCAAACATTACACATCGGACATTCCAGATGAATCCACCAACCAGGCAAACATTACACATCAGACATTCCAGATGAATCCACCAACCAGTCAAAAATTACACATCAGACATTCCAGATCAATCCACCAACCAGTCAAACATTACACATCAGACATTCCAGATGAATCCACCAACCAGTCAAAAATTACACATCAGACATTCCAGATGAATCCACCACTGTTTAAAATGTGTTGTGATTTTTATTCCCGAGAAATGCAAAAAGTACAAAATTGTCTGGAATGTTCCTTGATTTATGAGATATAATATATTTATAAGATAAAGACCCACGTACATACACACATTTGTGTTCGAGTAAGGGTGTTTTTTGTTATTTCTTTATTTATTTTATTAATTTTGTATTTGGAAATATTGAAATGTATACCTTTTCTTAGAGATGTGATGGCAGTGTAAAGATCCCTTGGGCATGAACCAAACAATAATCGATTTTTTAACATCTATTTCAACTGCCTGAAGCCTTATTCACTTCCAAATCCCACAGCTGGTACCGTGGTAATAGTCGCTGCTGCTGCTGGCTTCGCAGTAGTGGTCAATTTAATCGATGTTATGGAAGGTTTAGAATTCATTTATTGTGAATGTGTCTTTCTCTTGGGTTTCGTCTAAGAGGCTTCATCCGTTCACCATACTTATTCTAGCTCAATTAGGAATGGCACGTCACACACTGGCAGGTTCTGAACTTCTGTTTTTATTCATTTCATTTTGTTCACTGCGGATCTTATTCTGCTCTTGTTGCTTTTTCTTTAGTTACTGGCTTTGTACAAAGGTTTATGCTTCTTCTTTACGGCGCTTGTTATTTCCTTATCCTTGTTAACAACCAACTCTGGCTCTTTGCTGCGATAGGAATTGTAGATTGTGCACGGTTCTTCGTTTACTTGCTTTTTTATGTTTTATGTGTGAGAAGTAAGACAATAGGGATGTAAAGTTTTCGTTTTGATTTCAGGAAGTTTGGTTTCTATTTGACATCCGCACTTACCCTTACATCACGTTTAGTTGTTGTAGATCCTAATGAGTAAGTGTAGCTGCTAGATAGTGGGTGAAGGTGCTGGTCAGTAATAAATGGGTCATATTGTTTTCAAGCTAACATTATAAAGTAGTTTAAACACATCATTTCAAATACTAGAAAAGTGGAAATTCTTTTGTTTATAATCACGAAGAACTTTATTTTTTGTACTTAAATAAATTATAGTCTATAAATTGTTAAGTAGAATTTAGTGAAATGCCTGAATGGTTTCCACAGGTAGATTATATTCCAAAATTAAACCAATGCTTTGGTCATCGAACCCAGTCACTGGTGTTTACATGATTGACTTTGACGTAAGGAATGCTATCGCATTTCAAAGCTGAAGTAAATATTTCCAAAATATATTTGAGTTGGGCTCTTTTTTAAAAGATATAAGCTGACCAGTAACAATGTACAAACTGGTACGATTTGTATCCCCTGCAACGAAAGCGGTGATTCGTTTTATTTACATGTAGTTTGACATTGTTGATTTATAGAGGTTTATGTCTTATATGTTTGATGAAAAGGCCTCAAAATGTGACTGTTAAAGAAAAATGTTTTCTTACTGCAGATGATTTTAAAGTAGGTTTTACTGTAGTTAGGTAAAATTACTCATGACGTATATAGTAAAATATAAGCTAATTGTAATGTCAAATAATAAAGTTAATTTTCCTTTAGATACGAAATAAATGTCCAAAAGCTTTAGAAACAAAGGTTAATATTTTTTTAATGATGATATGTCAACACTCGCTTTAAAATCCTTATACTCATATCTACTACCATGCTCATAGCTACAACCAGGTGCAATGATCTTGTTGACCTTTTGACCTCAAACCCATTAGCACGCTATTTACAAACATTTTTAACGGTAAATAGGGATAACTCTAATTATTGAACGTGAAAGAAAGACAGATGAGCAGCTTCCCACGCGACACTATACACACATTATAACTGACTTGTATAAATAGTTATGACGCTGTAAAAATATAAGACTCATGCTTATCAGCAAAACTGCACACTTCAAATAAAGTTTCGTTCTATCCACGGAAAATATTAATGATTGATTTTTTAAAATTAGCTACTCAACGGATCTTATCACAAAAAGGGTTATTTTTGAATTAAAGGTAGCTACTGTCACATAATACAAGCAAGATCACGGAGTTTTATTTTAATCATTATCAATGATAAACTGTTTTCCATCTTCCAATTTTATGTTCAGAAGGTTTCTAGGTATACGACCTTTCTTACAATGATTGTAAAGAATCTATGGCGCAAATGTCAGGCACATAGCTTTGCTTCTTTCTCTTCTTTAAAACAGCTCAATTATGCATCTGTATATTTAATATCATTCAAATTTACTTTTATGCCGTATGCTGTACTGATTATATTGTATATGTCGTGCTATCGTTCACTTTTTCATGCATTTTCTGAAACGTTTCTTGCTATCTTTGTTCGTCTCGGAAATTATTGTTTAAACCAAACAACTAACATACTGATATTTATATCTTAATCAGATCTAACTTAACGAGTTGGACATTCTTATTTCATATAAATAAAAAAGATTCAAACCTGTAAACTGAGTGCCCTTTTGTTTTAGTCCTTAACTGAATGACTTTATCTCGTGACCAATGTGGTATGTTTAAGGTATCTGTCCTTGGTTAATACACCATGTATTTTGGTCACATGACTGCTAATAAGATTAGCAGACAGGTAAAATCTTCCCTTTAAAAAACATATCGAAACTGTTGAAACATTCAACTGGAAGACTATGGCATGATTTATGGAAGGTCGCTAAATTATGCATATTTTCCAAGTTTCGTATAATTTAAAACTAGTCTTATATTTTATTACTAAAGCTTAAATCTTATATTCAATTTTGTATATACTTTTTTCCAACATTAAATAGCAAAATCATATAAGCACATCATAACGAAGTTTAATTTATCAGAGCTCACATCGCTGAATTATTGTGAGGTATAAATGACTTCGAAGCTTTAATGAAATAATGTGGTGTATGGTTTAGTAACCTTAATGAAGTGTGATGGATGGTTTCGTAACGATCATGCAGTGTGATGGATGGTGTTGTAACCTTCATGAAGTGTGATGGATGGTCTCCTAACCATCATCAAGTATGAGGAACGGTCTCGTAACCTTCATGAGGTGTGATGGATGGTCTCGTAACCCTAATGAAGTGTGATGGATGTTCTCGTAAGCTTATCGAAGTGTGATAGATGGTCTCGTAACCTTAATGAAGTGTGATGAATGTTCTCGTAACCTTGACGAAGTGTGATAGATGGCCTCGTAACCTTCATGTAGTAAGATGGATGTTCTCGTAACCTTAATGCAGTGTGATGGATGTTCTCGTAACCTTAATGAAGTGTGATAGATGGTCTCGTAACCTTCATGTAGTGTGATGGATGGTCTCGTAACCTTAATGAAGTGTGATGGATGTTCTCGTAACCTTAATGATGTGTGATGATTGGTCTCGTAACCTTAATGAAGTGTAATGGATGGTCTTGTAACTTTAATGAAGTGTAATGGATTATTTTGTAACCTTCATAAAGTGTGATAGATGATCTCGAAACCTTCATGAGGTGTGATGGATGGTCTCGTAACCTTAATGAAGTGTGATAGATGGCCTCGTAACCTTCATGAGGTGTGATGGATTGTCTCGTGACCTTCATAAAGTGTGATAGATGGTCTCTTAACCTTCATGAAGTGTGAGGTATGGTCTCTTAACCTTAATGAAGTGTGACGTATTGTCATGCAACCCTGATGAAGTGTGATAGATGGTCTCGTAACCTTAATGAAGTGTGAGGGATGGTCTCGTAACCTTAATGAAATATGATAGATGGTCTCGTAACCTTTATGAAGTGTGATGGATGGTCTCGTAACCTTAATGAAGTATGATAGATGGCCTCGTATCCTTCATGAAGTCTGAGGGATGGTCTCTTAACCTTAATGAAGTGTGATGCATTGTCTTGCAATCCTGATGAAGTGTGATGGATGGTCTCGTAACCTTAATGAAGTGTGGTGCATTGTCTTGCAATCCTAATGAAGTATGATGGATGGTTTCGTAACCTTCATGAAGTCTGAGGGATGGTATCTTATACTTAATGACGTGTGATGTATTGTCTTGCAATCCTGATGAAGTGTGATGGATGGTCTCGTAACCTTCATAAAGTCTGAAGGATGGTCTCTTAAACCTTAATGAAATTTGATGCATTGTCTTGCAATCCTGATGAAGTGTGATAGATGGTCTTGTAACTTTGATGGAATGTGATGGATGGTCTCGTGACCTTGATGATGTGTGTTGGATAGTCTCGTGACCTTGATGTTGTGTGTTGGATAGTTTCATAACTTTGATGGAATGTGATGGATGGTCTTGAAACCTTAAAGAAATGTGATGAATTTCCTCGCTCGTAAATTTGATGAAATAATGTGATGAATGGTCTAGTCACATTGATGAAATTTGATGTACAGTCTCGTAACTTTGATGAAATGTAATGGATTGTTTCGAAGCTTTAATGAAATGTGTTGTACGGTCTCGTAAACCTTATGTAATACGATGAATTGTCACATGACCTTGATGTAATGATATTATGAATGGCCCCGTAACCTTAATGAAATGATATTTTGAATGGCCCTGTAACCTTGATGAAATGATATTATGAATGGCCCCGTAACCTTGATGAAATGATATTATGAATGGCCCCGTTACCTTAATGAAATAATATTATGAATGGCCCCGTTACCGTGATGAAATATGATACAAGTTTTCTTAACATTGATGGAACGATGTGATGAATTCGTGTAACCTTGTTGAGATGATGTGATACACAGTCTGGTAACCTTGAAAAAACGATGTGGTGTATGGTCTCATAGCCTTGATAAAATGTGCTGAATGGTCTAATAACCTTGATGAAATGATGTGATGATGTAACTCCATTTTGCATTGCCAGTAAATGTATATTTTGCGCCTGTAAATATACATGTTATTCTTCCTTGAATTAACACACTTAATGGTGTTGTTTATTTGCAAGATTTATTGTTTCGTGGAACTCTTATTTTGTCCTTCTAAATTCCGGAGTGAAGACACATTTTATTTAGGATATCGAAATCGAGTTTAGATCCCTAAATAGGTCATCATCATTATCATCATCTTTTCCAACCAGCTTCCTCCTTTACTCTTTTTTTCCGTCTTTCTCAGTGAGTCGCTCAATATCAAGCCCGTCCACTCTCGAATGTTGTCTTCCAAAATCTTTCTCTGCCTGCCTGACTCCTTTTTCGTCCGTGTACATTACCTTGCAGGATTGTCTTGGTAAGTCCTGATGATCGTGAGACATTCCCATACCACTGCCATTTACATTTTTTTTGCTGTGGTCAGGAGGTCTTCGTGAGGCCCAATGGCTTGTCTGGTCCTTTGCTGTAATGCTTCATTAATGACACTGTCTTTGTATGAGACACCGAGGATCTTTCGGAAACATCTCATCTCTGTGGCTTGTATTCTTTTCTCTAAGTCAGCTAATATAGTCCATGATTCACAGGCGTAGAGAAATGTGGAGATCACCAGTGAGTGCATCAGTCTGACCTTTAAAATGAGTGCGATGTTCTTGTCGTTCCAGATGGGCTTCAGTTTATTCAGCGTTGCTGTTCTCTGCGCAATTCTGTAGAGTATTTCAGGCTTCGATCCTTCATCTATTACAATTGCCCCTAAATACTTGAAGCTGTTGACTGTTTCTAGCTTTGTATCTTAGATCCTGATGTCAGCACTGATGCCCTTGGAGTTGTTGGCTATCAATGTGGTCTTTTCTGCACTTACTTCTATGCTGTAGGCTGTATAGGTTTTCTCGAGGCTCCCAACTAAGTTAGCTATTTCTTGCTCATTTCCTGATAGTCCATCAATGTCGTCGGCAAAACGTAGGTTGGTGACTGTTCTGCCTCTGATGCCGACTGTCTCTTTATTCTTTTCAAGCGCGTCAGCCATGATTTTCTCCAGAAAGATATTGAATAGTGTAAAGTAGAGCACACAGCCTTGTCTGACTCTGACTGTCGTTCTGAACCAGTCCCCTATGTTGCCGTTGAAGTATACTGCACTAGTGACCTTGTCATAAAGGTTCTCTATTACTGTGATGAGATTGGCATTGATGTTGTACAGTCATCGTCGCCCACAGAACAGAGCTGCAAGACATACCATGTCAAATGCCTTCTCAAAATCCACGAAAACGTGCTACAGATCTTGTTTGTGTTGGAGGTACGTCTCACATCATAAGCCTCTGCTACCTATTTCTTCTTCTTCTTCTTCTTCTTCTTCTTCTTCTTCTTCTTCTTCTTCTTCTTCTTCTTCTTCTTCTTCTTCTTCTTCTTCTTCTTCTTCTTCTATTCCAGAGTGTTTCTCTCTTCAGGATCCATTTTGTATATCCTCCACAAATATGACATACAGAGTTACCGTTTTCTTTGCGTTTAGTCTAGTCCCAGTAATTTTTCTTTTAGGTAAAGGTGTTAGGCACTGTGCTAGGTAATTCCTACTCCATTAACCCGTTTTTATGTATCCATCGATACAGAGGGCATTAATCCACTCCCTGTCATAGCCAGTTTTCAGTTTTCCTGTCTGTTTTCCACATGTGATAAAGAATATTCTGCCAGAGGTTCAGATTACGCTCAGTAAGGGTTACCATCTTCCCGGTAAATAATCTCAAGAAACGACAACTCCTGCATTAACTATCTCTAAGAAGTAAACCTAATATACAGTTTTACACGCCATTTTCTTGCGGAGCTAAGTCAACATTGGACCCATCGCTCACATATCTTTGTAACTGATTGGGTACTGCCGTTAATATTTTTTTCTTTTCTTCTATATTTTCTTTCCATATTTTTGCGCAAGAATACATCTGTTTACATCTTTTTCTTTGTCTGTGCACATAGTTTATACTCCATGAGCAGATGCACATCACAGGCACATATTAGATAAATTCATTCGTTAATGCTCTTCCTTTTTTCTGCTCTTCTTCTTCATAATTATAACTTTATATAATAATAATAATAATAATAATAATAATAATAATAATAATAATAATAATAATAATAATAATAATAATAATAATAATAATAATAATAATAATAATAATATTTTTCCACTATGTGTCCTGGCTGTAAATGTGTTTAGGCATCCAGACATGATTGTAAAGAAACAGTTTCTTTATATCTAATTTTAGAAAAACAAATGAAATTTAAGCATTGAACTGTTATTTGTATTAAAGGATTAAAGATCATGATTAAGTATTTATGGATAAGTAAATTTTACCTAATCTAACACAAAGTAACTAAAGTCCAAAGGACTTTATGTAAACTTAATCCTTTTAATTCCAATTTACTTCCTTTCTCACATCAGAGCAGCATATTTGATCAACAAAACATTTACCTTTATGTGCATCGAAGTTTTCTTTCATTAGCATCTTATCTATGCTAGAATGCATAGCCCTATCTTCGGTAACTAAGATTAATCGATTCTTTATGCAGTGATGCGGGGTAGAATGGCATAACGGGTAATGCCAGTGATATATTGTTATGATCATTATTTTAATATATAAGAAATGGTTGTTGCAGTTAAACCAGAAATATTCCTTTTTATCGAAAATTACGCTTGCTTATGGCACGTGATGTTATAGCAATTATGTTGTTGCTTTCTGCTTATTTCGGTCTTTCAAAAGCAAATTTGTGTTCATTTTTAGTGCGATCCATTAGTTGAATATGACCCTCAATTTTAATAACCGCTACTGTAACATGCCGAGCTGAAATGCAATAATTTCAGAATATTGGCTTCTAAAACCTGCCATATGCCTTCTTCGGCAAAACAGGTGAGTGTTGGAGTGCAGGAAGGTCTATGTAATTACAGTTATTTTCGAATAATTGATTTTAATCTGTGACTTTTCATCTTTATCGGGAATAAAAAAAATTCATAGGTTGACTGTCTTTGAATGAAGAAGTTGAATAAAAAAGCGACACATTGTTTTCATTATTGAAGAAACCCATTATGCAAATTGTTTTTTGATTCGAATCATTTCATAAATAAGTCATACCCATCAGTTGCAGATTATTCAAATTAAAAACTATCCTTTTTAAGATGACAGAGGTGTATTAACCCAGGAAGTTGAGAGAGTTACGCTGCCAGCTGGCGCAGTAACCTTTTTCCTTTTTTCAATCGATGTTTGCCTTTAACATTAAACAAGTGATGAGAATATACAGGGACGTAGAGAGCGATCACGGGCCTTGGAGTAAAAAAGACCCAGGCTTCTCCAAGTTCTTGTTCAAACAAAATGTTTATTTTTTTTAAAATTACAAAAATGTTGTTTGACCCGGGCCAGTTTACAGGCCTTGGCCCCGGAAATGTATCCCCGGTTGCCCCCTCCCTCTTTTCGGCCCTGAGAATATAAACCTTCTCTAGCTTACATAATAACGAATTTTCATACTCAACCAATCAGAATTATGTTGTGTGGGTTTTTTAGCTTTATTATCACAATCCACGTTTTTGATGCTAAAGGTGCCCAGATCATTAGTTCAAATTATCCAGCCAGAATGAAGTTGGCGTATCTTTTATAAATAGTAAGTGCTATGTTGGGAGCAGTTGATGTTGATGAAACTGTCATTAGATCGCAATTTAACTTCGTCGTGAATCAAGTGAATTAAAGATATGTAAAATGTATGTAAGAATTTAAAATAGTTAACATTTTAAATGTGTGATGTTGTGCCCTAAATTTTCCACAATCACCTTTAACGTTCACTTAATTAATTTTGATGGATTTGTATTATTTTGACAAGAATAAACCAGAGTTATGTTGACAATTATAAACCCCGGTTTCATACACATTTTAAATTTTCTGTCTAAAATTGAAGTTTAGAACTAAATGTTTTTTATTTGTCTCCAACAAGACATCAACTAATGTACTTCTCACATAAATACTAATATTGTTAGAAATATCATAAGCGAGATGACGTAAAATTACAATGTGACAGTATGATTATATTGATCAGGATAAAATACCATTGTCCCTGACAATGTTCGGAAATTTGCCAATTGTTTTGGTGTAGTTTGATCTCTCTCTCTCTCTCTCTCTCTCTCTCTCTCTCTCTCTCTCTCTCTCTCTCTCTCTCTCTCTCTCTCTCTCTCTCTCTCTGGCTTATTAAAAAAGAACAATTTGTATGTCTGTCTTTTAGTATCAGTTGCTAAGTTTTTCGATTTAAAAGAATTCTCTCGCTACACTTAACGTCTGTATTTCTTTCTGATTTCTTATCGACCGACGACTGGAAAAATAGCATCAAGCGTCATTAATCAGTATTGAACTTAGTAACGCACATTCATGGAAACCCAGTTAAACATAGAACACGAACAAGCCGTGTATTACCAGAATTTATAACACGGGAAATGATAGGACAGAAAAGCTGCCGGTATACAATACTTTACGTACTATCTTCGCAAGTTTAGGTGAACATCAAGTAGTCTGCGGTCTGAGCATGATTGTGAGCCGTTTATCGAGAAGACGGGTTTTATTGAGAGGTATTTCCCTGGGAATATGAATATTGTCTTGACCATAGTTTATGTACTATATTAATGAATATACGATTTATTATTATTACATGCATGTTTAAGTATCAAGTGAGGTACATGGCGGCTGTGCAAACAGCCTTTTCTAGTTCAGGCAGTCTGTATCTTAGTTGTTATTGATGATGATGATGATGATGATGATGATGATGATGATGATGATGATGATGATGATGATGATGATGATGATGATGATGACGATGATGAGTTCGAACGTGTAGAAATTGGTGTCATGGCGGAGTGGGTGGCGTGCGGTCCACTTAACTCTGGAGGATGAATTAAAAGTTTTTGTCTTCAACAGCCACTTTAAAGTTTTAATGTTTCTAGAAATATGCGGCTGATCGCCATCTCTGTACATGAGATGTGTCGCATAATTTTATAATGACCTTAGCGAAATAATTTGAAATTAATTGACATAAATTTATTCGTAATTCTTTTGCCTCTTGATAAAAGTTTACGTTATGAAACTGTGCAGTTGATAATGCATTGATGTTGTTGATGTTGTTTTGTGTTTAACGCCAATTCTCAGCGCAAGTTAGGCTATTAGTGGTGGCCAGACAACTGGAAGAGGAAGAGCCCGGGAAAACACCCGGCAAAAACTACTTAACCTTGGGACTGGAACCCACCAAGACATACATGAGATGGTAGTATTCGGTAATTATTAAAGCATACGTAAAATCTACTTTAAAAATTGTATGTATATAAAAGTGTATTTGATGAGCAGACTTCTGAGTAGAAAGTCATTTTCAAATCAAATGCTGAAAAGTGTGTGTTCAATTAGCGGATTCTGATCAGAGAGTACTTATAATATTGGAATAAAGAAAAATGCGTCCCAGAAATAAATTCATATTATAAGCTAACCCATAACATGCTGAACTTTAAGGCGACGCCACAAGCGTCAATAAAATTGTAATTTAAAATCTTCAATGAATGAGACACTGAACATGGCTCTAAACAAATCGCTTTACTACAAATTCCAAACTGCCTTTTTCCAGCATGGCATTATCTACACAAATTAAAACTCACGCAATTTAATTCCCCAGAACCTCGAATGTTTACTTTGTATTTGTCAAAGTTACCGTGCAGACGCATAACATTCCTGTTATTTCTGTTTATTTGATTTGAAGCCGATCGATCTTGGCAGCAAAACAATCTTGCAAGTATATGAATAAAGAACGAACTTGTTGAAGCATTTGTTTAAAGACCAATTTAAATAAGGTAGATTGATAAAAGTACAACAGCAATTTTTTCATTTATTTAATTTTAATTATTTTTATTATTCATTTATTCAGTTTTTAAATGGCATATCATTATAAGAAAATTTAATAAATCAACGTTAAAAATAATTAGTCCTACTCTACTTGGAAAGTGATGGGGTTTGTTGGAGTTTCTGGGATTTTAAGTCATTATTCAAATTAAGATAAACTATTTTTGGATATCACTACATTTGGTGGAGGAATAAACTGAGAAGACCACGGGAACAACAACGGACTCTAGATTGAAATGTACTTGAAAAATATTACAAAATATGTATTTATAGCCCTCTCACAGAACTGAACAAATAGGTTAAAAGTATAAGAACGTGTTTAAACGAAAGAAATAAAGATGTTATTGGTTAATTTTATGTTGGACAATATGTGATAACACCAATGGATTATGTACATGAACTATCAAAATACAACTTAGGTAGTTACTGTCATTAGTAATATTTGGCAACATTGTAGCAAATTTCTAAAAATAATTCAAAGTGAATTTGCCATATGGAATTATGTTAGCTTGTATATCTGTATTCATGTTTAACGGCAGGTGGGCATAATACTAGTTACGTGGCAGCAATTAAAACTAAAACTGTATTAAAGCTAAAACTGTATTAAAACTACAACTGTTAAAATGAAGTACTCCACGTCTGGAAGATAAGCCCTTTCAACTACACGTAAACATAATGTACTGCTAGATCAAAAATTAAAGGACGTCAAAGTACTGCAAATTGTATACTAAAAAGTCTTAAAAATAAAACCATGTAAACTTTTTAAAATCTAGCATAAAATGTTTTATATAAACCACATTGCTTTAAAAAAAGCGAAGATTGTATCGGGTTGTACGTGGTCATAAAGTCCCCTAAATGATATCACAACAAGCAACGGTGTCACTGGACATTGGCAGGGTACTGAACATGGATAGTTTAACCCGCAGTTAAAATATAATTAATTACACAAAATAAAAACGAATTAAGGAGTTTTATATAATGCTGTAAAGTTATTGATTCGAACATACAAGGCACGGAATCTGTGTTCAAAAGACATTGTAAAACAAAAGAGTTGAATGTAAATTTAGCATCTAACAGAGCTGGAGATAGTTCTCAAAGTTAACATTGGATAAATCAATTTAACTGTTAGAAAAAATGGCTATTTAGTTGAAGATTGAAATGGCTATTTAAAAGAAAAAGATGTTGCCGAGGCTATAATAACAACAAACACAACAGTTGTGACTATATCAACGACTGCTCTGTCGATGACTTGCGTATAAATAACCAAGTGATGGAGGAACACTTGGCGGCAAGGCTCCATCAGGAGGCAAAGATGATCAGATCTTTAGAAAAGTAAGAAAGTGTTGTTCAATATTAGTGTTTACTTGTTGGACTTAACTATCGGCATTGTCTGGAATTATTGGTAATGTTACAAGTCGATTATTTAAAAATGCCAATTTTATTTTGTCCTGATACTAAGCATGTATTTTTTTCATCAGTAGGTTGTTACGACCCTGTAGTTTAAGTGTGCGTATGTGTTAAGGAATGAATTTTGTATAAATCTTTTTATATCATTTTTATTTCATTAAATGTAATTATTACTAAGAATATATTAGCATCAGTCTAATATGTTGTTAAAACATTGTGTTTACTTGAGTCGTAAATGTGACTCATGTGAGAACGTGCTGTGTATGATGGTGAATTTTTTACAAGTAAACATTCAGGAATAGCTATGAAAACGACTCGCTGATACTTGGTCAGGCTTTCTTAATGTCCAGATGTATTGCGAAATCGCACGTGTCCTCCATGAGCGTGCAGTTTAAACGATGTGTTAGCTTTGTTTATATGCTGAGGTTTTTGCAAGACGTTTAGAATCGCAGTCAGAGTCAGAGTAACAACCAGAATAAAAAAATAAAGAAAAATAAAGAATAGTCGTAGCCTGTTGTAACATCTTAGAGTTACACAGCTTCTATTACCTTAAAAAAAGGTATTTTCGTGCTAGAAGTTGTCTATTCGTATGACTACGTAGAACAACATGTGTCTTGTTAGTGGAGCTAATTTACTTCGTTTTTCTGAATAATTGTTTTTCTGTAGAACAACATTACTGGTTTAGACAAAGACATTTTCCAAAAATATTCTAAATTGGAACGGAACAATACAAGCTGTGCTTTACTGTGTAAATTCTGGATTTTCTGTTAGCCTTCGTATGACGTCATCACCCGTCAGTTTGGACCGGAACTGAACTTCAAACTGTGTTTAGAACTTTTTACATAACTTATATTTATCATTAGAACAAACAATTTGGATCATTTCCTTAAATCTTAAGTCTTGTTTTACCTCATTACATTTTTCCATGTTTTCATGGAAAATAAATTATTTTTGTTAAAATTAATAAAGCTTGTTGTCTTCACTCTATCTTTGTGTTAATTTGAACGAGCCGATACGTAACAGGGCATCTTGATTGCTTGTTTGGAATTTCAAGCAAACTATTACTGTCAACATAAATATTTTGATTTCATAATAAAGAGGTTTTGATGTTTGCATATTTGAGTCTAACACATTTTGTGATTGTCTTATGTCGTTTGAACGCCAGAATATTGGATCGACGGATGTATAATTGTTTTCTGAACCTGTTCCGATCCCCTTTGAGAGACCAAGTCGTCAAAAATGGTGACTGAGGCACTGTTACTAAGATAAATGTAACAATATGACTATCATAATTATACGACGTCTACCGCACATAACGTTGGCTCACTTTTTCTTCCTTTCCCTTTCTTATCGTAATAGCATCATTTGGTTTATCATCCAAATGAATATCATTGATTTATACCTCAGTATTCTTGGTCACGTTTAATCCAGTTGAAGTGAGAAACTGAAATCCGGTAAATTATTGTTGTATCCAACAGGACTGTCCATATCATGGACCGTATCTTTTAGTAATGCAGTTTCTATCTGTGTCCCAACTTTGTAATCCTGAAATTGTAGGTCTATTAGGTGTTTGACCATGTCAGTCCAAACAGACCGTGTAACAGATGTCCTCTTGTGAAAAAGTGCGCCTGATTTGAAGTGCTCCCTAGAATATGATAAAGTCCAGATATTAGCTCATTTGTTAACTCTTTGCTGTCTTGTTTAACAATTAAATCCGGCCAGTACATTCGGAATGTTGTTTGTCATACAGTTCATTCCATTAGCTGAAAATATTGCCCAATATTCAAAGTAAAGTGCTTTTTTACGCATGCATAGTCGTGTGTAATTGTTTTCTCGTATTCATTGTGAAGCGCTCAGACATTGTCACCTAAAGTGATGTAAAATATATTATACTCATTGCTATATATAATGCAAATGATCAGTCATAACTATCCATAATGCGGCCTAAATTAAAACTGTGTTCTGATTGAAAGAAATTACAAATGATGATACAGTTGTTGAGGATTTTTTTTTTAACCCGTCATCAACGACTTAAAACGCTGGCACACGTACTGTAGATATGTTCAATAGTCAGACATGAGTTCATCACTAACTTTCTTGATTATGTTGATATATAGACAGAAGCAATCTTTAGTGACTGGGATCCAGATGAAGGGAAGTCTCTGTCAAGGTCCACAAACAACTGCCCAAAGAAGAATTAATAACTATAATCTTCGTAGATTTTAATTCGGATGAAATTTAGATCGATAAGCTTAGGCAGAATATATTTTTGAAACAGTGAAAGGGAGCAACAGACTTTAGGCTGGGGAATAATGCAGATTAAAAACAGCGCACTCTAGCGGTGAATAATTTGCAATGAAATTAGCGAAATTACGGTCTCCTATTATATTTAAAAGGGTGAAGTGTTTTACTTTGTAAGCGATATGATAACTTCATAGAAAAGTGTTTAACACCAACCTCGTCCGTTTACTCAGAATCAAAACAGAATTCAATTTACTCCAACACCAAGCCGGTTGATACAACTTAAATTGGAGACAAAGAAATAACAACATCGTCACAAAAGCAATTCTCAAAATTAGCGTGTGTGCCACTGTTCAAGGACTAAACATGATTATTTGCTGTTTGAGGACCCAGCTGCTTGACAATGTGCTTAAAGAGAATCAAACACTCATAGAATCCGTCATAGACGATAAGTTTAAACAAATGAATAAATCGATCAATAAAATGTGGATGGATATTGAGAGGGTTAATTGTCAGGCAAAATATGTAGTGTATAGATCCTAGTCTCGTCGAAAATCTCGAATAAATATTTACATTAGTGAGAATCTAACATCTAAGCATGATACACATGTGAATAGCCTGAATAATGATGTCCCTGACAGAGCAACTCACTGCATCATTTTCAAATTCTAGATTCTAGAGGCAACTATGACATAGATAAAGGTAGTATAACTTCATTTACAAGATCAAGTACATCACATGTGTCATGAGGTTCAGTTACTATTGCATCCAAGCATGATCCGAATGTGAACAATAGAGGACTGCAACAATAACACATCCTCCAAACGTACAGTTAGTCATTGATCAGAGTAGAAATAGACTGTAATATATCCCCAAATATATTATCTAACAGTGCTGTAAAAATCTCAGATATGTGCACAATTATGCCACTGATAGTTTAAGCAGCAGTAATGTACATGTTTGCTGAAGCACTAATGTCTGAATCACAAAACCATTGACTCGCAAGGTCAAAAAGCAGTAGAATACGCAGTGAAGATGACGGAAAATGTTTCATCCCCTTCTGGTTCACAATAAATTATTTTCTTTGAGTACTGTTGATTTTGCAAAGGTTATTCATACTCGTATGTTTCTTACTCAGGTAAAACTAAATCTATAATTGATAACATCATTTGTGACATTTTAAAGACATTATTGTCATGTGACCAATGGTAAGAGATGTGAAGCTTTAAATGTTTCAAATCACAGACGTACCGGATCCTTTGAATTTTAGTCTTACAACATTGGTGATTCAAACTTCAACCATTTGAATTACTTTTGAAAAATATGACCCTAGCAAAAGAAATAAGTATGTGCAAGAATTAGACCGTTTCAAAAACCAAGAAGCATGTTGATATATTGCATAACAAAATAGTTCGTATTATTTTTGAGAAGCATAGCTACTCTTCCCATCTAAAAATTCTAACTCTTCTTAAAGTCCTTCTGGATTATTGATTTGATAGGGGTGGATCTAACGATAATTAAAACGGACAACTAGGTTCAGTAAGGAAACGTTAATGATTTGAAAAGATAGTATTATTCCGTTACAATAAAACCCCTGTGCAAACAAACCTTGCTAAACCCCACACAAATGTCAGATTATTTTATGCAAGAAAATGATGACTGATACGTTTGCAGAGGTAGATTCATCACGTTTTGGAGAAGTATCAATTTAAGAAAACGGAGATCTCAATGACCGTTTGATATTGTAGCTCAGTGGTCATTATACTTCAGAACTTTGTGTTCGTAGCCGAAGTTAGATAATAAGCATATGGATTTCAGCGATCAAGTTGGCGAAAACGTTGAAACGTTGAAGAAGTCCTCCTATAGTGGCAAATCAGATCACGTCACACATGATAAGCTTTCTTCTGTACTTTCTGATGTTAACTCGGGAAATGCTTGTGGAGTAGATGAGTAGATAATATAAATTATGAATATCTCGACTTATAGCAGCCTTGGTTACTATTTTCATTACTATATTGATATATTTGCATGTTCTTAATGAACTATAAAAGTACATTATGAAGAGTTTTTAATGGAGGGAATAAAATAAAATGTTATCATTATAATTATTTGGAAATAATGGATCCTATAGTTATTGTTAAGGTTTTTTGAAAAGATTTGATTATGTAAGACACAGAATGAACCTAAATGTTCTGAGCTTTTAATTAACCTCTACATGTAGGTTTCAGAATGCGCAGAATGTGACATGACTGCTCAATTAGAACATGGGGTAGTTTGTTGAAAATCATAACAATTTTTTTGCAGATTTTTTGAAACGCGAAATGTTTTTGACAACGTTTGGCATGATGGCTCAGTTTACAAACTTCATCATATTTGTATCATTTGCAGAAAACGGAAGGTCATTGTCAGCTTAAGCATGTTTAGCAGATTTTTTTAAAACAAATTCTCGAATACTTCTTGTTTTATGAGGAACACGCCAAGCTGGGATAATATGTCATATGCTTTTGCATTTATAAACAAACTTCTTTCTGTACTATCAGCATGCAAGCATGGTTTGTAATTTTTAATAATCCTTGCACATGCACTGCTTCTAGCAGACCGCATAATTCTTTTAATTCTTTCGAAGCCAGACATGTATCAGTCATATTTTAAATATTACAAGTACTTCATAAAGTAGGGATTTGAATATAATTAAAAGAAACCTCACATTAACGTAATCAACGAAAACTCGTCTGACTAGAAAAGAATCTATAAGCAGTGATTTTCTTAAGTTTGAGAATGTTCAAAAACATATTCATGTAGACATTTAGGTGTCAATGTGTTGCAGTATAGCAGAAAATATATCAAACGTAAAAAGGCTACAGATAAAGTTTTAATTACTGTGTTCATTTTTATTGATACTGGAGCAAGTATGAATGGATTTAATACGTCGCTCACAGCTTAGATCTTGTATGAAACTTTGCAGGATCCCGAGCGTTGTATGGTCATGAAACTTGCCTAAACTAAAGCCACCAGAATATACTTGTGCTAGAGATAGACCATAAATTTTGCCCTTTGCATATCATGGGCATGTAGATATAAATGAACCAGCGTAATACCTGGGTCTATTAGGCATTTTACCAATTGAAGCTTACACTGACATTTTGTGCTGTTAATGGTTGGCAGCATTTTTATCAATGAATAGCCATGTGATTGCCATGTGAATGCATTTAGTGATGTTCAAACTGCATTTCATAAAAAATTTAATACGCGTATTTTGTTTATTTATAAAGCTTATTTGCAACTATGCCAGTTGTGTTGACTAAAATAGCAGTCACATTGTTTTAGTGTTAAAAGAATGGATAACGAACTATGCCAAGGTGAAACATCAAGCTAAATTTCCTTTTTTCTCATTTTGAATGTTTGCCATTTATCTATTTATTTATGCATGATCATTTGAAAATGTACGATATTTCTCACCTCTATTTACTGCTACTTTCACTCTTTGCCCTATGATATATACCGTTGATTGTCCTCTTGGAAACATATGGGGGAAATAAAGATATGAATCAGTTTAGTATACCACTGCATATATACGAATTGTGGATGACCGGAGGTCTAAACAGATAATATATATAAAAATTAATGTAGAAAATTAATGTAGAAAAAATTTGAGTTCAGTGAGCTGACTTCTTGTTGTTGTTTTGATTAACGCCATTTTTCAGCACATGATGGGCTATATATGGCGGCCAGTATTAATAGTGGAGGAAGAAACAGTGAAATCCGCGGAAAGAACCACAGACCCACGACAAGCTACTGGCAAGCTTTCTCACATATCCACATTCGCCGAATCTTAGACTCGAACCCACGCAGACAGAGGTGAGTGATCCGTAACGGAGAGCGCTTTAGACCACTTGTCAGCAGACAACCGATATGAAAGCTAATAAAGTAAATGTGTGTTTTTAGGCATCAATTGGTAAAATCAAATCTTAACCCAAACATTGCAATGAAATGGTCAATTAACTGATGTTAGCATTTCATTATACCGAATTTTAAGGCGACTCTACAAGTCAAGCTTGAAAAAACTGTCATTTAAAATCAACAGTGAATGAGAAACTGCACATGCCTAAAAACAATTCGCTTTACTACATATTCAAAATTGTTTGGTTTACTAACATATTTTGCCTATGTGACTTAAAAAATAAAGTAATTCAAACCATCAAAACCTCGAGTGGAAAATGTTTTTATCAAAATTTGATATGAAGTTATTGTCAATGTTTCCGCTCAGAAGCATATAAATCCTACTACAAATGTTTATTTTATTTGAAGAATGGGTTTAGTTCACTAAATCTAAAGTTTGTTCTAGATTTGTGAGAGCAATGAACAATAATGTTAAACTGTTTAAAATCTAATATAGTTGCATTAAGAGTACAAAATATTCACTTTTGATATAAATATTTTACAATCAATCATGGTCTGATCCTTTAGGAAGATTGCAAAATTGCCTCATTTTCTAATATAGTTACAGACAATATTTTATAATTTTATATGACGCGCTAATATTCATCTCTATTATATCAAAATAAAGTGATACATAACAGGATTTTACAAGAATTGAGTTTAAATCTAAGTGTAATACAGGCAACGAGTTTTTCTTTCAAAAAAAAGCCAACCTGACTTTTAATAAGACAATTCGTGTAGAATACTACGACTGAGATACTTAAAAGTTGTTTTTCCTCGTAGTGTTCTAATATACAGTTATTTGTATATTTACTGTGTTTTTATCGGTGGCTTATGTTAATAGGGTTGCATTTTGAGTAAATGGGTATAATGTTCGATTCTTGTTTAAAGTCAACGTTTTATTTAAATAAATTAGTAAACCGCCTCAGTGTAAATGCAGATAAAATATGTCATACGTTATCAAAAAAATCTTCGAATTAATGAATGCTCAAGATCAATAAAAGAAAATAAGAAAAAATCAATGCATTTGCATTATACGGCTGCCACACTATGCCATGACAAATTTACTGAGTGTACAGAATAAATTCAGTAGTCACATGTAATTAACAAAACAACAACATTTAAGCAAAATAAACAAACTTCTTTGTGATAATGCACAAAGCGGCGCTGGAGGTCACAATATTTACGGAATACAAGAAACACAAAGTAAGATGACAACGTTTAGATTGTTTCGACTCTATGGTCACAAGGGTAAGTAACAGACAAGAAGCAATAAAACTTAACATACAGTGTAATTATCTAAGTTATAAATGAAGAATGTGAGAGGAACTTACAATACTATGAAGTGAATCATAGCTAGCAATTATGAAAACCTATGAAAGTCGTACATGAATAAAAAGAGCCTTATAAATTTCAATACCGGAGATATACTGGTCCTCCAAGAAACTTGACGTTGTCAATATAGCATTGTCGAGAATTCCTTCGAATAATTTTTAACAGTTTTAACAACAATATTATAGTCCAAGTAATGAGAACTTTTTATTACCACTGGACAATCCAAACAAACGTTTTTCCTCCCGAATAATATCTAAGTTCAACATAAAATACCTCTGCAGATCTACAACAGGAACTCAGTAAGTGTAAATGATTCCATGAATCCGATTGCTTAATTTTCTCCTTATATACACCCTATATTGTGACCGCACTAAAGCAATAGACCCCACGTGACAGCATACACTATTGATTTTACATCAAATTAAGAATATTGACGTGATCTAGCGCAACCAATGGAAGACCACAGAATTATTCGTGAAACATCTATACCCCATTAAGTGCTAAGAAAGTACTCCATAGGCGCTATTATAATTCTTATTATTAAGATTATCATTGCTAATTGTCAACACCTAAATTAACATCAATTTTTTACACTATGCAATATTATACTCAGGTCATTTAGGCAGACTTAGACTTAATTAAAGATACATCCATGAATAAGAAATATAAAAATAGTCATCATATACCAGGTGTTACAAAAAAAAACATAAATATACATAACAAGATAAATATCAATTGTAGAAACTGTGCCCGCTCCTGTTGGGAAGTAATTGGTCTGGTATGACTGCCACAATGAGAAGAAATCTACATCAAACGATGTGGGTTTTTATCAAATATGTAAATATTATAAACTGTACTACACGTGCAAAATAGGGAAATTAAATATTAATATAATTAGCTAAATAAAAATGGCACAATATATGTTCAATTTTTTTGTTAAAAAGTTCAAAGATATTACGGGTATAAATAATCAACCTATATCAATCAAGCTTAAAAATTCGAATTCACCTATGATACTTCTTAAACCAAGAAAATAATGAAAACAGATATAGAATCAAATTTAAAAAGTTCTTGGTTGACTTTTTATGGCACTTTACGTATAATTCCTCTATATATTTTGCAGAGGAAATGGTGCTAAAACCTTTCCCAAGGATGTATCTAGGCAGTAGACCAGAGCTGGCCTAGAACTCTTTGGTTAGGAGTCGGACGCTCTAGAAGCTACCGAAGCGTCTTAAATTTGCATAGAATTTTCACTAATATGGTTTAAAGACTCAACGAAGAGAAATTTAAAGTGGCATTGATATTTGAGCGATATAAAATTTCCAATCCAAATAAACAATTTTTGAAGAATGTCAAATTCTGTAATTTATTTCGGTGAAAGTGCAGCCGAGACTTAATTATCAGACATAGAAAACAGCCAACCAAAGTGATAATAGAAGCCGAGTATATACAGTTTTCTGATATATTTAACAGAGTGAAATGCATATTGTCATACAACATTTATTGGACAGATTATTCGCCATATTTTGACCTCAAAGAAACGAAAATACTAATGGATATTTACCGGGATTGAATATTTAATATTTCTTGGTTTGTTTGGTTGGTTGACTTCCGTTTGTCTCGAGAGACGATGGAAATGCGCCCATGAAAGGTGTCCTAGTTTGTAGCTGTGCAGCGTCTTCTGTGACTATAAAGTCCCACACGGGAGTGGCAATCCTTGCTACAGTTGCTACACTTGAAGTTTGAATCAGGTCTTGGTTGAAACTGCATCCTCTTCCTCTAAGATCTTTTCTCATCAGCGAGCTGTCGTAACTTTTCCTCGCTGGCTTTCAGACCTGTGTACAGAGCATGTCGCCAGCTGGACTTGTCGAGGGCAAGCTCTTCCCAGGTGTTGACATATATTTCAAGAGCTTTCATATCCTGCTTGCAGACATCCTTGAAGCGAAGATGTGGCCGTCCTATTGATCTTCTGCCTGAGGCAAGCTTAGAGTAGAGAAGATCTTTGGGGATCCGTCCATCATCCATTCGATGCACATGGCCCAGCCATCTGATGCGACGTTGGCGGAGGAGTGTGACCATGCTGGGAATTTTGGCCTGTTGAAGCACTTCGTTGTTTGTCACACGATCGCTCCAGGTGATCCCGAGTATGCGACGGAGACAACGCATGTGAAAGGCACTCAGTCGTTTCTCCTGAGAGGCGTACAGGGTCCAAGTTTCGCTGACATACAAAAGAGTGCTAAGCACGCAGGCACGGTACACGGAAATCTTAGTGTTCAATATCAGCTTGCTGTTGTTCCAAACTCTCTGCGACAATCTAGAGAGAGTTGTTGACGCCTTTCCAATCCGCTTGTTGAGCTCGGCATCGAGTGAGAGGTTGTTGGTGATGGTAGAGCCAATGTAATATTTCACATACATATCAAACAGCTCTACAAGCCATGATAACATAAAGGGATTGTGAATAATGTCCATCAAATTACAATTTAGATAGATATAATCACCGATAACGTCTGGCAAACATTTAGGAAATTAACAAACGATTAAAGATCAGTTTATCATATGAGAATATATTATATAACTTTGTCTGTTAGCGTTTTCCGCAAGTTGGCACAATAATGGTTATACAGCAAATTAAAAACCACTTTTAAAACTGTTAAACTAAAGAGTTGCAAATTACACTTTATGAAGATAAGCCCTTTCAAATACATGTAACATAACTTATTACAAAATCAAAATTAAAGGTAAAGGTGTAAAATATTATGCAAATTCTACATTGAAATATTTTAAAATAAAAAATGTATAAAATCGCTTAAATATAGCATCATATGTTTTTATAAAAAGAGCATCACGTTAAAAAAATAGAAATTTGTTTCAGGTTGTACGTGGTCATGTTATGGTAACCTATATTGTTACTGTAATCGCTAATTTTATCAATCAATCAGATGAAATTTAATATATTCGCGTTTGGAGAAGGAGCAATGCGGATGAAGAGCATGAATGTGACCGAACGATTTGAATCCCTTTCAGATTTTTGAAAGCTACATTTCCATTGGCTAATTCCTAGATCACGAAAATATTACCCTTAAGCTATTGACGTTAGATATTCACGTAGGACAGCGGAGATCTGAATTTAATCAGAATGATTCTTTGGGGAATTTCTTTCTCGCGTGTAATGTGAGTGAGATTCGGCTAATGGTTCTTTCAGTATAGCGTATTGCTTTCTTCCCGCTTAAACTGTTCTCACGATTGATTTATATAATTGTACATTCCAGCGGACTTACAGGTTCTTATTATACAGGAGTTAAACACTGCATGCCATTTGTCTGCGTGAGAGCGATGACTATTTGGTATATGATCTTAAACGGTATAAAAATAGCATAATTTGTGCTTCTTTAAGTAATATCATCAAATCACAAGACGCATATCTACAACATAATATTTTATTCTTAAAACTGCGGCACGTCTCTTTTGCTATTTTAAACATATATACTTTTGAGGGGGGGATTTATAAAAGTGGCTTTAACAATTTGAGTCAGATAGCTACAACATCTTTAGTATGGCACTTTATAGTAAATTGTCTTGCACTAGGGCATCATGCCACAGACATGTAGCATCTAGTCTCACCCAGTCACATTATCCTGACGCCAATCCTAGCATTAACCTCTTAATACTGGGCGGAAAGCTAGACAGCTGCTAGTACCATTTTTATAGATCTTTTACTTAGGCGGGGTTCGAACCAGCAATCTCTTGGATCCGAAGCGGACGCTCCAACAACTTGGGTACCGGAGATGTGAATTCAAAATGTAGGAATGACTCACGTTATGTTGATTTATGCCTGTTCTTTGGCTGACTCTAAAACAGTCACATCATATGCGGAATCATTGTATTGTTTAATATTAAAAATTCCCCTTAGTTTTATATGATTTTGTTGAATCGTTGTAGGTAAGTATTATTGACCGTTTTTAAACTTGAGCAATAAATTAAAGTCTACTCACATCAAAATGCATCGCTTACTTCTTCGTCATACTTTTGCAATGTTCTTGTTATCATATTCGGTTATGTCTATTTCTCGGTGTCTTTTCTACAGTATTTGTTACCACTCTGATGTCGCAGACTAAGTAACAGAAAGAAACAAAAACATGTAGTTTTGCAAATTTAGATAAATAATTTAATGTTCTAAAATGAATTGTAAGAGAAACTTACGGTATTATGAATTGAATAAAAAAATAATCCTAAAAAGTTATATTAAAGTGCAAAAGAATGAAATGTTTCGACTAAATTTCAGATCATCAAACGCACTGCTCTGCCAACAGTCACGATACATCAAACGGGCGTTGTCCAGAAACCTTTGAATAAATCACAATAGTCACAGAATGATATCTTTGTCCAATGAGTACTTTGTAGTTCCAATGAATGTTCTAAACAAAATGTTTCCTCTAAAATACATAGCATAAAATATGTCTGAAGACTAATGTCAGAACAGTAAGACTCACAAAAATAGTACCATGCACTTATATCCAAACATAAAAGGTGGAACGCATTTTGCTGCTGCTACTACTACTACTACTACTACTACTAGGGGCCCCGAGTGGCCGAGTGGTCTAAAGCGCTGTCCGTTACGGATCACTGCCATCTCACCTCTGTCTGCGTGGGTTCGAGTCTAGGATTCGGCGAATGCGGATATGTGAGAAAGCTTGCCAGTAGCTTCTCGTGGGTCGGTGGTTCTTTCCGGTGATTTCCCGGTTTCTTCCTCCACCATTAATACTGGCCGCCATGAATAGCCTATCGTGTGCTGAAAAATGGCGTTAAGCCCAACAACAACAACAACAACTACTACTACTACTACTACTACTACTACTACTACTACTACTACTACTACTACTACTACTACTACTACGTCACCTTTCGCAAATATCCTACATGGTTAAAGAACCCACCTGAACTAGCCCATCCAACGGGAGATAACTTCATTTTTCTAAGTACTCACCGTACCCCAGAGCAATGAGAAATTAACATAGAGTTGTCAACAGGTCATATTAGTGAAAACACCTACGTCAACAGCTATTTATAGATCCTAAGCAATCTACATTTTGATATCTTAGAATAGTATACACATATTACAATTTTAACTAATGAATAGTTTGAATATAGATTTTCACTACAATCTGGTCACATAATATACACAATAATTTACAAAGAGTTGCAAGAAATGGACTTGCACACCATATTGAATTTTTTCTTTTCAAATAAAAAATTGTATCACCTCTCTTTAATAATTGAATTGATTTTAATAACAGACCAATGAAATATGCATAACGTTTCTCTGTAGAATTTTAAGTTCAGTATTACGAAGCTATGTATCATTATTTATATTGTACAACACCTAAACTTGCGCCATGCTTTGCACAAGCTGATACTCTGCCGCTTTGCTGTTTTCAAAATACAATCATTGCTAGTGTAATGATGTTCAATTTGAAACGCAATGGAATAATGGGTCCAGCACTGATGCAAATATGCTTCTAATAGTTCATGTAGGTACGCATTCTTTTAATAATAATAATAATAATAATAATAATAATAATAATAATAATAATAATAATAATAATAATAATAATAATAATAATAATATAAAACTTTGCAACAGGTCAACATTTAGTTTAGTTATGTAAATGAATTCTCATTTTTGAACGGAATTCTTTTACAAATCAGCAATGCACACTATTCTGATATATACAAGAGAGTGGCCGAGTGGCCTAAATCTCTAACCGTTACGGATCATTGCCATGTCACCCCTCTCTCTCTCTCTCTCTCTCTCTCTCTCTCTCTCTCTCTCTCTCTCTCTCTCTCTCTCTCTCTCTGCGTGGGTTCGAGTCTCGGACTCAGCCAATGTAGGTATGTGAGAAAGCTTGCCATTAGCTTCTCGTGGGTCGGTGGTTCTTTCTGGGATTTTCCCGGGTTCTTCCTCTAATATTTATACTGGCCTCCATGTATAACCAATCTTGTGCAGAAAATGGTGTTAAATCCTATAACAACAGTAAATCTACGAGACATTATAGATGACATTCATATTGTCGCATGCTTCGACTAGATCATCCCTGCAATGAAAATATTCAAAGCCTGAAAACCGTCATATACAGTCGATTACACTCTATCATCTCCGTCAGACTCGAAAATAACCGCCAGCTGTGTAAATCAGATATATTTAGAACTACTTATAGAAAACATAACTGTCATGCATAATTAAAAAAACATTCCATGCAAAAGAGGACTAAAACGGAATGGATCTAGTTTGGATTAAAAACACTTAAAACAACGCATGCGAATGAATGAGATATATGACATGAAAATAAAAATATGACAAATAAACTCGTAAGCCTTTTACATTGATCTACATTGCACTCTGACAATTCTTGAGACAAGATTCGTAACCATACAGGACACACCACGTGGCAAATGAGCTGGCAAGGCAACACAGTTTTTAACAGAAATTCTTTGAAGGATATGGATTCCTAAATGCGCAAAAACGACAGTGAAGTGTTTGTGATTGTAATATTACATGGTTGTATAAACCATGATTGGCTGTGAATCAAATGGTTATAATGAACCATGTTCATTTTGAAGGCATTTGGGTTTAGAAACCATGCTTATTTATAAATTGTGCGGTTGTATGAAGCAAACTCGTCATTGTTAGGTAGAGGTGGAGATGGGGCAAAACGCCCCATTTAACAACTTTTGGTAATTTATGGCATGATTTACATGATTGTGTTCACAAATGGGCAATTTATTTAAAGAATGCGTTGAGTCTGACATAATGGAATGATATTTCATTTCAATGAAGAAAATATTTTCGAGAAAAATGAAAAATGGTACAAATTTATAAAGGGGCATTTTGCCTCCTCCGGGGTATTTGCCTCCTCCGGGGCATTTTGCCCCACAATGAATTCAACGTCTGTAAACGTTTGTAAAATACAATTGAGCTGTAAAATCAAGTATTATTCCTATATGCAAATTTTATATATGGATATATGGCAAAGATGTTAAAACTACATATGTCACATCATTCAAATTAGCACGACAAATCGGATAATCAAGTAGCTACAACAATGATCAAGTCTAAATAGTCCCTAATCTCCATCGTTAATGAAGAAAAAGAAGCCCAAATGTCGTGAATGATCCTGATAAATTCTTTATTACGTACACTTAGCACAGCAAAATTGCATACTGAGGTGGTGCCACAGGATTCATGACACCATCTGGAGCATTCTTTGCACTGGAAGCAGGAATCTTCTATTAAGGGATCATCACTTCCTCTATATTCAAATTCTTAGTTTCCACAAATGTCGTCTTTATTATGTGTTGTGTCTGCTGACAAGGCAAGAACGTGCTTAGCAATTGACTTTGGTCGCGAAGCCTTTTCTCCCTTTTCATGGCCCTCTATACAAGTTGTCTTCATAATCTTAGATGATTTTTCTGCCTATCTTTTTGTCACCTGTAGTTTTGTCCCATCTACGTGTCTGGTTCTTTTTCTTCTGCATTTCTTTTTGGTTTGAAACTTTGGATTCATTCCGCTTGGTTCCACTTGCCTGTACAGTTCTATCACACTTGCCTTTTGTATTTGTCATCGTCTTTCTTTGCTTTTCAATAAGCATAATTTTTTACAGTGATGATGTTAAGTTCATGACTGATTCTGCCTTTCGCTTTCTTGTGCGCTGATTGTATATTCTAGGCTTATGTGCACAAATGCTAAATCGTGTGCATATTTGGTTTCGTTATGAGATACCCCCAAGGTAGCACTTTCCAGCAAGAATAACTTCGTGAAACGTTTACCGATTGCCTGTCTTCTCAAAGGTGATAAAGAATGATGTGTTTGTTTATTATCAGATGACTGAGTATAAATTGTTTTGTTTGTCTCTGAATTATCCAACGCATCCACCCGACACATCCACAGTGGATGTCAAACTACCAGTTAACAGAAATTCAACCGTTTTGCATGGTTCTTTCAATGTTTCTGAGTTGCCAGAAGAGATTATAACGTTACTACGCGATTGATGATCAACTGACCTATTTCCCTCATTCGATGTTTCTGTATCGCCTTCCACTCCTGCAATAACTATAGGAGTACCAACTGATTGTTTGTCAGCTGTCTTGTTCTCTTGAACAGATGTTTCTGCATCACCCAATCAGTCAAACCTGTATGTGCAGCCTGTAAACGACAGGTGATCAGCTGTCTTATTTAATTCGGTCAGTTGTGATGACACAGGTAGTGCTTGTTGACACGCATTAGGTCTATCTGATACTGGCTGAGGTTAATCAGTTACCATAGAAGGAGCGAAATCATTACCTGTAAACTTATTTGGATTAAAAGGTCAAAATCCGCAGGCTTCAAAACCGGCGACAGCTTTCTGTAAACTCGCAGATCGGTTATATTCTGCAGAAAATAATTCCGCAATATCAAATGTGCTTATTCATTTGCCTGGATTGATTGTCATCCAGTTTCCAGATTCCAAATTGAAAGCACTTTTTCGTGCCTTGAAAAATGTGACATCAATGACGGACCCAATGGAGAGGAAAGGTTATCAACACAATTTCTCGCGTTCATAGACAACAGCTTCCAACGTCTTATGACTATGGTGCCATTCAAGAAGAAGAATTTGTGGAGAGTCCTTCGTACATTTCACAAACGAAGTGAAATGTTCCAGCTATTGTAAGAAAATATGACTGTCTGTCCACCAACTTGCGCTATACAAGCCCAGTGCTCCGGCTGGTGCGCCGTTCATCAGTGATGGAACCATTTATTTACGAGTGTAGATAAATGCTGATGGTGAAAATGTAATAGCCGCATTCATGGCACAAATTACAGTAATAGTTTGACCACGTTAACCTCTTGTAACTTTACCAACTGATCTAACACCTATGGATGTAATGATGTTTACTGTCTTGTGGACAGTACAAATGCCTGTTTCATCTATGTTTCATATTCTGAAACCATCAGCAAGTGTTGCGTCAAGAGATTCCTTATATACTTGGTAAAAATTAACTACCGGTGGCTTGTTAAAGCCCACGGCTCTGCTGATACTGGTTGCCTCTGGAGCTCTAATAGCTAGATTTGGATGCCTTTTCATAAAGCTTTTCAGTCAATCAATTTCTGCTACACTGCCTTGAAATGGATGGTTTTTAATATCCAGATGAACTGCTAAGTCGTATGCCAACGCCGTATGTAAATACTGGTAAGTCCAAATAATGCCTTTTAAATGGACTGGATGTGTGCGACTAGAAGTAGATCATAATCAGGTTTGAAAACAGTAGTCTTACTTCCAAGTTTTGACACTCCAAGTTGCAAAACTTTCAAATCACTATGTCTGCTTAAAGTTTTAGCTGAAATTACGTAACATCTGGCAGCAGCTTTCAGTGGAGTTCCGCAACGAATTGCTTCATGAGCAGCATTTGGAGCTGATGTCCCCATGATTTCCTCGATCAATTTTCCTTCTGTAAGTTTGTACCATCTGCAAATAAGTATAGAATAATTTTAAGCATATGAACGGTTAGTTAAAAAGTGTACAACAATTTAAAAAGTTATGGGGCAACATGCCCCCTGTAAGGGGAAATTTGCCCCTATCGGACAACATTGACAATTTAACAATAGGCGGTATTAACAACTGCTGAGAATCATGAAATATTACACATGATGCATCTGTATACTATGATGTTTAAAAACATACGTACCTTGTTTTCTTTAGGTAGTCTCTGCCCAAAATACTGCAAACAAATGGATTAAACACTTTTACAGGAAGATGCAAAAACGCAATATTCTTGCATAAAAACCATGTGTGCGGCTTCATCCAACAATGGCCACCATTCACAAGGCCTGTGTAACCTAAGCAAGTTTGCTGTATAAAGACTGGTCCATTTTCTAGCTTAGGGACGTCAGGACAGCTTGGGGGCTTTTTTACCTCATGGAGGCGTTTTGCCCCCCTTTCGTATATCTTGTTTTTAAATACTTGTTGTGGTATTTTCACATCATTTTAGTGGTAGTATTCATATCTTCATGACCTGCAGTGAAGCGGTAAAGCTATTGGTATAATAGATTAACCAAGAATATGGCGGAGGTCACTCTACCACATGAACTATATGCTTCTACGTTACCAGCCTAACAGGATCCAAGCGATCACTGTGTCTCTATGTAGCACTATGCCTCCTCTAAATACTATTTTTAAAAGATACCAGTGCACAACGTGATATATGGGCATCTCGCTGTGAGAGACCTACGAATTCAATTGTCACTAATTGAAGAAAAGAAAAAAAATAGAACACTACCCTAGATAAATTCTGTATGCATCTGCGAAATCAATTGAATAAAATTTTCTAAGGCATGACCAAGGGTTTTTTTTTTCTTGCCATATTCCGTGACACCATAAAATATCATGATGTGTTTTATTTATTTTTTCTCTTTTGCCATTTACTGTCTTTTCGGCAATTTTTCGTTTTATCGAAATATTTATTAGATGAAATTTGTAGAAAAGCCACGATTTATTTACATAGACCTGCTCCTCTGTTAAATCAATAGAGCAACACATCCCAACATTTGGCGAAAATATACCATTAATTTGACATAAATCACTGCCTCGTGCGATAAATCTTTTTCGGATTTAAGGCAGGATACAATCAATGTTCCGATTGCAAGAATAGCGTATTCTTATGGGGATTTGTATAGCATTTACTATGTCTGCTATCAGTTACCAAAATTACGTACCTGTGTCATTAAACATTTCAAATTTTCTTCATCAAGCAGATGTTTTAATTAGAATTTAATACTGCTTGGTTGACAACAATAAATTTGTCAATTAATAATAATAATCAAATGTCATCGAAACAAAATAACAATAATCAAATGCTATCAATTAAATTACAGTACTCAGATTTGTAATTCTCGTTACAGCAGTTTTCTTGTGTACTTAATTTATTATTCTCTATTTAGTCTTCATTACACAATTGTAAATTATTACCTGTGTATGATACGATTTGTTAAATGAACAGATGATGCTTATTTACTTGTGGCTCCCGAACTTGTGGCTCCCGATGGCTCCCATACACGGTCCGTCCCCTATAAAATATGGACTGTTTAATAACTCCAGGGCCAACATATATGCATATCACTCTTTTTTCAGGATGTATCGAATAAATTATGTCCCTCTGTATGCTCATATTAATGTTTTCCAATCATTCGTGCATGGAACAAACTCGGCAGTTTCCGCTATATTTCGAAATGCTCAAGTAAACATTTACTGAGCTACAGTGGATGATATCAATCGGGTTGATGAACAAAATATGGTTATCTCCCCTTCTCATGAGCTTTGACATCACTTCAAATGTAACTACAACGTTTACCCACAAAACGAATCAAGTATGATCCAGTGACTCAATTGTTAAATTGTATTTGAATTAATATTTTCCGTATCATTCCTGAACAACTTTTAAGTAAGCACTTTAAGTTAATTCCACGAAAAAAATGAAAGGGCTGTTTGAAAAATTTATTACACAAAAAGTTTGATTTTATATCATGAAGTGTCTTTGATGCTCATAGGAAATTTCATTACCGACTCATATAACAATATAAATGATAATTACAGATGTTGATAGTGAAACAAACATTATAAAGTTGAGTGAAACTGGGGCGTGACATGTTTGTGGAATAATTTGTTATGAATTTGCACGATACAGAAATAAAAATCGCAACTAATGAAAGGTTTTGGGGAAAAAAGTGAATTCCACACAAGGCTTAGTGCATTTATTATACTTTTGCGTGAGAGTGAGTCAGATACATGATTTCATCACTTACGTATACTATTATGCCCCATCTGTCCTTCCTTTCTTTCTGGATGTAGCCTATCTTAAAACGTAATCATGAACATGAACACTGACAAAATCTTTAGGCAACCACAAATTAGGAATGCAAAAGATAAAAAGTTGTGCATAGGTCCGATAAGGAAACTATTGAACCCATTAGAGTAAAACAAAATTAGCACGAACGAAGCGCTTGGGAAAGACCATAATCAATAACAGAACAGCGGTAGCCACTCCGATAACTTAGTTACAAAATGCGGAAAGCTGAATATACCTGATTACAGATATCACCAGGTGAGTAAAAAAATATTTTTAACGCAACGTTACAGAAAAGGCTAGAGAATATTATATACAGCAGAAGTGGCAGCGCTAGCCACGATACAGTTGTATTCAGTAGTAGAAGACGATGGCCTAATGCTCTAGTCACTACTGACGTTCACAGTGCTGCTTGAAAACATGCGCATTTCGTTGAACGATTACTATTGACTGACAGGAATTCGGATCGGTACTGCTTGAACTATAAGATCTCGAGGTTATGTCGATGCAACCAATTTGCACAGCAATAGTTTGGAGTTTCTTCACGGAGATTTAAATTACAGATTATATTAAACTGACGGGGAATAATTGCTGGATTTGCATCCTAGATACAGCTGTTGTACGTAAAAAGACAGCTTTCCGCTTGTTTGAGAAAGGGAATGCCTGAATTAAAAAGTACAGAACGGACCACTAACGATTTCCAGGATATGAAGGTTCTTATGTTATTGAGAGAATCTTAACCAAGTCGTCTGCGTGTTACTTTGAATCTTGTTTTATGATTCATTCAGAGAATGTGTTGAATTCACCTGTCGCTTTGACTACATTATGTGGGATAAGGGCAAATTTAAGTGATATCAGTCTTAAGAAGTACCGACTATTTTGGTAAAAGTTTCAAGAATCTAACATACATTGTAACTTTTAGAATTTTATTACCTTGATAATCTTAAAAAGAAACGGAACACGGTTCTATGTCGAAAGAATGAACACATTAATTGTGTAATTTAAAATAAATTGTGGCCTCTGTTAAGAAATTGTCTTAATACTACGGTGGACGTGCTTTTCTTTTGTGAGCGGAAGGTACGTCATTTAATATAACAGTACTAATTTTGTTCTATTCCTCCGTTTGTCATCAATTATTGGCTTAATTTAATTTTGTAATTTCTTTATATAATGAAGAAGAAATCTTATCGCAATATGATTTCAATTTCAGTTATTTAATATGTACGTTGACAAGAAGGAGGTGGATTCTAGAATAATATGAATGCATCAAGACTTCTAGTGTGGTTACGCTGTGTTAATGTACATCCAGTTATTAGCCTACAAAGCATCTTCTATTTTGTTCCGTGAAAAACAATTTTATTTTATCCAGACAATGTTAAGCCCTAAATTATGTGTTCTAGTGCTGAAGTGCTGCTGTAGGCGACAACTAAATTTGTGCTTAAGTTACCGGCAGAAAATGGCCAGGAAGTCATCTACAGAGTCCCGAGACCCACATCCACGCCGAAGTATAGAGGTATGTTAAATTAAGAATATCTTAAAGTGGCTTCATTAAACAAAAATACCTATAACAACAGTAGCAGATGCAACAATAGCAACAACAACAATAACAACATTAATAATAATAATAATAATAATAATAATAATAATAATAATAATAATAATAATAATAATAATAATAATAATAATAATAATAATAATAATAATAATAGTGTTTATTTGCAATACAGGTAATTGGCCCGTGATACATATCCATATATCATGCGGTACAAAAGATCTTATAGTGTGCAACAAATGAACATCATATCTATTGGGAGAGATATACATGAACGTATACATTATCACATTTTTTTTTAAATTGGGTGATATACAAGTTTATATGACACAGTAATCACACAAAAGACTTTAAGGTGAACCCTATCACCTGCATGGAACAAGTTTGTGATATTGATCTTAAATATTGTTTAGCAGGAGTCGTTGATAAAAATGTCTCTCTAATTTAGAAGGCTTTTAATAATAATAATAATAATAATAATAATAATAATAATAATAATAATAATAATAATAATAATAATAATAATAATAATATAATAACATGTCGAGTTGTTTAAAGTAACAAAGCAAAGAGCAAAGAAAACAAGCTTTGTAAATTTTAACAAAAATAATTTATTTCCCTATAAAAAAAAACGGTGGAAAGGAAGAAATATGAAACAAGACTTAGGATTTACGAAGGTCAAAAAATGTTTCCTAAAATTGTGAAAACACAAGTCCTATGAATGAACAGTTCTAAATTAAGGTAGTCTGAATCTTATTTTAAGCTCCAAGATGGCGGATGATGACGTCAGACGAAGGTTAAATACTAATGTCCAGAATTTTCACTGTGATTTACAATTTGTATTGTCCTCTTTCAATTCGGAAATAATTTCAGCAGATATCTTTATCCACAGCCAGCTGTTTTGTTCTCCAGGTAAAAAAAGTATTATTTAAAATGTAGATGAAGTATAACTATCCTCCATAATAAAACACGTTATTCTTCATACTTGCGAACGAGCAACTCTTTCCAGAATAGGAATACTTTTTATTAAGGCATTATAAACTCTACAAGATGTTGTGATGTGACTCTCTAAGATTTTAAAATATGACTCTCGACTAATACTGACTATTTCTTGATGGTAAATGAGTATTTCAACTGTAATAACATCATTTCATGTACACATGCACTATGTACACGTGACGATTTCGAAATCATACCATGCATTACAAAAGCGTAAATAGGTATAATTAGAAATGAACTCGGTCACAGCCAACCATTTACATGGCTCTTTCCGATTGTTTACTTAATACGAAAAAACTGTCACAAAAATCGTGCTTACACGAGTCACATTTACGTTTTAAATAAACACGACGTTTCTAACAAAATATCAGATCCTGCGAACATAACCATCATCACAATAATAATTACATTTCATGATATAAACAAAAATAAAATGGAAAAGAAAGAATTTAAAGAATTCAAATTTTAGTTCACACAATTTAACTACAGAGTCGTAACACAATACTACTACTACTACTACTACTACTACTACTACTACTACTACTACTACTACTACTACTAATAATAATAATAATAATAATAATAATAATAATAATAATAATAGTAATAGTGGACAAATAATCATAGTGAAAGAGTGCTTCAAACTATTTATTGTGTACAACAAGAAAGAAGGAGGCTTTCAAACATGCTGAATATAGAAACCATGTAGGAAAAGGTATCATACTGGATTCGCCGCCTTAGAACATTGAAACCAAGCGGTCTAAACCAAGAAGACTAGAAAAAGAAAACTATGCACTTGTAGAATTAAACTTTTTCTAAATCTTCTTAATATACTTCAATTTTGACTAAAATAATATCTGGTATGGAATCAAATATCCGGGATATAATCTGCGTTACATAAATGTACAAAAAGTAATAGATGTAGACTTCTAGGGAATTATACACAGTTTTCAGTGTCCACAACAAGTCTATACAAGCTGGTTGTATTTATAGCTTTAACGCATTTGGAGACAGCCATATAGAGGTTTACAAACACAACGTTTTTGTGTTTATTTGTTTGTTTTATATATGTTTTGTATTTGCTTTTGAATAAGACTCATTAGGAGTCGAAAGCGCTCAGGCTAGTCTAGTTAGTTACTAGTTTCGCACTGTTGGTCGTCAGTTAATTGCATCTATCTTAATCAATCCCTGACTCACGTGATCCCTTGGTGGATCTTGTGCGTTTGAAAGGGTTGTTATTCGCCATATGATTTATATTCTTCATATATATATATATATATATATATATATATATATATATATATATATATATATATATATATATATATATATATATATATATATATATATATATATATATATATTTACTGTGACGTTGACGGACTGATCAGGACTGGATTATTTGCGTTAAAAGGCCAAATGTCAAGCAAAAAAGTAAAATAACACTATCTATAAAGAAGAAAAGAGGAAAATGAGAATATAACGCTATGATACAATGACTTTTCTCTCACAGGAGGTATAATCGTAATGCATACTACATTGACTGAATATGTACAGACTGTACTACGAGTCATAATCCAGACATTTGCATGTTAAAATAACTGATTTTAGTGGTATCAAGCACAATAGTTGTTTAGGATTTTATATACAATCATATGATTATAGCTTAGTATAACAAAGTTTCAGGAAAGGACCAATATTCATCAGCTGACAGATATGGTATATTAACATATTTTAAACATGTCGCATAAAAGATCATATTTTAAAACTAGGTTCCAGACATTCCCGTCCGTTTTAATCAAGTCAGGTTCACGCCATCTGTGTGAGCACGCTTTATCCGCGATACCACTAAGACGAATAAATGACGCCCTAATTTCATGCATGTATATATATATATATATATATATATATATATATATATATATATATATATATATATATATATATATATATATATATATATACATTGCATTGACTTGTAGCTTTCATATATTTTTTATTCTACAGATAATATTTGATTGGAAGTTATTTCTTACACCTTGTTATACTCTGCATTAATTTTAAGTTTGAAATTATATTATTTATGGCACTTTCAACTTTGTAATTAAATAAAACAATTTATGACGACCTACATAATTGGCGACAACAACTTTAACTAACATTTACTTGTTGACTGTTATCTTTCAATCAATCAAATGCAGGGAGTAAGCCTGAACGTGCTAATCATTTCGGTGGGAATCTTGCCAGAACCAAGACAAATTCAACCAGAGACTATCAACGTCAAAACTGAAGTAAAAATAAAATTCCACGCAATCTATTTGGAAATATAACGTAAACTTATATCAGCATATGTTTCTGTGACATATACGATTATAATTATTGATTATACGATCACGTGTAAAATTAAAACAGTTTCATTTTAATTAATAGATTTTAGCGGATCGTACCATTCAGTTTGCGCATGCGCAAGCCTGTCAGAAGTTGTCTAAAGCGGAACAGAAACTGGAGATAGAACTTGCAATTGAGAGTCAAGATCCTCCAGATTCAAAGATCGGAAGGTAAGTTTTAAGATTCTCAATATTTTAAAATCGGAAGGTACTTTTGTCTGTACCTTGATGTCGTCATGCTTGTAATGACAATGACACATTACATTTACTTCATATGAATCAATGATACTTTTAAAGACGACGAAGCAGATTCTATCATGGGTGCCTGAAGGATTTTTTGCAGGGTGGTGGCAGAACTTTGTGCAGGGGGTAGTCAGGATTTTTAAGGGGGGGGGAGTCAGTCAGTCGCGGCTGGGAGAATTAGTATAATAGTCTGAAACTAAAGCTAATATTTATTAAATGTTTCGAACGGAATCTTGTGACATATTTTCAGCTTCATTTGCGTGATTAATCTTGTCGGAATTAATATATGTATATATTTGTAGTATGATTTCCAGGGGGATAACGTGACCCTCTCTGACCCATGCTGCGGGCACCCATGGATGCTATTCCTATATTATTGTCTTTTTACCGTGGCCGGTTCATGTTAAAGACGAGGAAGTAGATGCTCTTGCTAAGGGACTGGCCGGCCGGTTGAGTTAAAAACTAGGATTGATAAAGTTTGTAGAGCAGGTTATTAGCCCTTATCAAACCCGTTAAAATGCAACGCCCGTTTGGCTGGTCCCTTGCGGAGTATTTGTAGGCTAATAAGCCTAGGTCAATATGCCTTTTGCAATTTGTCGGGGATCAATCAGCTCTCCCGCAGTTATTATGTTGCACAGCACAACGTCAATCAAAGGACATACCTATTAAATCCTTGTTCCAGCTAGGATGTCAAATGACAGGGGTACTGACCAGGGCACTATGAACGCGGTCGGACAATATTTCAAGATCAATGCACTTCATGTGCGAATGGATGTCGTATAGTAACCAATAAAAAAGATAAAATGTAAGTAACTTCAAATCAACATCATTTATGTCTCAAAATATACACTATTTTAATCAATATAAAATTAAAAGCTAGGATTCTTTTTTAATATACGTTATAGGTTTTTATGTCTGTTGCCGTCTTATCTATCCTGGTTTCCTTGGTAGGTCCATTTTGAGAGAATCTAAAACAAATACAAATAGTCATTTTACTCTTCATGCTCCTATAATTTTTATGTTATTCAAAGTTTCTCATTTGTGATGAAAATACAACAACAACAACAACAACAACAAATGACCTTATAGTACACACAGTACACGATAATTAGAATATTAATATAAAAATTAAAACCACGAAACTTAAACAAAAATTCCTCCCTCCTCTCTCTCTCTCTCTCTCTCTCTCTCTCTCTCTCTCTCTCTCTCTATATATATATATATATATATATATATATATATATATATATATATATATATATATATATAATGTAAAGAATATAATTTTTGTTTAATAAAATAGCTACTTTTTTTGTTGAAACATCCTTCTCGTAATTGTCAAATATGTTAATTTTATTATAAAGGCAAATCAGCGATCGTATTCCATTATTGTGCTGACCACAAGAAAGAAATATGTCCATCTACATATAGTGTGTTATGAATAAATTAGAGTCAAATGTACAATCAATCGACAATGAGTATAAAAAAAGAAGTTATATTTAACTGAGGGCTACTGATCGTCAATAATTATATCTTGATACACACATAAGTAAGAGTATATGGACCAAAATATTGCGGTTTTCTGTTTTCATATGCTTTAAAAGAAACACATGACCAACACTAACGGTTTTAGCTTACCAAGAAAACGACTATTGATAACAGTGCAATGATACAATGGGAATAAAAAAAAACTTTTAGACCTCATGAATAAATTGAAAATAAACTGCAATAACCGAAAATATTCTGTCACTTTCTTCGTTTGCTTAGATATTGTCTTTGCGAGTGAACTCTTGTGGTAATCATTCCCAGTGGTAATTGCGAGAGTATCGATAACGAGGCTTAACGATAAAACCGAACTTAACTAATGGTACGGCAGTGGCAAAACCAGCCAAGAACATGGTTCGAAAACAGAATTACCTTTCGAAAGTGAATAATCGGGCGCTTTTAAATTTGATAGGGGTGTTCAAAGGTATCATAAATTTGACTTGGGCGCTATATAAGTTAGGCAGGGCTTAGAGTTCCTCCATTTATGCTAAACTGGAACACACACACACACACACACACACACACACACACATATATATATATATATATATATATATATATATATATATATATATATATATATATATATATATATATATATATATAATATTATGTAGTTCTTTAGCCCCCATCTCCTGGCAAAAAGTGAAATGTTCCCAGGAGTAAGTTCTCTTTACGGTTAGATGGTTATAAGCATGCCTTGGAATCGATTAAAATAAATTGCTTCATGTGTCACCGCTGGAGATTCTATCCCCCCCCTCGCTCAAGCCCCCTCCCCCCCCGATCCGTATCAATCAACAGTGGCTAAGAAAACTAACCCGATCCCAGTGAGGGAGTTAACCAAGTTAAAACTGGGCTTGACCAGTCTTCAACCATGTATCAAGTCGTCCGTCTTTAAAACTAGCACATGCACCATTCTGGTACTATTCGATAATCCCTAAGAATTTAGAACTTGCTCTACCATGGCTTTGATTAACGGGTGTTACCGATATTACTGATTATATGTATATATATGTATATGTATATATATATATATATATATATATATATATATATATATATATATATATATATATATATATATATATATATATATATGTATATATATGTATATGTATATTATTATATGTATTTGTTCTCCGATGGTTTTGATTAATATATTAACAACTGTATCAGTCTTAAAGATCTAATGAAAATATTTAAACTTTTACTTTTATTACGTTATTTTTTTTAAGAAAAAATTCAACGTATCTATATCTGTATGTTTTTGTGATATTTTTTTATACTTTGTAATACAAGTATTGATTGAAAGCGTACATCTAAGAAAAGATGAACTCAGCTCAATTCAGACCGTAAGCATTGGAAAAATACATCAGAATAGATTTTTATGTTAATTACTAAATTATTTAATTCAGTTTCGATTAACGCTGTTATTAAGTAAATTTCTTTGATTGACTATTCATTATATAATTGCAGTAATTTGCAATTTCGGTCCATCTTGAGAGATATAAAAATCACATGTGTGACCAATCTAAGTGCTATAAATTTGTCAGAATGAACCACACCTTTCAAACTGAAGAAAGAAAATATTTAACTTGATCGCCCAATTAAATAAATCCTGCTGATTCCAACATTACAGCAATGGGCGTATTTGATGCTTAGATATGTACAACAAATTGTTAGCCCACAGAAGATTCACATACTGCGGTATTCTAGCTTGATAAAGCATGCGTTCTTAAAGGTTTAGTACTGCTATACCAGTGGCACATCTATCTATCTATCTATCTATCTATCTATCTATCTATCTATCTATCTATCTATCTATCTATCTATCTATCTATCTATCTATCTGTCTGTCTGTCTGTCTGTCTGTCTGTCTGTCTGTCTGTCTGTCTATCTATCTATCTATCTATCTATCTATCTATCTATCTATCTGTCTATATATATATATATATATATATATATATATATATATATATATATCTATATATATATATATATATATATATATATATATATATATATATATATATATATATATATATATATATATATATATATATATATATATATATATATATATATATATATGATGGCACATAAATGCCTACCTACCTACCTACCTACCTACCTACCTACCTACCTACCTACCTACCTACCTACCTACCTACCTGCCTGCCCGCCTACCTACCTGCCTGCCTGCCTGCCTGCCTGCCTACCTACCTACCTACCTACCTACCTACCTGCATGCATGCCTGCCTGCCTGCCTGCCTGCCTGCCTGCCTGCCTGCCTGCCTGCCTGCATGCATGCATGCATGCATGCATGCATACATACATACATACATACATACATACATACATACATACATACATACATACATACATACATACATACATACATACATACATACATACATACATACATACATACATAAAACACTATTGAGGTATAAATACGCAGAGTTTAAAGCAACATTTTCTGTAGAACATGGTTTTATATCAGCTCACTGAGATATGCTAAACTAAGCATGGTATAAATATTGATTGGAAACAAACCCACTTTGACAAAATTGTTCAAAACTTCTACTGGAACTCAAATTTTTAAATAGCTGGTACATTCTGTTCTTGACAACAGAGGAATTTATATAAGACGTAGAAATCATATAAAGGATAAAATAAACAAAATCTAGAGACTTTTTTTAACTTGAAGGGATATTTTCTACTATACAGAGTACTTACTGAGATAAGGATAAATTAATTTTATTTTAAAAAAGATAAACTATTTTTGCATAGATAAATTTTAGAGTCTTTTAACCATCAGTAAATTTTATTTGTAGTACAAGTTCGATTTTGATAATAGAGAGTAAAGAAACAAATTTGAAAATACGTCATTAGAAAAAAATGTTGTAGACGTCATGTGATCCTGAGTATTGTGTGTGAAAATAGTTCTGAAAAGCCTGCATTGAATCACTATACCGATTTTGTCAATTTTATGCTATTGTATGCTAATGTAATTCAAAAGAAAATCATTCCTAGCAATTGAAAATGGCTGTAGCGTTTGTCTCTGCCTTGCCGACTGCAAAGATTACCTTATACAAAATAATATTAAATAATTGCCAGAGGGTATAATGGACTGTATGGTAATAATCAATACCGATTGCCAGAAAAGGTCATTTTCTCTCTTTATTATACATTACTGGCATTACTCTAAAAATAGGTCTACTTGTATACATAAAAATAAATTGTCAAGTATTTTTATTTAATACTGAGAGTAGAATATTGGTGTTCGAAGATGACTCGAATCTTTTATTTAAGACTTACTTTAAAAACAATGAAAATGTTAATACAACAGTTATAAATTTGTTCAAGAAAACAAAAATTGGATTTTCAGATTCCGTCACCACGGTCGTCGCGTGCTACACAGTAAACACGTATTACTGATGGTTGTCATTCTGAATATTGTCGACTGTCTGCTGGTATTAGGAGAACTAATGTTGGACATTCATTATATGAAAGGTATGTTTCCATTTCCAATGTTAACAAGGTCGCGATGTAATACGCACGAAAACATTTGAAATGTGTATTTATTTATCCAAATTTTTCTTCAATTCGCATGTTGTAAGCGCATAAATGCGGTATGAGTCTATGCAAGTTATATCTAGTTTACTCGTCTTTGTGTATGTGTAAATATATTTGAATACTGTTTGATAAAATGTTTTATTTGATTGTTTCAATCTGACTGCACAAGTGTGCCGGTAAATTCAGTTAGTTTGTTTTGAGGAAACACGTATTAAATGTGCAATACATTTATGACTTGCGCCTATGGCGTTATTTTGAAACCTTTTCAAATGAATTGTTCAGCAAATGCACGATTAACACTTGCCACATTTTCAAAATAATTAAATATCTCAAACAGCATCTTTATTGCTTTTTACGACACGGTACTTAAAATGGGTTAAATTTTAATTGCCTTACATTTTAGGGGACCGTGTGTATATACTTTTATGAACATCATTTCGCTTGATAATTATGGTTATTACACCAACAATATTTTCAGACTTGGTTGAAGAGTCAAGGACAACTACTGAAAAGTTCTTCAAAGCTATGCACAACAAGTATCCGGTCCATCTGATGGAATCGGATAGTATGCACGTAATGTATGAGAAAATCGTACAGGCTAATTGCGTGTGGAAACCCATACCCGATTTCTCTAACAACAGTGAACATGTAATTTACAAACATCCGAGTTCGATATTTTATTCAGGCAATAAGAAGTCTATGCAAAATGGCACTGATGTGGATCGTGAAAAATTTATATTTACAGGTTCAAAGTTTGACCTTCATAGGCATCATTTACTTAGAGATAGTTTGCTTGGAAGTGAAACTCATACTAAACTTGCGAGAGATCGGCGAAAGAGACGAGTAAATATGGAAGGAAATCATAAGACTGTGTCACTGGATTCAATTTTCATTGAAAATAATAATAATTGGGATAACGATCTTGTTACGAAAGCTACTAAATTAGACGATGAGCGGGTTGAAATGGTTGAAGAGCATGGGAATGACAAAGTGGCGGACAGACGAGAGCGGGATACAGCGGGAGCGCTCCACAAAACCAGCATAATAATTCTTGGTGTCCTATTTTTGGAGGTATTTGGATGTTTAGCGTTTTATAGAAAGTAGTAGATCTAGCCTATTGATTTTATTTTCTTTTATTTTTGCCACGAATCACGCACAACAACACTTAAATAAAAATCCAAATATTGCTGTGGAACATGAATAATATTACATAATTTACAACACATAAATGAAGGCATATATCCAAGTCATATTGAATTCAATAATTTTCAGAGAGAGGCAGTGAATATTTAATGAACATACAGACAATATTTTCTGTATTAAGCTTTAATACATACTTGTTTAAAACATTCAATAGGAAAAACGTGTCCTCCAAGCTAAATTTCTTGAACGAAAACCTTCAAGAGAATTAAGGTACTTTTATTATTATTATTATTATTATTATTATTATTATTATTATTATTATTATTATTATTATTATTATTATTATTATTATTATTATAGAAAGATACACTCCAATGATTTAAAAACGATACAAATTTACAGAGTGTGATAATATGGAAATAAATAGCATGATGATGCAAGCAGAGCAGTGTAAGGATGTGATCAGTTACGTGCTTGATGTGCGTAAATACACCCATTTGAATTGGGCTAAATTCACAACACGATTTTAAGATCTCGTAAAATTTACAAAGTCGGTCTGTGATATGTCAACAAAAACAATGTATGCAATTTATAAGGAACAAAATTAAATTTGAAACAATAAAGGTATATGAAGTAACTTTTTTGGACTCGAATAAATGATGGCAAAATTTGACACAAATATGAAATCATAGGTTTAAACTGCTAAAACTGAAATTAGCCATTGTGGATGGATATTCTGCTGACCTGTTCATAAAACATAAACACAAATCTGTAAGCGATAAGCATTCCTTGGAAGATGTCTTAAACACAGTTTGAGATGATCGACGTCAGAGGCCGAGTAGGAGAGACACCAGCGGACTAAACTCAGTCTCGCAAATGGTGTATTATGCAGAGAATGACAAAGAACAATTTTAAGACATCCTTGCTTTGATTTTCAAAGTCCAGTTTCTAACAGAAGTATCAACCAGTTTAGAGAACAAATTAAGTTGAATAAAAAGAACAAGAAAATAGTCGGAAATGAAGATTGTCTTACTGAACAATCTATTAAGCAAGAAAAGATATCCATACAGAATAGTGAGGCCCCGAGTGGCCAAGTCATGTAAAGCGCTCACTATTATGGACCATTGCTATTTCACCTCTGTCTTCGTGGGTTCTAGTCTCGCGTTCTTCCAGTGTGGGTATATGAGAACATTTGCTGTTAATCTTCGGTGTCGAACCTCCGAGACACTTCAATTATATACTGCATTTAAAATCATAATACATGCCTATATAACTTTTAACTTAACGCAAAATTGTATGATAGTAATCTTGACCTCGGAATCATAGGGGCATAACAGAGTGTCGCAGAATGAATTGTGGTAGCTTCATAATAGATCATATCGTGTATGAAACAAATCAATCAAGTATGTTTAGGGTTGTAATAAATAGAAAACACCTGACCCTAAATCTTAATGCAAATTTTCTAGGACTGTGAATGTGATCCAAAGAGTTAAAGGTGCAAGACAAACATGTCTCACAACGTAATGCTGATTCAAGCCAGATTTGATCCAAGCCAGACATGTCACAGAATGCAGATATGATCCAAAGCCAAACATGTCACAGAATGAACTGTCTTAGTTTCACAATTATTCATGCCAAATATTACCCAAAGCCAACTACTTGTTTCGGAAATTTATAAAATGAAACAAATTTACCTAAACCTTGACAAACTGTTAATGTCGATGAAGACGGTGCCAGAAGAGTGACTGTTATGTCTCACTTTTCCTCTAATGTAGGTGTAATGTCTGCCAAAGAATTGTATTTGAAATGTGTTGATAATATTTGACAACATATATAAATACCAATATTACTTTATCTTAATACATAATAAGACAATGACGTCTCCCTGTTGCAATATTAATAGTTACTCCCTCTGTCTTGTTGAGGATGTCTAATTTAGGAATCACAGTACTAATTCAGTTCCCATAGTAAAACTATGCAAACACCATGATAACTTAACATATTTGAGTGCTCATGACCAAACATATGTTTATCAGTGTAGATGAAACATGGATGTCCTCTTCTGTGCAGAGGAAAGGATATGAGTCGTGGAGTTCTCTGGACCTGCATATGTTTGAAACATGTGCTTTCAATTCCACACCAAAGAGTTAGGTGCTAATTTTAGTAATGAGTGTTCCAAACTCAATACTATTAAAGGATTGAAATGCCATCAATAAAACAATGTCTCTGTTTTTATTCACTTTCAACGAGGATTAGGTTTCAAAAGATTCCTTTTCCTAAAACATAACTAACATTATTAACCAATCCCGATCAGCCAAACCCGTATATACTCTAGTTAATGTTCATCCATTTCTAAGCTGGTTCCAGTTTTTCAATACAATTAGTACCGTTTGTCCTACCAGGAGTGCCGGAAATAAATTATACAATGGCAGACCATCAGTGGTTAATGTGATAGTGACTAAATCCGAAGATATTTATCTAGTACGTTATTATCAGATCTCACAGTATACACCACAACTGCATTTCTCTTTAATCGAAAGAATGTATAATGTGAATATTGGTCATTCTCAGAAGCGTTCTAACACTACACTTATTTGACTTTTGGTGCATTCCAAACTTATACGCTTGAATTCTTTAAATTTTATATCAAATGTTCTATTATGTTAACATATAAATAAAATAAAACAAAGTAAAATACTGTGTTCTTACATATTTGAACGTTAAATCCTCTGTATTTCTTTGTTGCTTAATGAAGGCGTATTGTGCAGTCTATTGTTACCTGGATGAATGTATGTTGCAATTAGATGGTGCCACTTGACTGTTTTACCTTTAGCTTTCTTATATTGTTTGAAAAAGTCATATATTAAAATAAATCAACGGTATTAACATAGGATCGTAAAAGGACACTGACGGCCGATCATTTAAACTATGGAAAAAAAAAACTCAAATTATTGTTATTTTTATTTTAGTCTTATGTTGTTCTGTTGGTTAGTCTTCCGAAGGAACTTGATATCCCTGCACGAGTTGTTGTCATTTCTAGTCTCTAAAATTGCCAATATAATCTTTTTTTGTTTATTTGGCTATCCACTACACAGAAAGCTGGTGAGAAAAAATACTAAAATATAATACGATATTTTAATACATTTTTTATATATAACATGTTGACGTAAACAAGAAAGCCAGAAGAAATACGATCTTATGAAACATAATCATAAACACTCATATTTATAAATAAGATGGTCACTAGTCGTGTTGCATCTTTAACAACTGTATGGATTTTTTCGCATTGTCTGAGGATTTGTGAGGAACTGGCAAGTTTGTGGATTCATCCCATTTATCGCTAAATTTAAAGCTGTCACTATATTCTTTTTGTGAGTTATTTCGACAATTTAAAATCTCTTGAAAAAGATGTTTCAATGTTCGATGTGTGAGTTGATTCAACAACTTCAAATCTCTCTTGAAAAAACAGTCTCTCTGTTCAGTTTGAGAGTTAATTTGACGATTTAAAATCCCTCTTGAGAAAGATATATTGAGCTAATGATAATTCGTGTGCATGACTGTAAACTCCGTTAAACGACAGAAAATAAATAAATGTGTCCAAACGCTAATTCTGGGAAAAATAGGATTCTTCAGTTTGTGGATTAAGTCGATTTTTGTGTTGGAATTCTTAATTTCTTTGTCAGGTTATTTTGATTCCCTTGAAATCTATAGCAAACAAGGGGATTACAAATAGATGAGTTTATTTGCTGACATGCATATCATAGTATTAAATGATTGTGTTACAACTGACGAAAATAAATGAGCAATAAAACTGCTGTTTAAAACTTCAAATGAATCAAAAAGGCATGATAGTACTTAAAACAAATAATAATAATAATAATAATAATAATAATAATAATAATAATAATAATAATAATAATAATAATAATAATAATAATACAACTTTTATTTTAATTTCAGACCATTCTGAAAGTCGTTTGTATGGGTCGTCTAATTCTGAGTCACAAATTTGAGGTAAGCTTTAATATCATGCTATAGTTGACATGTCAAAGCTTTTGTGACGTACATAGAAAATATCTTCACAAAAAGCGAGAACATTATTCAGAATCAAATAATTTGTACAATCTAAGATTGACAAAAATCATGTTAATTCTTGCAACCTCATCCTGATTATTGAATTGTGTTACATAAAATTATGAATGATACATATAGTAGAAATATCACTTGATGGTCAGCGAAAGTCATGAAAGCATATAGTAGAAATATCACTTCAAGGTCAGCGAAAGTCATGTTAGCATATAGTAGAAATATCATTTGATGGTCATCGAAGGTCATGAAAGCATATAGTAGAAATATCATCTGATAGTCATCGAAAGTCATGAAAAAATAGTAGAAGTATCATTTGATGGTCATCGAAAGTCATGAAAACGTATAGTAGAAATATCATTTAATGGTCAGCGAAAGTCATGAAAACATACTATAAATATCATTTGATGGTCATCGAAAGTCATGAAAGCATATAGTAGAAATATCACTTGAAGGTCAGCGAAAGTCATGAAAGCATATATTAGAAATATCACTTGATGGTCAACGAAAGTCATGAAAGCATATAGTAGAAATATCACTTCAAGGTCAGCGAAAGTCATGAAAGCATATAGGAGAAATATCACTTGATGGTCAGCGAAAGTCATGAAAGCATATAGTAGAAATATCACTTGAAGGTCAGCGAAAGTCATGATAGCATATAGTAGAAATATCATCTGATGGTCATCGAAAGTCATGAAAGCATATAGTAGAAATATCATTTGGTGGTCATCGAAAGTCATGAAAAAGTAGTAGAAGTATCATTTGATGCTCATCGAAAGTCATGAAAACGTATAGTAGAAATATCATTTAATGGTCAGCGAAAGTCATGAAAACATACTATAAATATCATTTGATGGTCATCGAAAGTCATGAAAGCATATATTAGAAATATCACTTGATTGTCATTGAAAGTCATGAAAGCATATATTAGAAATATCACTTGATGGTCAACGAAAGTCATGAAAACATAGTAGAAATATCATTTGATGGTCATCGAAAGTCATGAAAGCATATAGTAGAAATATCACTTGATGGTCATGGAGATTCATGAAAACATATAATAGAAATATCACTTGATGGTCATCGAAAGTCATGAAAAAAACAGTTGAAATATAACTTGATATAGAATATCATGAGAAACGTATACAATAATATATTAATTGACTGTCAGCAAAAATCATGAATGATACATATATTTGAAATATCCCTTGATAGTCACAGAAAATCACGGTATCATTTCTACACAAATGGAAAACAAAAATGGAATTCTGTTTGCTTCATTTATAAAATTGTAAACAGCTTGAAGCACATTACAAAACAACTGAGATGAACCTATATGTTTCAAGTAATTTGTAAACTACATTTTGGAATTTCAAACTCAAATCTGTTTATTGGAATATAACTTGTTAGATCAGCAGTGAAAGGTATACAAATAAATAGGTATAAAAATAAGCATTTATCATCAGTAATTTCACAAAATATACATGATTTATGAAGTTTTCTTTTTTTCACATAATTTCGACCAACTAGTTATTCAATACAAACTCCTCAATTATGTTACTTCTGGTGATGCAGTAACAATTATTAGTGTTGGAGTTTTTGTAATATCAGTCTGCGTTAGAGCTGTTGTCCCAGAAAATCATTATACAGTAAACGTGCTAATGAGACGTCATTTGATCAAAAGCAGATACACCATCGCAACTGGTTATGAGGGAAACTAAGAAGTTCCTTTGAGAGACTGACTCGAGATGTGAAAAGAAAATTCAGCTGTGTCATTTAGAGGTTTGGTTTATTGACATTGACAATATCCATCGCAAATAGCCAAAGAATATTAGTAAAAACGACACATATGTGTAATCTTTGCGCTTTCAATGAGCCACCACAGCACACATGGGAAATAAGAAAATGGCCATGGATGTAATAATTGGAGTTGTACAAATCAATTCATGGAGGCCAATACGAGCAATTAGGAAATAGGAATTGTAAATGGTCTACAGAAAAAAAGCTGACCTGCTAATGAAAGTACGATCGGTTAAGTCATAGTGAGATATCTAAGGCGAAGCAGACTCATTGTAATCATGCGAAATTTTGAGGTGAAAAGGCTATGGGAATAGACGTTGTCAGTTTTCCCTTGTGCTATACTATCTGAGGGTGAGTTAGGTACACGGTAATCAAATGGTATCGTGAGGTAGATATGCCATGCAAAAATAGGTTTGAAGTTTGCAATGTGCATACATAGCACCACTTTGAGATGCACTTAAACAGGAAGCTACAATGATTTGTTTAACAGCAAGTCCACACTACTGTTTTCAAAATCTTACAGATCATCGTTCTGTGCATGTGTAAATGTTAATTGGTTTATGTTCGATCAGTGGTCACAAACAAACGATACCAGTTCAATGAAAAGAAGATTCCATTACACCTAAACACGTACGAAAAAATACAAAAGAAGATAAAAACAAACATGTATGCATTGTGCAAATTCAGCCTTACTGATAATTACATTTCAGGCTTTGTTAGTGCATAACAGAATAACCTTAGCCTTTTCGTGAAGTTTTACATCCAGGTACTCCGAAGTGATCTTTCGTTCGGCTGAGATAAAAATGTGGAATTTATCCTTCATGCAGTCATGCCGTTTAGGTCCATGCTTTACAGCCCGGACGACCATATTAAACTCTTTATAACGTTATAAAAATGTTTATGAAGGCATGCTGTAATCGAGCATTGGAGCGTTCCCATAAGGCATCTGGCTAAATTGGGTTGTGTTTTAGCTCTAGTGACAAAAAAAATGGACTTCGTTTCAGATCATCGCTCAGATGTTTTAGTGACCTAAGGACCATTTTTTTTTTGTTTAATCATAACCAAGATGACCAACAATCCTAAACAGCAAGTTGAATTTGAACCACCTTTCTGGTCAGTGCATCGAAATTTACCACTGCATGCATTAAGACGTTTATCAGCAATCAACATGCACTGGTCAAAATAGCTGACCAGGTAAAGTCAGATAATTTTGCAAATTTTCTTAAATGCAGATATATCTTCACTGGTAAAAATATAGAAGAGCGATTGTTTCAGTGACCAAAACACAGAAGAATGGGGATGATCATGTTATGTGTCTGAATGGCCTGAATGTAATCGATCGATCAGAGAATAAAGTGTCACTCAAAGTAGCGAAAAAAATCTGTCTCATTGATGTGTTTATTAGTCATACTTAGAGTAAGAGAATATTTTTATTGATTCTTTTGAACTCTGCTAAGTTACTTCATAAACCTTAGGAAGAATACATTTTTTATTGATTATCTTGAACTTTATAAACCATAAGCAGTCTTTGTTCAATCGATGTGCAGATAGCGACACCAAATTGCACACTAAAAGAGATGTCGGGAAGAACAAAAATCACATCACAACTTGATAGGGAAGAGTGCTAGAGAGCAAACATGATTTTCAGTCGTTTTAATCAGGAAACCATACAAAGCTTCAGTGCTTGACGGTTGCTGTCTGATTCCATATATTTATCTTGTAATGAGATAACAAATACGATTTATAATGCAAATTCTATGAAAATAATTTAACAGCATGGTCGGACAGAATATCATGGAAATTATACACTTTATTTTACAAAATAAACGTTTTCAAGAGAAGGTAAAGATGATTTTTATTAATAGACATAAATGTTACAGTTGGTCATTTTATCCTTGGACGACCTTGGACTTGATCGATTGATAAAATGGTGTTCCTAGTCATGAAGTTTTAGGTAGCATTATCTATATGATCGTATATGTTGTACTAACTCTCTGTAACCATAAAATAAGTAATATAAAATAATGAGAAGCAACAAACTTTGTATAATTCAACAACCAATTTATTTCCTCAAAACACAAACTGACAATGAATATAAAAAAAACTTACGATATTGTGATTAAAATCCGAAATAATCCTAAACTTGCTAGCACAAGACCTATGAATAAGTTCTGAATAGTTTGTAGTGGTATTCTGAATAATTTCCAACGCTGGAGATGTTGATGTGCTTGTTATGGCAGGTAGTCTATAATGTAATAATGTGCCAAGGGCCTGAATATTTTTGATAAATATTTTGTTGAATCAAAGTAATACAATCAAAACTTTTATTGTTTGAATTCTCTTCAACTCCTAGATAATATTTATTTCCAATAATATTATAGAGCACTTTGTTTTTCCAGAGAATATGAAATAATTTCACCCAAACCGAAATTGGAATACAACAATATAAATGAGGTTTGCCGAGTGAAATGTTTCGCCTTTGATTTTCAGAATGTGACAAATTTTTGATGGTCGGGTTTTTCTGAATATAATGACAGCAACCTGCTTTGTATTACCCTACTACATCGGTTTGTTCTAAGAACGACCACTGGAATCCCGTCAAGATGTTCAGGACATCATACTTGGGTGTAACTACCATCCTTTTAGATTTCAGTGCAGAAAACTCTTATACATAAATTCGCTTGTATAAACTTTGTAACTTTGCTTCAATTTAATCGACATGTGTTTCTTATCATATGACTTTCATATAAGGAAATTAAATAATTTGCTTTGAATCTCTTTATGATAGCAAAAATATCCAGTTCAAATTGATTGATATTTAATCCCTCTCGAATAATTATCTCAAAAATAAAAATTATATAGCTAGAATTTGAACTCGGTCATTGTTGCTGTTGCCAATAACAAATTTGGTAATCGATTCGATAAACTTGTACCTCTATTACGTAGTGTAGTCGATTCTGCCAGTAATGGGAAACGTTTATACCGATAGAATTTAATTTGATGTTTATCCCACGTTTTTATAAACCATTCTTTAACATTTCAACTTATTTTGCCAAAATAAGAAAGAAAATAAATTAAAGCTATTATTGCAATGAGAATTAGTTCTAGATCTATTGTATGCTTGCACCTCTATAAAATTCATACAATGTAAAAAATTCAGTTTGTAAAAGTTTAACTTGAACGTGGAAGAAAACTTGACGCACTTCTTCTGGACCATACTACAGTATCTTTAAGACTAAATTTTGACCCCTTTCTGCACTCTGTGTCCACTCCACTTAAAATAAGCGTCCAATATCACAAAACCTTTGGAAAGATGAAAATATATGGATAAGCCTCTAACTAGGCATATGAGAAAACCTAATAATTGTCGAATTTATTCATCGTTTATTAATTATAATGAGTGGATGACATGCACATCAGACAAACAGAAAACGGATTATTCTAGCTAGTTATAAATTTCATATTCATGAAACGATCGCAACGCTGAAGTTCGACATTATTGAAAGATGGAAGGATGCTTTGCTTTGTGTACCGTACTATCAACGGCAATGCTAAACCGATACAAAGCTGTACCGTGGAATCATACTGTAATACATAGCGTATGCAGCATTTGTATTTACGTTTCCATTTTATAGATTTTATTAGATATTAGTGATGAGTTATTTAGTTGTTGGAAATTGGTGTTGAAAACATATTTTCCAACCTGGATAACCCGTCATTTTCTTCAGCCAAACATCACAGAGTCCTTTATTGAAGTGATTTTATGATAGTATGTTTCCTTATTGCAGCTAAGTTTGGGTAAGACCTGGATAAATGTGCACGATCAATGTAATTCCTGTTTAAATAAAAAGTATTGATTGGTTGTGAATTTCCATATCAAATATTTGTGATATGGACTGATATTTTTCATTATAAATCCCAGTGAATGTCTCTGTCCAAGAATATTTTATAATTACTCTATTCCTAGCGGGAAAAAAAATCGCTTGAACTAAATATTTTCTAGAGATAAATTACAGCCCAATGAACTGTAATGGACACAACAATAACACAAATGATTCTGCTAGCCTTAAATGAACGAATGATAATCTTCTGGTGATAAGAATATATAATCCTCTGCTCGACCTCAGCTGACAATTAGCATTTTCTAATAACTATTACCCCGTGGAAATTTCAGTCTGGAAGGTTCAAAATGTTTACAAGACAATGTTATTTATAATTAGATGGTATGTTACTACAATTATAATATATAACCTGGAATATGTCAGACCCAGCCCAAATAAACATGTTTACTTCTATTAATAATGATCCTAATATGAAACCAGCACACAAATAATTTAGCTATGTATTAGTTATTTACAGAATTAAAATAAAATCAATAATTCAGGCCAAGTAGAAAATAAACTTGAATTGGGACAAAGTCCAACAGATAATGATACAATACTGTATCATTAACTGAAATATTCTTTTTAAATAACTAAGTTACAAGCAATGTAAATTAAATATACAAAACAATTAGGCACACATAAAACTGAGCCTGATCAGTATCGTCCTGGTATTACTTTTTGAGAAAGGTTAGATATATTCCAGATATTACACGTAGAATGTAACATGGAAATATCGATACCCTCTCTCTCTCTCTCTCTCTCTCTCTCTCTCTCTCTCTCTCTCTCTCTCTCTCTCTCTCTCTCTCTCTCTCTCTCTCTCTCTCTCTCTCTCTCTCTCTCATGATGGATGTGCTTGTAGTGGAAATGACAAGTTTACGTGCATGTGTTATTGAACATTTCATGGAACATATCTCAAGACTGATATTGAAACATAATTACTTTTAAACTTTCTCTGTATGCTCTTTCCATAAAAAAATATGTGATAACATAATTTCAAAAGGTAATAATTTAATATTAAATTTGTGAAACTCGTTGAATAATGTCCAGCAATCATTCGCTAATGATCGGAAAAGTTGAACTTTATCCAACTGTATTCATAAATTTAATATTAAATCATGACACGATTTATATCCCCTTTCTTTATTTCACCTTATGTCTAAGAAACCTAAATTATATTACTTCGACTATTAAAGTATTTTCACTTTGCAAGAAATAAATTTAAGATAGATTTGGTACCGCATCACATTTTATAATTTCTCGTTCGTTGAGTAAGAGTGTTTTATGTGTGCTGGCCCTTTCAGGTCAATATATTACTTAGCATCCCACTCAAAGTTTCACTGCCTTTTATATTAAAAGAGTAACTAATAAATCGTAAGCTTCAATGTCATCATGACTTATGTTTATCAACAAATTATCTAGAGTGACTTTAACAAGAAGTCAGCTGTAGGGCAAGCGTAATCATCTCACCTTAGTTTTTAAATTACGACTTATACAGTGGCGTAACTAGGGGTACGGGGGATGCTGACCGCAATGGGTGATGTTAGAGGGGATGACACCAAAATGGCTGTTTATAAAAAATTTAATTTTTGTCCAAGTTGATGACACCATGTGCTACCGAACATGACTGTCGATAAAAGTTTTGAATTTTTATGCAGAAATGGGGTCCATGGGGGTGAAACTAAGTTACCGCAATAGGTGACACGAATCCTAGTGACGATACTGATTTATGTAATATATTGTAGTAACATACTCTCAGCATATGTATCTATTATATGGTACTGGTCATTTAGTTTGGAGGGCTGGGGGAGAGGGAGGAGAGGTGAGGAGGGCTTAGGCGCGAATTTCTTCTGAGATGTTTATTTTAATTTCTTTTAAGAGAATGTTTTTAGATAATATAATGAATAATTTTACTTTCTATAAATTGCAGCAAAGATATTTTTCCAGCAATTGACTGGAATAAACTTTCAACAAAAATACACACAAATAATGTCAGGCCACCTCCCCAGAACATCAGATTGTTGGTTTCTGATATAATTGCGGTAAACCATACTACGAATAGCGGCATGTTCAGTAATATCAGCCAGCTATACCTCACACGATGTTTGATCTCTTGGTTGTTTGCTGTATTAAGATCTGCCGAGTGGTGTCTTTATTCGATATCTACTTTTTGCCTGAAATTTGGTGCCGGTTGCACTTACATGGCATACTAGCATAACTTAAAAAAAAAAATTAACCATGCTTATCAGAACAATTTCAGAGTCTAACGTAGACATAGCTGAAAATTAGGACATTTAGTGGTTTAACGTATAAAATTCGTCCTCATTTAGTGGTTTAACATTAAAAAATTCGTCCTCATTTAGTGGTTTAACGTCAAAACATACGTCTTCATTTAATGATTTAACGTCAAAACATTCGTCCTGTTCCTGCTTTGAATATGAGAATTTCTAATCAAACTCCTGACGTCTGTATGGCTTAACGTCGAATCAGGTGTCCTGACTTGAGAGTGAGAATTTGTCGTTTTCGCATGTCATCCAATGTCATCCAATGTCACCCGATGTGATCCAATGTCATTCAATGTCATCCAATGTCATCCGATGTCTCTAATGCAAACCATGATTAGTCACAAAAGTGTTGTTAAGCTTTTCTCATCTTAAATTGCTTTCTTTCTTTCTTTTTCGATGAAAAAAATGCTTTTCCGATCACATTTATGGGAATTAAGATGGAGATGCTAATGTACAAGAAGCTTTCTATAGCTAACGTCTCCCTTTAAAAGTTCGATGAGGCTGTTCTAAAATGTAATTTTGGATGATTAACTCAGACCCAGTTGCGTTCACCTCGCATTTCAACATTTGATATGTCCTTAATTGGTATCCTGAAATTAAAGCGGCTAGAGAAAATCCAATTCATGCGATGTAAATGGAGTGCAAAAAAAATATATTCGACAAATCTAAAATATGGACTATTTGGAGATCTAACATATGTTAGTCAAGAAATATGCATAAGGATGGGTTTCGATATAATAAATTATTAGAACAAGTGTTACTCGCCACTAATTTGTACACGTCAAGATTATCAGTTAAAGAGGCATAAACTTGTACAGACGTCTTAATTTATTTCTGCTTTATCTTTAAGTACAAATAAACCCAGGAAGTATAAAATCATTCAAAACAATTCAACAACCTAGGACATGGAACTATCTCTAGGCATGGAATCTCATTAGACTGTCTCACCTTTATTCTCATTACCCAAGTAGACGATGCAAAGGTAATTGAGGTAACACTGAAGTACACGGAATTTTATTAAATGCTACAAATTGGCCATTCCATCTTCGGATGACTTTTAATTTTATCAGTTAATACAACTATGTCTAGCTTGTTAGAAGACTTGTAATGAAAATCATTGAACGTCTCGCTTAATACAGGAATATCGGAATGCCGAGGTTTTAAGGTGGTAGGTGTGATTACCTGTATCTATAATTTTGTAATTCTTGGTACACGATTTTGTGTATATTATGAGTAATTGTTGCTAATGACTAAACTTTAATGGTCATCTATGATCAAACTATCAGAATTATTTTTTACACTGATATAAAATTATATTTTAGTATATTTAGAGTGAATATTACGTACGATATATAACTAGTTGGTGACATAGGTGCTTAACATTATTAATAACAATATTAATAATAAAAGATATTGACAACTTTGGGTAATTTTTTATTGGCTGGTCAGATCGGATTGGTTCTTAGTAGAATTAAGTTATTTTACATACGATGGATAAAGTCACAAGAATAAGTATTTTGAAATATTAGTTTGAGTGGTAAGATGTGTTACGTGGTTTATATTGCGAAATATAGTTGAAATAGATTCTTTGAGGTGTATATAAAGGTAAAACTGAGAAATCTATTAATTCCTACTTTAGATTTATTCTTATTTTACATTTTTATTTCATATGTTCTTGTTGTAACATCTGCAGACGTATTTAAAGGTGTTTCGATATTATTTGAGAAGAAATGGTTGTTGATTATCCATTGCATTAAAACGTACTCATTAGAATAAACTAATATTCTGGGTCTATTGCGAATTATTCAAAGTAGTTCTGGACAATGCATTTGATACGTCAAGATTTTTGGCAGACCCTTACATTCGAGGATCTGAAATTCATTCAATTCGTTTGGACTTGAATAGGATCTTTTTTTTAGGATTATTTTGGATTCAATTCATAATACCGTATTTTCCTCGTACATTTCGTTTAATAACTTTGATAATGAAATAATTTGTTACATTTCACATAACGTTGGTTTTTCTTCCTCCTTTTCCTTCATTTATGACCATAGAGTCTAAACTGGAGACCAATCGTCTCCATAGAATCAAATAAACCGTAATTATATGGAGATATTTTGCGCCAGTAACAATTTTGTGATGGAGACTAACTCAATGAAATGTGATTTTGATGGCGTTTGCAATTAATCAATAATTACTTTTTAAAAAATATTCGAATACAATTGCATTTAATGCCAAAGCTTTATGTATGACAAAAATCCAGTTAATACATTGGTGGGTTCTAATAATGGTCTGTAAAATCCGTCAAGTTGTGAAACATACCATAATTGTACTGTTACGTATCGGCTCGTTCAAAGTAACAAAAGAGTGAACTTTGTAAATTTTAACATTAAATAATGTATTTTCCTAGAAAACATGAACTAATGTAAATAATTTTAAGACTAACGGTTTACATAAATGATCCAAATTCTGTTTAAAATAGAAAACTAAGTTCTGTAAAAGTTCTAAACACAGTCTGGAAGTGTCTGTTCCTGTCCAAAATGGCGGATGACCACGACAGAAAAAGGCTAACAAACTTACAGTATTTACACAATAAAGTACAGTTTGTATTGTCCCTTTCCAATATACAATATTATCGGGAAAATATCCAGATCAGTAATGTTGTTCTCCATGAAAACAATTATTCATAAAAACGAAGTGTAAATAGCTCCTCTAGCAAAACATGTTCTACGTAGACATACGAACAGACAACTTCTTCTAGCACAACAAATACCTTTTTAAGGTATTAGAATTTGTATAACTGACTTTACGACTCTACAACTGTGTATGACTCGACTACGACTATCGACTGTTGACTCTCGTCTATGACTGTCTGTCCGTGACTTTGTATGACTTACAAAAATCTCAAACATATAAATGAAGCTAATGCGTTGTTTGAATTGCACGCGCACGAGGACGCATGCAATTTCGTAATACTTCTGGACATTCAGGAAAGCCTGACCTAGTATCAGCCAATTGTTTTCATGGCTATTCCTGAATGTTTATCTGAAATGAATTTGTTATCATACACAGCACGTGCTCACAAGAGTCACATCTACGACTCAAGTAAACATGTTTTTTTTTATAAAAAAATATGTTAGACGATATTAATATAATTATATTAATAATTACGTTTAATGAAATAAAATGACATAAAAAGATTTCTACAAAATTCACACCTTAACACAGACAATTGAACTACAGGGTCGTAACAGTACATTACCATCTATTCCAGCCTTCTGCATAAATAAAGTCCTGAAAGAGTAGTTTTCTATCCAAAAAGTTAAAACAAGCCTTGGCAGGTAATAATAAATATTAACTATCGAAATGATGACGTTTTACATTCTTGGTTAATGACGCAATCCTCGACTTATCGATTTTAATGTCGCCGGTAATGGAGAGCATTTTGACGATCTGTTCTGTCATCGAATAGTTTTGTTGTGTAATAGGTCTGATGGTCTACCCAATGTAAAATAAATGTCAGATAGATGGATTTCTAAATTGCTTTTGAAAACCATTGTAGCAAATGAAAAATGGGTCTAGATCCATTCAAAATTTTGTTCGTTTGTCAGAATCATAGACAGAGAATTTAGATGAGGAGTATGCAATATAGATTGATACGTCTCAAACCAAAGAAGCTAATGGGAAATGTTACCATTAAAATGCAAAATACATTGCTTTCTTCGGATACAGATACTTTTCCTTGGACTATAAGTGCAAAGACATACTGAGGTCGAAGGTTATAGTTTATTTTTTCAGACAAAGACATATCAAAGCTTTTAAAACTTATATTGACTACAAACACATTTACATAAGTTTTTCTTTAAGCATTTTCTAAAGATTACCTCTATTAGAAAATAATATCTATTGACCACAGAAACAACCAAAATAGGCCACTGACTTAATTCTCAGATATCTGTCATCGTTAACGATCGCAAAGGGTCTTCCAAGAAAAGCTACAACATTGATTTACTGCATGCCGTATGTCGCTAATCAGATGTAGAAGACATTTTCGTATGCTTAGTCCATAACGAATATCTTCCTTTACTTCAGCACTACCGAATTATTTTATTTTGTTTTCTGCCATTTCCTTTATATTGGTCAAGGAATATAACAATATATTTTGCATTATGTTTAAATTAGATACAACTGAGCATTTTCGCTGGTCAAAAACCGAATTGTATTAAAATGAAAAATTATATGTCCAAACTTTTCATAGACGCGTTGTTAAACGTAAACGCTCATAGTATTCAAAGTGCATAAAAGTTTTATCTGTACCTAAATCTCCAATATCTCGTGTGTCACAAAACATATTTATTGATGTTTCAAGGTTGTTATTCTATTTGAAGGTCGCGAAAAGTATGACTTGATGTATCAAGGTAATAATTCTCTATTAAAGGTAGAAAACCCCATATGACTTTATGTATCAAGGTAATAATTCTCTTTTAACGGTAAAACACCCATATAACTTAATGTATCAAGGTACTAATTCTCTATTAACGGTAAAAACACCCATATGACTTGATGTATCAAGGTAATAATTCTCTTTTAACGGTAAAACACCCATATAACTTGTTGTATCAAGGTACTAATTCTCTATTAAAAGTAGAAAACCCCATATGACTTGATGTATCAAGGTACTAATTCTCTATTAACGGTAAAAACACCCATATGACTTGATGTATCAAGGTACTAATTCTCTATTAAAAGTAGAAAACCCCATATGACTTGATGTATCAAGGTACTAATTCTCTATTAACGGTAAAAACACCCATATGACTTGATGTATCAAGGTAATAATTCTCTTTTAACGGTAAAACACACGTATGACTTGATGTATCAAGGTACTAATTCTCTATTAACGGTAAAAACACCCATATGACTTGATGTATCAAGGTAATAATTCTCTATTAACGGTAAAAACACCCATATGACTTGATGTATCAAGGTAATAATTTTCTATTAACGGTAAAACACACATAGGACTTGATGTATCAAGGTACTAATTCTCTATTAATGGTAAAAACACCCATATGACTTGATGTATCAAGGTACTAATTCTCTATTAACGGTAAAAACACCCATATGACTTGATGTATCAAGGTAATAATTCTCTTTTAACGGTAAAACACCCATATAACTTGTTGTATCAAGGTACTAATTCTCTATTAAAAGCAGAAAACCCCATATGACTTGATGTATCAAGGTACTAATTCTCTATTAACGGTAAAAACACCCATATGACTTGTTGTATCAAGGTACTAATTCTCTATTAAAAGTAGAAAACCCCATATGACTTGATGTATCAAGGTACTAATTCTCTATTAACGGTAAAAACACCCATATGACTTGATGTATCAAGGTACTAATTCTCTATTAACGGTAAAACACCCATATAACTTGATGTATCAAGGTACTAATTCTCTATTAAAAGTAGAAAACCCCATATGACTTGATGTATCAAGGTAATAATTCTCTATTAACGGTAAAAACACCCATATGACTTGATGTATCAAGGTAATAATTCTCTTTTAACGGTAAAACACACGTATGACTTGATGTATCAAGGTACTAATTCTCTATTAACGGTAAAAACACCCATATGACTTGATGTATCAAGGTAATAATTCTCTATTAACGGTAAAAACACCCATATGACTTGATGTATCAAGGTAATAATTCTCTTTTAACGGTAAAACACACGTATGACTTGATGTATCAAGGTACTAATTCTCTTTTAACGGTAAAACACCCATATAACTTGATGTATCAAGGTAATAATTCTCTATTAACGGTAAAAACACCCATATGACTTGATGTATCAAGGTAATAATTCTCTTTTAACGGTAAAACACCCATATAACTTGTTGTATCAAGGTACTAATTCTCTATTAAAAGCAGAAAACCCCATATGACTTGATGTATCAAGGTACTAATTCTCTATTAACGGTAAAAACACCCATATGACTTGATGTATCAAGGTACTAATTCTCTATTAACGGTAAAACACCCATATAACTTGATGTATCAAGGTACTAATTCTCTATTAAAAGTAGAAAACCCCATATGACTTGATGTATCAAGGTACTAATTCTCTATTAACGGTAAAAACACCCATATGACTTGATGTATCAAGGTAATAATTTTCTTTTAACGGTAAAACACACGTATGACTTGATGTATCAAGGTACTAATTCTCTATTAACGGTAAAAACACCCATATGACTTGATGTATCAAGGTAATAATTTTCTATTAACGGTAAAACACACATAGGACTTGATGTATCAAGGTACTAATTCTCTATTAATGGTAAAAACACCCATATGACTTGACGTATCAAGGTACTCATTTTCTAGTATAGGTAAAACACCCATATGACTTGACTTATCAAGGTACAAATTCTCTATTAAAGGTAAAGCCCACTTATGACTTGATGTATCATGGTAATAATTATCTTCAAAAGGTTGCAAAATTTATGACTTGATGTATTAACTTAATAATTCTCTTTTAAAGGTCACTAAACCTATGCCATGATGTTTCAATGTAATAATTCTATTTTAAAGGTCAATAAACCTATGACATGATGTGTCAAGGTAATAATTCTATTTTAAAGGTCAATAAACCTATGGCATGATGTGTCAAGGTAATAATTCTATTTAAAGTTTAATATGAAAAGGCCTTATGATTATGGAATTAATTTGGCAAAACCGAAAAAATAGAATGTTAATCAAATTAGAAAGCCATACTTAGCAATAGATCATATGGCTAAATTTTTGCCTTTTTGATAACGTAATGGTATGATTGGCATTTTGTGTTGACCTTTAAATAGCTTTCAGAGGAATTATACGATATGAAAATCCAGTACATTTAAGTAAGGTCGGTCCAATATCTCCTTCAGATACAGTACACGAAACTTTTTTGTCGTATGTGATTTTTATATTACTTTGAGATTATTGAAGACTTATCAGTAGTTATTATGGATTATATAACTGTTATACATCAAGTTTATTGGTACATGGACGCATTTAAAAATATTGAAACATTAGCACATTCAAATTTGGAAATTATTCGGAACACCACTGGATTTCCTTCGGAACATTATCCATGTAAACTTTTAATAGAACGTTTATGATTTAATTCAAAATTATGTAAATTCTGCTTAAAGTTTGACTTTGTATTCACGAGAAATAAATTATTTGTTGAATTTTACTAATCTTGATGGTTTTGCTTGTTTTGTTAATTATGTTAGGACTATAGAGTCACAATACTTTAAAACCTATAATTAATTACATCCATATGCTTTACAGTCAATACTGAAAATTATTGTAACACTCTTTCCAGGAACATGCAAATACTGCATAATATTGTGGATTTGAAATATTATTTATACTCAAACTTATCTCATTGCTAAGTATGAAACTCAGCTATTTATGTACATTGACAACGAAAGGTTCATTGCTATGAGAAAATGGCTGCAAACGAAATTAGGCCGTGGACCTAATAACATTTTTGAAGAGCAAGGCTCTGAAAGTTTGCGTTAGTTTATTATCCATATGAGACATAAAAGATCTACTTTTGAAAATATTGAAATTGGTTGATGAAGGCCATCGATCGATTAGTATGATAACAAAAATATTCAGGCTAAACTATAAGTAGTATGAAAATAGAGATTTAACAATTTCTTTACCGTTCCACGATTTCTACTCACCTCCCTCATGAATTTACCTCCATGACAGATGATTGTTAGGTTTCCCATTGACATTTTTGAATCTACTAGAAATCTTCTTCACGGTTAGATAGGTCTCTGTAAACGTGTCGTAGATATATTTGCGTCGCAACATGTCGCACAACAAGACTCACGGCCAGATTCAACCAAGCCCGATCAAACCCATGCATGAAAGAGCGGAACAAATTAAGAAAGTCGTAAATTCCATAACCTGAAAGGCGGTAAGCCTTGCCAACCATCCAAGCACAAGTTAAAGATGCCAGGTTTAGAAATATTTAACTAGCTAGGCAGCTAAAAATAATTGTAGCGCAGTGTTCATGTATCTTCCATGCGACAATCCTCGACTCACTCACGTTTGATTTCCTCATGAACCATGTTGGATATGCACTGGGAAACAACTGTACATTAGAGATTTACCTGAAATATAAGTTTCCTATGATGCTAGTTCCAAAATCGTGACCTAAATAAACATATTTACTTTTACTTGTAACAAGGATCCTGTTATTAAGCCTATGTACAGGGAGGTTAAAAAGGTCAACTAGGTCCAGCAGCTAAAGATTTAGAGCTTCCCTAATGAGTACATGAATCATACGCAAGACTTCCTACAAAGACGTTTCAGTCCTTCCGTGTTCTTGAAGGTGTGGTCTAGTTTATATTCAGATTACTGCACTATATCCATCCAAATAAAACTTAGCATGGAGATAAACTCTACATGTTCAAAGTCGGTTACCGGCATGTCGAAAAAGAATGTTTCCTATCAATGCACGAAGAGGAATGTTTTCCAATGCTGAGTTAAGGTCTGACAGATGATGACGTTTCAAAAAGAAAGGCCCATTAACACTTCTTTGATCTTTACGTTAAGTTTTGAGCAAAATTTCGGTAACTCTAGCTGTAAAAACTGTTTTTAGAAGGACGTTATTTTCTAAGAGAAAAAAATGGTGAGGATATTCTATTCGAGATCATTGTCAGTGTGGAAAGTGGTAGGGGCTGGAAGATATATTCAATCATTGTATGGAAGGATGTGTGTGCCGTTCCTGAACAAAGTCAGATCGATGAAACAAGATAATGCTTATGAACATCTATCTTCGAAGTCATACCAAGTGGGCTGCAAGAAAACCTTCTATGCCATTAGTCATGGCGCTGGCGACTAATCTGGCGACGTGAGGTGTCGTAGTTAATGACGAAATCTGGATTCTCTTCCTGCTAGGACTTGGTGATCCCTAGTCTTTTGCTTGTGTGTTAATAATTGGTCGTAGACGTGATCTGGATGTTGGGAAATGGAAAGTCGCCGTAATTAGTACAGGGTAACGAAGTGGTCGGTGCAGTTGTTGGATTTGTCCATAGATCCGACACTAGATTGGTTTGGAAAATATTTCATCAAACCTGCTACCGGTAATACTGGTCATTCGTAACAGAGCAGATGCATCTATCGCGATCCGTCTATTTTTGGGATTAAGACTTTGTGCAAAACAAAGACCAATCACTGTTTCCAGTCTGTCTGATGACTGGAGAAAATCGAGGTTGTGATAAGATTGACCTTATACACTAGGATATCCGGTTCCCTTGTCCAGTACTGTCTGTGGTGGGAATAATTGCCATAACCAGTACCAGAGTCTTATTATGAATCCTTCAGGTTGTCAACATTACTATGATGCTTCAGTCCATGTAGTATGGGTCCTGGATGTGGCACTGTGGGCTGGGCATACATAAAAATAAATCACGGTATCAGTTCCAGTAATAAATGGTGTAGGTCAAGGATGTGCCAAAGCTGTGAGGTGGTCGAGGGTCGAGTGCTGTATGATGGCAAAGTTGGGAATGGCTATCCTGAAAAAACCCTGTAAACAATCCATTTTTCTAATGGAGTAAATGACGATTTACTTTATATTTAATAATATAAAATGTCTAGCACTGAGCTGAAATCCAAGTACTATTAGCCATCGATTCTTTGCGTGATTGAAATGTTTCTAACCACCTTCACGACGACTGTGTTTACAACGTGTCTTTTCTTCTGGTTCGTTTTATTGTACAATTTGAAACGTGCTGTGATGGATGTGTACCGACCTTACCTGCAAACTTGTCGAGAGATCAAGCGATTTATTTCTATTTCATTTTCTTTTATTGCATGCGCTGGATTTTATTTGGAAATAGCGTGCATGTATTTTGAGCATTGTTTGGATCCTAATGTTTTAATGTGTTTATTTCTTTCTTTATAAGTCTTTAAAATTCATAACTTCTTTCGTAAATTGTGTACAATCTTTCCTTAAATTATTCTCAACAAGTACAAGTTTGATCTCTTTGAATTCAAGTTTGATGCCCTTTCACTTCTCACACGATGATAATTAGAATAAAATCATCTCAACAGTAATTCAATCAGCTTCAAACACCCATCTAAGTAGATTGCGCGTTCGGGCACGTTTTATTCAAATCCAATTATATAGTCAGAGCAACCCCATTCCTGAATTTTGATAGTCTTAAAAGGAATGGTTACTCTATGAATCCTGACTAATTTAAACCGATTGATAACGTCTAATAAATGACACAACTCTGTCAAAAAGCAAGAATTTATTGATATGCCATTAAGTTATTTTTAGCACCGGGAATAAATAAAAGTCATGATCAATAATAATTCATACATTAAATAGTATCGTTGAAAAATCAGTCTTTTGGTAGGCAGTAACCTTATTTTCCGGATTCTGAAATGGATAAATGGAATGATAATATCTATAAACTTTCCCTGGATATAGCAGTTTCCTACTTTAAGTAGTTCTTGTCAGTACTCATAATTCTCATTCGATTTTGTATTAAGCGAGACTGAGTAACTTTCTTGTGGTATATATATTTTTTTAAAATCTCTACACGCAGAATATGAAGAAGGCTTATGTATTTACTTCCTCTGACTAAATGAAAAATCATTTTACAAAGTCTCAAAATCATTTGGTCGACAAGCTTCCTCGCCACATATTACGATGTTTTCCATTACAATCATATTTCCTCTCAGGAATCATATTCAGATCAGTTTCAATCACCGTGACCTATTTCTGTGATAAATCTAATTTAAGGTTACTTGATGAACACAACTTGTATCAATATGTTCTTAACTATATGTAATTAAATTACTTGTGTGATAGTTTTAAATTCTTTTTCATTTTAATTTTTTTCATTGCGTTTTATTGTAATGACAACTTTATTTACTGGATTTGACATTTTTGTCGGGAAATTCAGGTCAGTTCCTTTTGACTTGATAAACAGTCAGTAGTTTAAAACTTTGTATCTTTTGCTGACCTAGATTCTGAGCCAGTTTCAGCTCTGTAGTAAACAACGTTTTTTTTTTTTTTTTTAAAAAAATATTATTGAATTTTATAGTAAGATTCGTTCAAGTACAATCGAATTAGTCCATGATGGACGTGACAGCTGGCAGATAATGTTACTACGTCGCCTGAAAGGAAGTGACCACGTAGACTATCAGGTGATCCGTTTTCCATTTCATTAAGGGTCAAAATTAACCTATCATAGTGATTTTCGTTCAGTTATAGTTCATACGTTCAAGATCACAAAGGTATTTCTGTCGTTGCCAGTTTGTATTGAATTTTTCATCTAAATAATTTATTTACCCTGGAAAATATTAGTGCTCGTCAGAATTCTTGTACAAAGACATTTATTGAAAATTATTCGGAATTCTAAAGCTGGAATATTATTCTTGGTGATTTAACAATGAACTGTTGACAGGTCAACAAAAAAACAGGTTATAGAAGACGCCATCGCCTTCCATCTTGGAAATTCATCGGATTTCGAACTTTGATTCAGTTATTACTTTTAGTGATAGGACTTATATTTTAATTATTGGATTAATGTTTAGATTTGATTCATAAACCGTAAGTCCTTTTTCATATATAACCTATAACCTTGTTTTTCTAAGGAAATAAATTATTTTGTCAAATTTTACAAAGTTTGTTGGCTTCACTCTTTTCTTTGTTACATTTGTACGAGTGTAAACATTTAAGAATGTTACCAGTTAGAATCCCTGATTAGTAGGGTCCCAAGATCTCAGTTAAAACCTCTGAACAGGAGATTCTCGAGACCACAGTTGGAACCTCGTAACAGGACGGTCCTGAGAAGTGACCTTTGTCGGCTAATGTGCTTTCATTTCATTTGACAAACTTTGTCTCCTGAGTATTTCCAGAACAGTCTAAAGTTGCAATTTCTAATCTTTATCTAAACTTTTGAAGAGTTTCTTTGAAACTGTTTTATTCCATGACCAAATCCACCCAAATTTTAAAGACACATTCATGCTTCTTTGCTTTCTTGTTGGCTTGTTTTACCTGTTAAATTGTAGCTGTTGATCATTCCCAATAAGTTCATATGGAAGCTACTGTCGGATGTCAATTCGGAAAATGGAAGTCCTGAGTAAAAGTCGCACGTGCTTTCGTATTGTTTTCTCTAGGGGCAGTTTTAGTAGACATGTGTCTTACTGTTGAAACACGGAAATCGCCAAATGGAGAAAATTACTGGATTCCGCCTGAAAGAATACGTTATTAGATAAATACATGAAGTTCATTTGATATTTCTTCTGAATAATCTCAGCAAAATCGACTTGTGAATGCAATGCTATCATTAATATAAAATCTGAATTAAAAAAAACGATCATTATTTGCCAATGGTGTACTCTAACCACATATCAATATATCATGTATGTTATTACTTCTAGTGGTCCATGGAATTTCCGACAGAAAGACATTATTGATCATGTATATTTTATTTTCTAAGTACTGGTCATGTTATATGTCATTATTCTATGGTTTCCTGATAATGAAATGCCTTGGCAAAGATCAGATTAGATTAAATATATTTGCTCTTGAATAGTTTCACCTTTGTGCACTAATAATAAACGACATCCTTCACGATTTGGCAATATTTCGTAAAGAATATGAATTGTCCTGTCATCAGAGAAATTTATTACAAAATAAGACCTAAATATTTCTCTGTTTAAAAAGCATATTTTATTCAAAACTTTCGACGCTGTACGTGTTGACTGGTGCAATCTATAATGAGGAAATTAAATCCTTCACATGCTTAAGCCAGTTTAATAAGGACGATTGAAATCTCATCATCTTCTCGTCTGAGGTCAAAGATTTCACGTAATCTTCGCCAAAAAAAATATCTAGGCTAACACAATCAGTTTAAGGTCTTGACAATTCTTGGAGGATTCACTCTTTCCCAGGTTATAAAGAGCTTTAACATAATAAGAACCTGCTGATATTTATGTAAGATATCATATCAGGCAGAAAGGTCTAGTAGACTATGTAAGTGATACATATCACATTCTTTTAAAGATATATAGCCTTTGGAATTCACATAATCTCTCAAAAGCCTGCAAGATGTACCTTAGTAACGATGATGTTCCGATAACTTCTCTCTGCTACGATGCAATAAATTGAAAAAAAAATTAAATGTAAAAGCATTGCGTCCTGTTATTAGATTACAATTTGGTTCGTAATTTCCTTCGCATGATTGCAAATCTAATTGCTTTGTTCCATTTGATTCGTTGTTCATCATCAGCAATTGAATTTGGTTTGTGTACTTATACGTCTCACCTATCCAGTTATAGAGGTTGAAGTAACGGTAACCTGCCCGGCAGTCTCGAACAAGCTCAGAATGAAACTAGATAAATCAAATTTTTCAACGTTCCTATAAGAATATAACATTGATTCTCTATTTCGAACAAAACTATAAATTGTTTCCATGGAATATGTGTTTTTCTAAGCATTAAGCAGAATACAGAAACTGCTAAAATACATCAAAATTCTATCTTTAAAAAAAAGCAAACAATTGAGTGGCATTCTTTCTTTGTTCTGTAGACTGCACGAACCATCTGAATGTTAATTTTATATCGTATTCTCGATATTCACAAATTGTCTGGGTTAATTTTATTCTCTAACATCGATATTCACAAATTGTCTGGGTTAACTTAGTTCCGTTGTTATGCAAGAGGTGTCTTATGTCACTAAACAAAAACCTTTTGATAATTTTAGCACGGTCTGAAAAAGTGAGAGGTATAGAATGCTGATATTGAAATTACAACCCCTCCCGTCTGGTCTTTACGTCTAGAGCTTCTCAAAAAAGTTTTATTTCATGATGATTATAAAGTTCCAGTCAAGTAAATCGACTGTTTATTAGCCTCGATATATATATATATATATATATATATATATATATATATATATATATATATATATATATATATATATATATATATATATATATATATATATATATATATATATACCCAGAAAGTAATTCACTGAATAATAATCGTAATGGGAAATAAATCAAAATAATCCTCCAGTGAAATTATGAATAAAACATTGTACTAACAATGTTGCGTTTTGGAGAATATTTTCCAGGACAGTTTAATACTAGATTACCAGGGATTTTGTAAATGATCGGAGACAAAAAGCTAGCACAGTTTCTTACAGTAACATGTAGCATCTGCTATATTGAACAACGGGAATCATTTTCGTTTCTAGTTCAATTTCCTATTACCAAAACTTGTTTTCAGTTACAGAAGCGAAAGCTCAAGCAAACATAAGGAGAGTCATTGCCACAACAAACATTTCATTTAGTTTCAAACATATTTCTTACAATTTTTTCAATGTATATTTCAAATATCAGTAAAACACAGCACCGAGCACTTGCGGGTTAAACGTGCATGTTCGTGAAACGACGCCGCATAATTGGTTCTATCACGCGACACCAGTAATGTACGGGTATCAGTAACCTGTGCTTGCTTCCTGTGACTTTCTCACATTTCTTTGCACAGCTTAGTGGCAAATTAAAATCAAAACATTTTAATGCCATTATCAATTCTATGCAAAATAAGCCGTAATAAATAGACTCCTCCATTAGTTGTATAAGATTGCAAAAGGAAAACTTGTTGAACTATATGAACATCATGAAAACTAACGACACAGTTTAGTCATAAAAAAATATAAATACAGATTAAGACATCACAACAAAGAAAGAGAGATAGATAGATCGTGTAAGTATAATAGCAAAGATGTAGGCTGAATTTGTACTTACGCAGCTTTTCATTAATTACCGTATTAGCTACTTTATATTTCCGAACTAACGTCAGCAATCATGCAATTAGAATCATTGTCCAAAGTTTGTAAGCCTATAGCCAGTCTATTCTCATGATAAATGACTACTATGGCATTTCGAAATCAGTGGCAGCGTTGCTAACTGCTACCATAATTTCCATTAAAAATTAGCTTTAATTTTTTTCATATATGCACTATTGTTCCATATATACCATACAATATTCTCTTTTAATACAAATTATTTTCATTGTTTTTTTTTCAGTAAAAGAAATGCATGTTAGGGTATTGTGTGGAATGTAGATCGTAAGTCCATGTCTAATATTGTCAGAAACCACATAAAGTAAAATTCTAATATTTTCCTGGCATATTTCAACCACGATATTAAACTTTACAAACTCTTTTTAATTGTAGACATTTATCATAATCAAGCCACTTACATCATTGACGTTTTCATTATCAAACGAATAAAAAATGATTTTCAGTTCAGAAAAACAGCATGACATTATCACCAACAACCGGATTCCTGGTTCATATTATTCCATAACTTCTTTTCAGTATTTATATCTGTTATGTGATAAATGAAAAATGGTTCATGTATCTTAAGATGGAGATAAATATATTCCACTGTTCAGTAGTTCAAGAAAAGTTTAAGTTTATTCCCGGAAAAAATTAAGCTGTTGTTTAGCTAGCTGAATGCTGAAAAAGTCCAAAAAGCTGAGGAATATATGAAACCCTCTGGTCAAGTCTAAATCTAAAGTCCTGTCTGCCTTATTCGTTCGTGGAAAATGCATGTCTTCCTTTTATTAAAGGTAGTCATTCAGTCAATTTCACTTGCTATGTTCTATGCTTTCAAGACATCACTTGATTGCTGAGTGTGAGAAACCTATTACTCTTTCATCAGTCTGCCACGATCAAGCACTAATTAAAACATTTAATGGATTAATGTGTTTGAAACTGACACACAAGGAACTTAGTCTGATGATTGAGATTTACAAGTTAGATAAATAAAATGGCATAGCATCATGATTGGCAGTGTACTTGATCAAATGTTAATTTAGAAAATTAATATTATATTGACATCATATTTATGATAAAGATGAGACGGGAGTTTTTTTTCCGTTAGGAACAATCAGAACAAATAATGCCGAATATTAGATAATACAATATCATGCTCACAATGAATATTGTTTAATACAATTTCATGTCCACCGTCAGTATTGTTTTATACAATAACATGTCTACAATGGAAATTGTTTAATACGATATAATATTCAAGGTGAATCCTGTTTAATATAATATCATGCCCATAATGAATACTATTTAATAAGATATAATTTCCATAGTTAATAATGGAAGACAATGATAAAATTCACAACAATAGTTCCAGACTCCTACTAAATTTATTTTAATAACACCCAGTTTGATGTCTTTCAGAGATAACAAACTTAAGTGTCTTGTATAGAGCCAGTCGTGTTACATTTCATGTGATCAAACTTTCTAAAATTATGATTAATAAATCGAATAATAGGTGAATGATAACCAGTGAAGGCAGCAAAAGTAACCATTCTTGTCTGCAAAAACGTCCATTCGTATCCATCATTCTATAAGATTATTATCACTTTAATATCTGAAGGATTGACTGTCTTATAAACAGCAATATCCGTGTTGCTTTACGATAAATATAATTATCAATGATGCTGTGAGATAAACACAAATATGAATTATGCTTTGCGATAAACAAAATCAGAAATGCTTCGCGATAAACACTCGATTCTTAGATGCTTTGCAATAAACACCAATATCTACGGTTGCTTTGGGATCGGTGATTCTTTGCGATATGCACGAATATCAACGATTATTTGCAATAAGCACCATTATCAGTGATGCTTTACGATAAACACAAATATAGGTGATGCTTTGCGGTAAAAACCAGTATTAGTGATGCTTTGCAACAAACACCAAATTAGTGATGCTTCCCGATAAACACCCATGCCAGTGTTGCTTTTCGGGAGAACATTACCTTTAACAAAAATTCTATCAATGTCGCTGTTTACAGTTGCTGTTGGAAAGAACTGATGGAAATTTTAAAATGTCACCATTTCTCTTTTTGGGGAGGGAAGAGCATGTCATTTAGTCGATTTAAAAATAGCTTTAAAGGTTATATATTTCTAGTATGACTAAAAAGTAATGTTTGCAGCTGGGATTTGCAAGTGAATGTTGTTGGGAAATTATTGGGTTGTTTGAAATCTATGACTATTGTTTTCTTGACCATCGACAGACAAATACCAACTACCCCTAACTGTCCCGTATTCTGGGATGTCCGTTACAAACTGAGAGTAATATAATTCAGATTATTTATAGATATGTTGGTCAATTGGTACCCGCACATACAAGAAATGAATTCAGTTAGTTCTAATTCTTACCTTTAAAATCAACATATTTATTTTATGTAACACTATTGTGCTATTAACGAAATAAGATTACTAAATTATTGAGTAGCATGTCCTTTTGTTATCTTATTAGTTCGATGTTACAAAACACGGTTGCACACTATATTATTTGTTGTATTGCTTCAGATCCGAATCCATTGTTGAAGCCTTTTGGGAATTAGGTTACCAATTGCTATACACTTCCTTAAAAGAGTCACGTGACATATGAGATGTTTAGGTAATCTTCGTTGAATTCCAAAATTGTTTTGAAAGAGTTTCTTAAGTTTGACACTGTTTAATGATACAACAATTTTGTAGTCATTGTAAGATCGTTGTCATTATAACCACTTGGATGTATTGTTATAGTCCTATTCTGTATTATGAAGCTAGCCAGAATTAATTCACGCAAGGGTTTTCAGCAGACAGTATTGATTGCATGCATATACTGATAACATGCGCATGATAATGTTTTGCCTGCGATGCAAGGGCCTCTCGAACTAAGATGCCGTGAAATTGTCTGCATTATTCTCAATAAGAGGAAATTAATGTTGACAGGCAGACTGCCACGATTATTCTCTTCTGATGTCTAAATATTTGCATGCCCCTCGCATTAATGTTATACCCTTTTTAATGAAACGATTGGATTTTTATGGGCTTACACGCGAAAATATACATAATTTTTTAAAATCTGGAATGTTTTTTGTTACAAGAAAAATTTAAATTATAATTTATTTACTTCTATGCCCAAGGCTTTTTGACTTAGATCATCTCGGTGTCTTTGTAATTTCTTAAAAACCTATGGGATGGATTTTTTGTCTGAAACTGAGCTATGTGGTGCTTTTTTAAAAATCAATTTTTAGTAAACTTATGCAACTTTTTTTGCCTGAGATTAAACTTGGGCAACAGTCTATGTCAGTCAGTACCCGTTTATTTCTTGACAAATATGTGACGAATAAAGTACGTATTTTGAGGCTTAAATTTTTTGAAACCAAGTATTTGTGTTTTCAACAAAATTCTTGACACATCTTACTTAAAAACCAACTGATTATCTTTCAGATACTCTAATGAAACTAAAATAAAAAGAGGAAAATAATTAAATAAAGTTGATATTTTGTATGTGCGTTTGAATCATATCATTTTTGGCATTATATCTCAATTATAGAAGTTGTTATCGTAATAAAAGTTTTGTAAATATATGTTAAAAACATATCTAATGTGGAGACATTTGAGGATTTCTTTTGTCTTCGTCGTCTCTGAGGGGTCTCTTTTCTCCGCAAGTGCCTGTGAATTGCATGTCTATAAATAGAGTTTAAAAAAGAATATTCCCAATTCCTTCCATTTTCATGATAGGAGAAAAGGTCATTCAGAAGATTTGAATTAACTGATTGCACTATGTGAAATGCTGTAAACTTACCTTTTCACTGCAAGCAAATTACGCGGTTACTCTTCGACGAACGTTTTCGCAGTGATATTGTTTGCGATCTGTCACTATTTCTTCAGCTAACTTCCTTTCTTTTATTTAAAATGGCACTCAGAGCTGCTTTATATTCAAATGCGATATTCCAATGAACTCGAAAGAGACAGCATAGGTAACAGTAGTGTTTTATTTGTTGGAGAAATTAATTTTGTTCATTGGTCCATTGCTAAAATAAATTGTATCTACCTTCCTTGCTTTCTGTTACATAATCCATAAACGCTCTCCAAGGAATATTCGACTAGAGCATAATGCTCAAGTTAACAGATTACAGAGAACGCTTTAATTTTTCTAACGCGTCCTCTATATTAGCTTTGCTTAGTTTGATACGGTTATCTTGGAACCATATTTATTTTTCAAAGCTGTTATGAATATCTATATCGTGTGTTTAACTTTGTCCATAAATATAGATTGTAACAATGATATATAAATAAAATATTACATAGCTATTCATTTCAATGATTTTATATTATATTTTAAGACAACGATCATTTGTAAGCAAAATGTTTACTTGGAAAGTAAATTTCAGTTTAGGAAATTGATTTGTACCTTGGAAAATATTCTACATGATATTTGTCAGGTATAATTTCCTTTAAGATGTTGCATGTTTTTTTTCAGGAAAGGTCATTGAGATAGAGGTCAATTGTGATGTATATAAGGATTTTTATACCAAAATTATTTATTCATGTTTTAACATTTATCTAATGGAATCAAAATTTTAGTTGTGTTCAGTAATAATTTGAGAGAATTTTTTAAAATTATTTATTGGAATTACAAAATGCTCATTGACTTTTCTGATAAATAAATCTTTTTGGAATTATTGTGAATTTATTCAAGGACATTATGGATTATATTATTATGATACATCAAGACGGTTTGCACATCATCACAGCTAAGACTATTTGCACATCAGCACATTCAATAATGGATTTCATTCGGAACATTATATACTTTTTGACTTTGACAAAACGTTTATTTGGGATTATTTTACAATGATATCAGTTACTTTTAAAGTTTTATTCATATTAATTAGAAAAAATTACTTGGTGAATTTACTAAACATTTTCGGTTGTATTCCAAAATGATGCCTAATCTATTGTGCTGATGTGCGAATAGTCTTGATGTAATTCCAAAAGAGCTACTAAATCTAAAGACTGTGCACTTTGTAATTCCAGTTAATAATTAAAATAAATTAACTCCTCCCGACAGAATTTAACACAACTATTTGTCTCCACTTAGACTGATATTTATAATAGGAAAAATATTTCATTAAATCATCCCTAATACAAACAAATCTAAGACGTAAAACACACGTTTTGGAGTCCAATATTCGTTCTAGGTCAATCCAACTTTTGTCCAAACAACAATCAGGAATTCGATCAGCCTTATTTTTCAAGAAAACACATGATCTTAAATTGTATTTCATGTACATATTTACTTCTATCCTGAACTTATGTAATGTGTTAACCAAAATGACACCATCTTAATGTACAAACCCAAAACTACAAATAAAATTAGTATTTCAGGTTATTTACTAAATGAACAATAATTAACCTGGAGACAATTCAATGCCTTAATAAAAAGTCCAAATAAAGAATAGTTTTAATCTCAATAATTTTCGAAACAAACATTAAGATTTATTATTTATAGACTTAAGACAAATGATAAAAGCTGCAATAATCAGCATTCAGATTTATTGAGATTTCTCAATTTATGGGTCAATCACTAGAATAAATGTGTGTGTTGGAGCGTGTGTTTGTATATGCATGCGATTTGGATTTATAATGTAGCTCTAAACATTTTTCAGTCATATCGTTACGATGTCTACAGTGGCATAATGCCGTAGACATGTAGCATCATGTCCTACACCAGGACGATCAGTCATAACACTAATCTCTTATGCTGAGCGACTAACGAGGCAACTGCTAGTACAATTTTTAAGACTTTGGTATGGCTAGACCGGGGTTCAAATCCGCGACCTCCCGCATCCGAGGCAGACTAGACCACTACAAAACAACTTGATTAATATCGAATTGTGGTAAAATTCACGGAAACAATTAAAACTGTTAGTAAAATGAAACCAAGACATTTGAGATATATTCCACACAAGTACACGAGAAATAAATTAGAAAATGAATTACCACTAATCGAGAACTGTTATTCAAGCCTCAGAAGTTTAGATATAATAGATGAAGTTCACAAGTATGACTAGATGTCATTAAAAATTTCAAAATGAACTTTCTTTGTGATCTTTGTGAATTTTATCTAAAGAAAAGGAATGTTGAAAAAATTGCATATTATCACATATTTATAGCTATGTACAGTTGTTTTTAGTAACAGAACTTGATCACAAATTACTGAGCTTTCAAACAACTTTTCTCGTAATGAAAGTAATCGCGGAACCTATCTTTTTATTTAACCAACTCTTATAATCTTAGATATGTTAGGTATCAAAAAATAGTTCCGCATACAACCATTATAAATTGTACTCTCCCGTTAAGTTGAATTTGCTCAAATTTCATATCACGTGATGACCGTACACTATATTTTTGAATCAGCACAATCAAATCTTAAAAATGCATTTATCAACCATGTCCAATTCTTTGTGTGTATGGGGTGTTGTCTGTAATATTTCGATCGATAGTATGCATACTCTGAGTAAGTCATATATAAAGTATAAGCAAAAATACAAGGTGTAACAAGTTATAAAATGAACGTCTGTCTCATAGTCTTAAGTCCTCATTTTGGGTGGAGATTTGTAGGGTGTCTACAATATTTGAAAGTTTAGTGTGTTAGTCCGAGGATGACCTGCTTAAAGGAAATTGTTTATTTCTTTGCCATACAAAAAAACGCTACAACCCTGATTGAAAAGTAGAATGCAATTGTTATTAAGCTTTTTAACTCTTTAACAAACGTATTTCCCTTCTTGGTTTTATTAGACGTTACATCTGTGAATGTGATACTAAGTGACTAAGTATGCCTAAATTGATTTTTAATCTAACTCTTTCAGTAGTAAATCAAATTTAATTGATTCTTTTTCTTCCTTGATGCATTTCGATGTTTATTAAATCTATATTTCGTTTCTAGCTTGTATATTTAATAAATTCACTTCATTTATGTGCCTTGACACTTTCTACGGCCTGTTTTTTTGTTTGTTTATAAAGTGAGATAGTCATACCTAATTAGTACATTCACAAAAAAATGATTAATGATTAAATTGCCCATTATATTTGAGAGTGCCTTATTTAACTGAGATAGATGACTCGTTAATAAAGTCAACACTTTTTCAAATCTTACTATGCAAAGTAATGAAAATGATCTTTGGAAAGAAAGAAAAGTAAATGCATCTGCAAGTACAACTAATCCATGGTTAGTACAAGTACTGCAAGTATAACTAATCCATGGTTAGTACAAGTACTGCAGGTACAACTAATCCATGGTTAGTACAAGTACTGCAAGTACAACTAATCCATGGTTAGTACAAGTACTGCAAGTACAACTAATCCATGGTTAGTACAAGTACTGCAAGTACAACTAATCCATGGTTAGTACAAGTACTGCAAGTACAACTAATCCATGGTTAGTACAAGTACTGCAAGTACAACTAATCCATGGTTAGTACAAGTACTGCAAGTACAACTAATCCATGGTTAGTGCAAGTACTGCAAGTACAACTAATCCATGGTTAGTACAAGTACTGCAAGTACAACTAATCCATGGTTAATACAAGTACTGCAAGTACAACTAATCCATGGTTAGTACAAGTCAAGTACGGTCAGTACTGCTAATCCATGGTGCCTGATTGTCGGAATCAGTCCGGTCACTGACAACAAAGAGAGCACAGATTAGTAGATGAATTAAATCCATAAGTAAACTGAAAATGAGTCGTCCACACATTTACAAAACCAAAACAGATTTATTTTTAAATTATCGATTTTGATATGTTTATTTCTTTTTGTCCAGCCCATCTTATTTGACAAGCACGATACAGATGTCTCTTTTTCGGCTGCATTGGCGTCGATGGCTTCTACAGTTGTTTGTTTTTCTTTGGGTTTTTTTTGGGGGGGGGTCTCAAGAGTTACTGATTAAAGTTTTTTCTACATACATTGCATACATACATGCATGCATACATACATACATACATACATACATACATACATACATACATACATACATACATACATACATACATACATACATACATACATACATACATACATACATACATACATACATACATACATACATACATACATACATGCATGCATGTATTCATGCATGCATGCATGCATACATACATACATACATAAATACATACATACATACATACATACATGCATACATACATACATACATACATACATACATACATACATACATACATACATACATACATACATACATACATACATACATACATACATACATACATACATACATACATACCACCTCCCATTGTTATACATATACTTTATCTTAGTATCCATCAGTGGCAATTATCCGGGATATAAAGCTTGCAGGAAAGAGTGTACTATATGGTCCGCAATATGAAGCACGTAATCCACGCAACGATGCAGTTAATATAGTAAACCTACCTACCTACCTACCTACCTACCTACCTACCTACCTTCCTACCTACCTGCATGCATGCATGTTTTTCTTTGGGTTTTTTTTTTGGGGGGGGTTCTCAAGAGTTACTGATTAAAGTTTTTTCTACATACATTGCATACATACATGCATGCATACATACATACATACATACATACATACATACATACATACATACATACATACATACATACATACATACATACATACATACATACATACATACATACCACCTACAATTGTGATACTTATACTTTATCTTAGTATTCATCAGTGGCAATTATCCGGGATATAAAGCTAGAAGGAAAGAGTGTACTATATGGTCCGCAATATTAAGCGCGTAATCCACAGAAACGATGTAGTTAATTTAGTCAACAAAAGATAAGTTCTATGCTGTTTTGCTGGTTTCTTGCATAAAAATTTTGTTGATCCATTTATAATAGATCCATTTTCAAACAGGTAGTTTTTTTGTTATGATTTTGTTTTTCTCCTTTAGTTTGGACCTTTTATATTTTGTGGGTGTTTTTTGTGCCAAAATGTAAATATATATCGTTGAACACTATACGCACTTGTCCATGCGTATGTAGATTATGATATCCTGAGGAAGATCTTGTTTTGTGTTGAAACGCACGGACGCTTTGCTTTTTCCTGTGCATACATTATATATATATATATATATATATATATATATATATATATATATATATATATATATATATATATATATATATATATATATATATATATATATATATATATATAAAGAATGCAAATCATATGGCGAATAACAACCCTTTCAAGCGTACTGGATCCACCAAGGGATCACGCGTGTCAGGGATTGATTAAAATAGATGCAATAAACTGACGATGAACAGTACCAAACTAATAACTAACTAGCCTAAGCGCTTTCGACTCGTAATGAATCTTTATCAAAGGCAAATACAAAACATATATACGACAAACAAATAAACACAAAAACGTTGTAGAGGTTTACAAACACAACGTTTTTGTGTTTAACGTAGAAAAGTTCGCGGTTACAAATACATTCAAAAGTAATTTTCGTCGGTTACTGTTCATTTGTTTAAAACATTTTGTTTCTTTATTTTGCTACGTTTACAAATTGTATCATTGGACCTTTTCAGTGGCCTTGTACCCCTAAAGTATTGCTCTCATAACCAAAATCAATTATTTCTTGGATGGAACTATTAAATTCAGAAATATGATGATAGTATAGATCTTGGTATAATAGTTCTACTCCCTATATCGTACATGTTTTCCTGCACGCATCGGGTACATTGACATTGGCAACATAAATCTCCCATGTTTATTAATAACATTTTAGAGTCGACACCAACTATAAGTGCCAAAACCTCATTTTATTTATATATAGTAGGTAGCTTGTGTTACAAGACTTCTACTGACCGGGTTCAGATCTCACTCAAATTCCCAAAATCCCTCACCAAATTGACTTTTCATTATTTTGCTTAAGATACTTCAAACGTTATCAATATTTCTGTCCAAGGTTGAGACACTTAATGGGTACAAAATCACTGTTGAGTTTATAATTTAACACACTGGAAAGTTTTCGACCTTGAAAAATATAGTCTAGCGATTCATCAAATCTGAGGAGCTCCTCACATTTTTTTCTCATGGATAAGGCAAGATTCCTTAAGAAAAAGATGTTATGAATGTATTTTATGCTAAATGTTCTCTGAAAACAAAAATTATTGTTGCTAACCAATCAATAAGAAAGATAGTCAAACATTTTAATTTCAGGGAGAAATACCGATTTGTTCAGCGAAACTGGGGCCAGCACATTGGGCAAATCCCTTCAGGCTTTACTATTACAATCGCCCCAAAAGGCCTTACTGTTACAATCATCCCACCAGCCTTTACTATTAGAATCGTACATTAAAATTGATTCGTCATATCCCACTAGGCTTTACTATTAGAATCGTCCCACCAGCCTTTACTATTACAATCGTACATTAAAATTGATTCGTCATATCCCACTAGGCTTTACTATTAGAATCGTCCCACCAGCCTTTACTAGTACAATAGTACATTAAAATTGATTGGTCATATCCAACTAGGCTTTACTATTACAATCGTACATTAAAATTGATTCGTCATATCCCACTAGGCTTTACTCTTAGAATCGTCCCACCAGGCTTTACTATAACAATAGTACATATCGTACTTTTTTAAAACGATATTTCAGACTGGTTTAGTTACATATAACTACATCAGTATAAGAATATCGTGTCATGTAACGGCTGTGAATGAAACGTAAATGTTTGCATCATTGATTTAAATTATACTTTGTTTATCTATGAGCAGCAGATTGAGTTTCATCAAACTGATCTTTAGAAAACACTTACATCCAAATAAAGATGGTTGCTGCCCAGGAGGATAGAATTACTTAATTTTCAGTATTTACTTCTACACATGTGTCCAATACAACCATTTAGCTCGAGAAACATTTTTAAAAGCACACGACTGATGAACTATTTGGTAAGATTAGATTGTATCGCAAAGAATGTTTCCTCGAAAGGTCGATATTTGTTGTCCAGACCGAGAAATAAATTTCGTGACTAACCAATGACTCTTGCAACATGATAACAATTGTTGTCAAATTAGTAATAATCACAATTTTGCCTGCCTCATACCAACTTATTATCATATTCCTGAAAATGTGAACTTGATGGAATTTATTTATGTACCAATATAATTTACAAGGTGTTCTACATTTTTTAATTTAAAAAAGTCTGAACGTGAGACACGTTAGTGTCATGCGTTATTACTAAGTCTAATGGTAAATAATAAATTATCTCATTGGGATGGTGGTGGTTTTATTCTGTTTTGCAGAGATTCGAACAAAGTGCATATATATCACAAAAGAGTGTTTAATGGCGATACCATCTCAAACACGTATATATTATGAAATCATATTTGTGATCATAATAAATGAACCATGTTCCTTTAGGAGGATACACTCGTGCTTGTAGCCACGACAGCTTAGTCGAGGATTTGACACCCTCCTACGCCAGTACGAATCGGCTTCCTATTTTTGTACTTGAGAAGGAGCACTTAGCAGCACAATAATGTTACAATGAAGCAGTTACACCTGATGCAACCGGGTGTCATTAGATGTCTTAAGCAGTTGGCAGCAGCGGGGCTGGATTAAGGCGCTGGGCAGCAGAACTGCACTAGATGGGTAGCGAGCACACTTGTAATGTCATGTCTAGTGCTCTTGTAATGAATATCTCGTGTCAACCGCTTTAAGCAGGATAGTGCACGAAGTCAGGACAAAGATGTAGTGCTGTTTGATCGATGTTACACTGCTGCTAGAAGGTATCACATGTGGTTTTATCTTAAATCTCCTTACGTTTATTCTTTGGAAGCAATAAGCCACTCATACAAGCTTTCTATGAACAACGCAGTATCCTGTCTAATGATATTGACTATTAGTCGCAAGACATATTCTGAGAAAAATGTTAACCAGTCAATAAATACAAGGTGAATGCCAATCCTAAATTCCATATCGATAAATGAGAGTAATTTCCTTACAAAAACAATGTACTCATTTGTGTGTGCTGTGTTCAATATTAGATTATCAAGTTCATTTTTAGTAATTGGGTTCTAATGGTCTCTCTACAATTGGAAATAACAATAAATTCCTAGCAAGCTTCGCTTTCGGAAAGAACTTTTATAGTATTGAGTAACATCTATTATCGTGGACCAAATGACAATAAGACAAATAAAAACAAAGAAATAAAAACACAATATAATATTGTTTCCGGTCGTAAATGTCCAGTTTGCGATGATCCAAAGTTAAATATTTCTTTGCAGGTAGAATGACCAAGAAACTAAGGACAACATTTTAAACAAAACCAAGAACATGAATATTTGCCAAACAAATACTTTCAGGAAAATAGTGAAAAGATATATGAAAAATTAGCAATATATAGCAGCATTTCATCTGCGTAAGTAGTGTTTTTACATGGAAACTCGATGTCTGTAATTTTACAAAAATGCCACTTCCCAGGTTGGAAGGAATATAAATTTCATCTTTCTTTCTTTATTTACCTATATATGTACGTCTATTTCATACATACATGTATATACCTGAACAACACTTACGGTATGGATTGCATAGTATATACTCTTAAATTAGTCGTAAGACATTTAGAAGTGTTTGATTACGACAGCGATATAAATAGCCTTAAATCTCACACTGATCGATTATTAAATATTATCATGGACATCAGTGGTGCTAGCACTTGTTTTATATAAAATGTGAAATGAGTACGCAATGCCGAGTTCTGTCAATTCATGATCTATTTCCTATCAGTCTGAATGTCAAGAGAAATCTTGTCGGTTCACGGCACTTTGGTGTCTGAATGTCAAGAGAAATTTTGTCGGTACACGGCACTTTGGTGTCTGCATGTCAAGAGAAATCTTGTCGGTACGCGGAACTTTAGTGTCTGAATGTCAAGAAAAATCTTGTCGGTACACGGCGCTTTGGTGTCTGAATGTCATTCTCTATATACCATTATAGTCTTTTTTAAATTATGTATTTAGGATATGTGATAATTTTATCAACATGTATGGCGGATTTACTAATCCCATGAGAGATGAAAGGAAACTTATAGATTCCTTGAAATCTATTCGATTTCAATATTGGTGCAAAAAAGGTCAATATTTTTTGTAAACACATAAGATCAATTCTATCAGAGAATTTATAACAATATTGATCCAAGTAATATTTTGCGTGTTTTGGAAATATTTCGACGTAAGTTGTGTAATAATGGTCGTTTGAGACCACCCTTACCTAACACATATCTCTTGTTCTCTATAATATTTCACTACTGGATATATTTATCCATGCGTGCATCCGCGTGGAGGCTTCGTTTGGCAAGCCGGCATAAGTCTTTGAGAAAGCCGCAGGAGGGGTTCACGAGTTGTGTGATGTCAAGCATGGTCGCAATATTTAACTACAACGTTTCCGCGTGGGGGAAGCACTGCCGTGAGATATTGTCTGACAAATTTTATTCGATTTTTACTGAATTTAAATCAGTTACCATTTTTGAAACCCGTGACTGTGAGTGGAATGGTCTTGAGTTTTCCGTCGCAACAGCATCTACTCGAACTCCGACATTGTGATGACAATGGCCATAATATGAGTACAGCTTGGTCATTGTGCTTGGTCATTTTGCTTGGTCATTTTGCTTGGTCATTGTGCTTGGTCATTTTGCTCTCTAATAGCTTTGGGCGGTCGCGAGATTTTTCTAATAGACAAATATTCGGGAATAAAACAGAAATTAAATTACTTTACAGGTGTATGACCGATTCTGATTTTTGCAATGACAACCTCCTCCCTACGAATAGTTCTGTAGGAAGGAGTCCATTCTCCCAAGATTGGTTTGATGGCATGAAGTTTGTTATTGATTGCATCATCCCATGATACCTGCCACTTTCGACGTAGATACTTTTTGATACAAGGTTTACAATCAGAATATGGTAATTTAAAATCCGATGGTTCTAAAGATAGGGCCATCTTAGCAGCCCGGTCTGCTTCTTCGTTACCTCTAATACCAATATGGATAGGTAGCCAACAGTATACTATATTGCATGAGGCACTAAGCTCAGAGTTTTTGATCAGAACATTCACCAATAGTGGATTATCAAGTTTGATATTGTGTAGCGCCTGAAGCACTGATAATGAGTCACAGAAGATAATACTATTTAGAATGTGTTTAGATTCGATAAATGTCATAGCAAGGTCTATTGCCCTGATTTCCGCTGAAAATATGGATGCATCATTTGGCAAACGCTCTTTGGTTATGTGTTTGCCACTGACGAAGGCTGCAGCAGCCTTATCAGCAACCTTTGATCCATCAGTATAAAATCTAGCATAATGTGTAAAGTCATTGAGAAGATCATGATAAGAGTTCAAGAATAGGATAGGGTTTGTCTCAGATTTCTTCCGATTGTGTAACGTAAAAATCACTTGGGATTGCTTAATGAGCCAAGGTGGTGTTTTCGAGACAAATGTTTTCTGGATTGAAGATAGATTACATTTGATTTGGTCAAAGCAGGATGATATTCTAATACCAAATGAAGGTATAGCATTTGGTTTATTTACGTATAAAGCTTTGTAATTTGGATGAAAAACGGCCGAAAAAGCAGGGTTCAGAGGGTTGGATCATAACTTAAGAGCATAATGTGCAGAAAGCATTTCTCTCCGATGCGATAAAGGTGGTTCATTCGCTTCCGAGAGAAGGCTTTCACACGGAGATTACCCACTCACACATACTAAAAGGTGAAGATCCACCAGAGTGCGTTCCTTGCAATGTAATTTTTACTGTTAAACACTTTATGACCACGTGTACCGACCTGCAGCCTACGCGTGATAAATACTATAATGTACACGACATGCAGGAATTTTTTGATACTATTCAAATCACTAGTAGTTTAGATTTCCTAAAGAAAGTAAATCTTTATTTTAAACTGTAACTTGTATGACCTTATTCAAACTAATTTTTAACTAATGCAAATACCAACTATTATTTACATCTTTTCATCAAGATACATTATTTACATTTCCCGTTGATCGGGAACCAACATCTTTAACTGTTACCAACATTTGCTATTTTATATTTAACTACTATGGTTTTTTTTACTATATCGCTGGTCGATATTGAACCTTTCTTTTTACACCCATGATCTACTGTATGGCGCTAAATAGCCTAAAAGTGCTGGTGCGCCGTTAAAATTAAATTAATTAATCAATCAATCAACTTTACCGGTGCTAGCAGGCATACTTGATAATATCAAAATGACTCCGATAACAATTCCGTAGTCTAAATTCTCTCCATACCAAGGCCAACTGTTGACCCTGCGGCAAGCCAAAAAACATCATCCACGAGAACACACATCCGTTTGCATTTCGTGAGAGCAACGTTTTCTAGGTGATTTCATTCCGTAGTTCTTGTTCCCTTAAGAGTACTTTTTTTGCGTCGGTAACTTTGATAGTTCGCTACAGATCTTCTATTAATGCTGTAATTTTAAAATAACAAGATGCCCTTGTTCGGGTACCAGACGCACACGCATTTCCTAACAATTCATATTCTTTACTGACACAACTGCAATGTAATTATAAAATACATCTTTAATATGTCTTTGGGGGGGGCTTGCTATCATGTTCACCTATAGGAGTCACAGTACTAATTCAACTCCCATAGTAAACGTATGGAAACACCATCATATTTAAAATTCAATAACTTAAAATTTCTGGGTACTGATGATCAGACCTATATTTCTCCATGCACAACTATCCTTGGTGCAAGCTTTTGTGTGGAGAACACCATATGAGCCGCCGCATTTTCTTGACCTACATGTGCATGAAGTCCATGTTATTGATTCAGCACCAAGCAAATCAAGTGCTACTTTCATTATTGAGTAATCCTAAGTCAAGTCTTTAAAAATACTAAAATTGCATCAATAGAAATTTGTCTATATTTTTTTTTAAAAATTACACCTAGGATAAGCTTTCAAAAGACATTTTTACTAAAATTTTACTTTTCATTATTAACCAATTATGGACCACCAAACCCGTATATACTCTATTATTTCTTCACCCATTTCTAGACTGGTTCACAGTTCTTCCATAGAATTAGTACCGTGTGTCCTAGAACCACAATGATTTCGCCGTTGATTGGTGCCAGCAACAATGATGCTTGTTTTCGCCCAATAACTGTAATGCGGACAAGTGCATCCTTATGGACTACCTGTCAGGATCTTTCTCTTCTTACCTGAGGTAATGAGGGTTCTACATAATCAAGAATGAATTTTATTGGGGTTGGATTTGTTGGTGAATTCCACTTCATCATTTGCAGAAATAATATCTAGTAGTTTTCATAGTGGTGCAGTCTGTGACCGGGTGTTTTCGGATGCTAATGTAATGATTGCAAGTTAGCTAGTCGTTGGTATTGAAACATACAGTGACTTGGAAAGGTTGATTTCTATTCAACTCTTGATATAAATATAAGGGTCTGGTAATATCGTTTTTATTGGTCTACAAGCTATACAACAGAGCGAAAAGCAAGACGTTTAATAACATTTAACAAATAATTTATATCCCCAGAATATAAAGTGAAAATTAAAAAAACCCACAGTATTGAGAATTAAATCCCGAAACGTTCTATTACAAATCCAAAAAATATAGAGTAAAATGAATGTAGTATTCCGAATGAACTTGTGTGGTGTCCGAATGATTTCCAATCTTTATAATGCTAATGTAACAATATTGTCTCTAAATGAATACACAAAAACCCAAATGAGAGATTTAGTCTGAAAGTGTTAATGTCCACTTTGTAATTGTATTGAGTAATTTAAATAAATAAATCCTCTCAAATATTAATTGAATGAATGAAAATTGTCTCCTCTAAAGACTGATGTTAAAAATAAATTTTTACGTTTACTTCAAATTTGTATATAGACTGTCACCTAACTTGTAACATAACAAAATGTCTATGAGTATGGTAATTTACAACGGAATTTCCCATCAAACTATAAAAAAGAAATTGTTGCTAGAAAAGCCGAAGGTCAGAATCAAAGGCAATATCCCAACTCAAACCTAGTAAACATGTTTACCCTTGAGGATATTAGGGAAGTAGCCCCAAACTCATACCCTTTGTTTTGAACAAAGGTCAATCACGCAATACAAATTAAATATACCTAACATATAACCTGGGGTAAAAGACAGCACATAATACAAATTAAATACACATAACACGCACCATTAATGGCCAGTGGTAGTAGTATAAATCTACAGCCCCGGGAACGTCAAGTTGCTAACCACTATGTAAATAATCGACAACTTTACGTGGTGGTGAAAATCCGTACGAGTCAAAAAACGAAAGATGAGCCGCGTGATCTCGTCTGCAACCCAATGAACCCAAGATAATGATTCAAGTTTCCCATTTGAGGGGAATAAATGACTCAAGATCAGCACGCATAAAGACGCCACAGAGTAGATGGCTTTTTTCATCATGAAAAGATCAAGAGATCAACGGACGGGTTTCGGCGACGCCCAATGGCGAGGCCACAACCGAAAACCTTTGCTTGAGGATATTTTGCTACTTTTTCCAGGTGATCAAGGACCTTCTCCTTTTCTATTCATCTATGAGACACTATACGACCTCAAGACATCATGCGTCCATGAAAAGCTCGTCCTCCCATCGCCCTTTTCATAATGATCCTGGAAGCGGTCTGGAGGTACCAAACACATCCATTATTGCAACTACCGTGTGTGGGGGGTGGGGTGGGGTGAGGTGCAGCACCTACATAGCTAGAACCGCAGAATTAACTTGAAATATTCCACCTCTCTTTGCCTTTGCACCACTTTTGGTTTTGATGACTTTAATGTTACCAAAATTTCCTACTCTCGAATCTAATCTCTTGAACGTGGTTGTGTTTGAGTTAGCCACAAGGATTCATGTCAGTTAGCCTTGTCGGATTACGTCTCAGTGTGAGTCTGCAATCGTTTGTAAGTGCACGTTTTTATTTTCGCATGAGGGTTTTCACTAAGACTAACCCTGTGTGTTGTACAACTAGAAGCTTTCGAAACCTAGGAAAAAGTTATGTAGAGGAGCGTCAATAACCCTCATTCGACCACCTCTGTTCTCCAACAGCAGATGTTTGTCAGGGCGGCAACACCGCGTTTGCAATTGGCACCAGGTGCATTTACATATGGATCAAAGTTCAAATTGATCGCTGATTGTTTGAGCGAATTCACAGCGTTCTAACAAAGAGTAATAAATGGGGTAAAATGTAGAGTATATTTTTTACGGGAAATCAGCAGACTCGTGTAAATGTAAATATACGACCATAGCTTGTAATATGCACGACCGACTTGATTGTTTTCGAAATCGAGCAAACTTTATCGACGGGTTCCTGATGACCATTTGACTTCTGACAAATTTCAACCCCTTCTAACTTGTCATATGTCATCACACTACGGGCTTGCCCATCCTCCGATCTATTCAGATTTTAAACACCACGAACACGAGTTTTAGAGCGCTTAGACCATGATTGGGTGCTTATTTGCGTGCGTGACTGTGTGTTTGTTTGATTTAGATTTTGAACGTAGCTTTAGAAAAAACAACTTTCAGTCTTATTGCTACGATATCTGCACTGTGGCATTTTATAGTGATATTTTGTCCAGGAGCATATGCCACAGCCATGTAGCATCATGTCGCACCAGTCGCATTATCTTGACACAGGCCGACCAGTCCTATCACTAACGTCTTAATGCTGAGCGCCAAGAGAGGCAGCTGCTAGTACCATTTATATAAGTCTCTGGCATGACTCTCCATCAGGGGATCGAACCCGTTAAATACCACAACAGAGTCGGACACTCTAACCATATATGTACCGGAGTAGTATTTATTTGCTAATTAAACAGTCCCTGAACAGTGCTTGGCAGCGAGTTTTTGGTGGAAAGATAGCGATTATGCATCTGCAGACTTCATACACGACAACAAAAGTTATTCTGTAGTCAATGATGAGGTAAGCAAGGTTAATATTGACAACGTCAAATATATGACTGGCGTTCTCAGTATGGGTTAAATGACTGTTTGGCCCCGACAATAACACTGCGAATATCTGCACAAAATTCAAAATATTTGACTGTAAGGGATCTTACACCAAAACATGAATGAGTCTTTTCGATGTTTCACTTGTCAGTGCTCGAATCCACCGCTGAAATTATTATTGGCGCAAATCGGGGTGCCACAGTACCAGATCTGGCATCCATACTAGCAGGATGTGGGTCCATAAAAACAGCCTGTGTAAAATGATTATTCCTTATTATTAAAGTTTATTCTTGGTATAATTTACATGATTGGCTGTATCCTAGATAAATTTCATAATTGGGCCAAATAATTTCTAGCAATATTCGCTGTACCAGGTGATTTCAAGAATTGTTGAGCCAACGTTCAAGTTGTCGTGAATTGATTCCATTTCTTTTCCGCTTGTGATATATATGGAATCTATCTTGGGATTTTGACCGAGACAAGGAAATCGCAGTCAAGGGGTTACATTATTTGTCTCCCCACGAGGCTTGTCCGAGTGGGGAGACATATAAAGTAACCCCACGCCTGGGATTTCCTTGTCTCGGTCAAAATCCCAACGTAGAGTATTTTTATACCCAATATTGTCATTTAAAATAAGAAATATTATCATTATTTGAGCAGTCTAGTTCACGCGCAAATGTTTACATGCGGTGCATTATTACAAATATGTTAATGAGGACTGTTGCGTGGTGTGTTAACCTAAGTATGCAGTGTTTATGCTTGAACCAACAAAAAAAAAACATGAAAAAAAAATAAACGTTACATAGTTTTCAGGTATTATTAAAATTTATATATGGATGTTGTATGACATAAACCACAAATGATGAATATTTCTTACAAAAACGGTTTCATTTTCATCAGTTCCAATTTTGAAAAGTTATATTGTAAATAATGAAACGATGCAGGGAAATTAGTTCTACTGTAGTTATTCTTAGTACAAACTATAACGAAGAGTTACATCATATTTGTGATCATGATAAATGAACCATGTTCCTTTAGGAGGATACACTCGTGCTTGTAGCCACGACAGCTTAGTCGAGGGTTTGATACCCTCCTACGCCAGTACGAATTGGCTTCCTATTTTTGTACTTGAGAAAGAGCACTTAGCAGCACAATAATGTTACATTAGATTATTCATGGGTAATTGGATATCTGTGTCACTTTCGTATATAACTCTCCTTTTCTTTGGAGGAGGTGAAATTGTTGTGATATACTTGTGACATACTTGTGTTATCCTTAATATTGATTGTAAAATCACCCCGTGAACTAAAAGACCCTCCATATACGAACCCCTGCGGATAACCATGTGCTAAACATTCAAGTTCACGGATTCTTTGAATATTTATTTTTCTGCCTTGGAAATATGGCAAGTGCTACAGTGAAATTTGCTTATGGATTAATGTGTTGACAGATGAATGATCCCTTCTGGCTGGTAAGTGCATTATTTGTCATTAAATATTGTAGGTAATTTTTTATTCAGCTGGGCACAATAGAGATGCTTAACAAAATTAGAATAAAGCATGTTTGACTGTTACTGAATGTTCTGCAGTTGCTATGAGAGTTGAGAGGCTATGACGCATATAGTTTTATAGTATATATAGATAGATCGTTTTTTCTGTCATAGTTCAGTTCATACAGCATTGAGAATTTTATCCGATCTTTAGCTCTATCAATTTTCAGGTCAGCGTCGTTAAATGTAGCTAACAGTATATAATTTGTTTCACATGAAGTGTTTCAAATTAGCTACATAGCTTTAACTATATTTAATGACGCTGACTTGAAAATGTACTGATCAAGGCCTGTATATAGAATAAAATTGACTATGCTGTGTGGAACAAATTGGCAACATACCAAAACGCTCAACATCGTATGGTGGGTTTTAAAAGATGGATTTACCTTAGGTTGCATTGCTTTTGTTATATAGTTGTTGTTGTTGTTGTATGAGACTAGAAAAACAACATCAGGCACAGCAGAAGACAACAAGGTTAACTTTTTTAAAAGTAGTTCTGATCGCATGGACAACTAGACTCAGACAACTGGTCTGAGAAGACTATATTGAGACTAGAAAAGTGCGTTTAGCAGAACATCTAGTTTTCTCTATCACATGGGTGAAAAATAGTGTGCTGTTGAACAATGTCATGATGCCGTTGTTCTCAAGCACAAGTTTTCCCTCAGTATGAAATAAAATTTCACACGGAAGAAAAAGATACAGACGTGCCCTGCTCTTGTAATTAAGTTTTATATATATTTGGTCTTTAATTGTATAGGAACTATACTGGATGCTGCGAGCTACCATCATAGGTGTGCCCATTACAAGTGCATGATCGGGTAAATCTTATAATTTTCAAGTTTCGTCAAATACCATTTACGTCTCGTCCACAATCATAATCCGCTTCCCATTGCCAAATCTGCAAAAATAGCTTAGTTTGAACCAGACGTGGTTGAGAGGGTTTATAGATGATTTTACCAACAGGGACTGGCATTGATGCCGTTGATTATAGTGTAAATAGCTTTTGTTGTTGAGCCACTAATCGCCCTATTGGATCTCGAAGTTTTTCAACCGAGCCTAAGCAGCGCTTTTGATGCTATCGCCGACATTTATTGCAAATTCTTTGACAATCAGTTTATCGAGAACCTTTAAGGCATGTGTGGACAATAGCCGGACAACATCACCAAGACGAATGTCGAGTTATCATTACGCGCAAATATTACACGTCCATGTATGCCTATCAATGTATCAAAATTCATGTCGATCGACCATGCACAGTTGCATCGTCAAAGTTTCCCAGCCGAAAGCCAACGAGTGCCCTGTCTAGTCAACAAATGTGAAATGAAGATGCGTATCCTGGGGGTTGTGGGATGGAAACTATATGATGCAATGACGCACAATCGATCTCACGTTAACAGTCGCATTTTATGATTCAAGGAAAGTAGCGTTTTCCTGGATCCTACCTATCGAATGAACAGCACACCAAATGAATTCGGAAACATGGAACCAATTTCATCAGATCCACATTTCGGTAGTCAAAGCCTCTACTCACTCAGTGTTTCCATCGATATATTTACGAGCCCGAACTGATATGCCCGAGGAATCCGATGCGTTACAATTTGGTGCCATATTACTAACAAGCACGTGACTTCTCTGAGGTCCAACAGTCAAGTATGGGACGTCATCCGGAAAGATCCACCTCTTGCTGTCTAACGGAGACAAACTTAGCTTTTACAATGGTACACCCTTTTTATCTTGCCTATACCGGATAAGGATGTCCGCATGTTCTAACTCGTGTCTCCCACAAAACAGTCCAAAGATATGTCGGGCCTGATGTCATTTGTGCAACTACCCTAGGGAATGCCTGTCGCCTTCTTAATAATTTTCCTGATCCAGCCATGATTAAATACATTTTGGTGTGCAGTCCCCCGTATACTTCAATAGGCTTACCTGCATATTTTATCTGTTTGTATCTCTTGCTGTGTACTGCAATGAGGCCGCCATCAATTAATTTTTCTCGACTCAATTGCTGGATCGGCAATCGATCGGTGAAGATATTTTTTTATCGATGTCAAGATCAATACGGTAACATTCTCGAGACGCAGTATTATATGAGTCATGAGCGGATTGTATGCTTGGGCGTATCGGTGACTCGACATGGATATACCTCTAAGATATGCCAAGTTCCATTAAATATATGTTGTTTAATGCCTGTCGGCAGCTCCAACTCTACGTGGCAATGAACGGAAATGTGCTGATTATGCAAATAACACACATATGGGTATCACGGTACGCCTCAAAGACATCAGATAGCAAGAGCATTTCCGTACGCATATAAAGATCATGATAGTCACAGAGATTTCGACAACCATGCGTATGTATTCGTTATCATAAATACCTTCTCAATACAGCGATAAATACAAAGCCTAAGTTGGTGGCAAATGAGTTCCCGTGAAAGCTTCCTTTTCACGTAAGCAAGGCGAACGTTTCAAACTCATCACGGGAATCGCCACAGTACCAATGACTATTGGTAAAGTGATCGTTACCATTCTGTTTGGTTGTCAACAAGTCAATATACTGTAGCTGGCCCAGACGGATTGTCGTGTATTTTTTCCGTATTGTTAGAAATAACACGTATGGTCGTGTGTGATGCTTTCGTGACCCTTTGCATTAACAAGTAGCCATAATACCAGCTAAGAGTATCAAACTCAATTGGAATTCTTATTTTATGTGTGCTAATTAACAAATTTTAAGTTGCTTGCGCCGTCTGCGATTCCTTGATACGCGTCTACCACTCATCAAGCACTTTCATTGGTGTACGACTAAAAGCAACTTCAAAGATCCATAATGAATCTTAATGATAATCATAATGAATAATGAATCATCGGGAGAAAACGCATGTTTGTTATAATAATGTTTACGAGTGTGAAAACCTTCCGCTGTATCCAGTCGCTATAACCTGCAGCGATTTAGTAAACACATTAACTGAATCCTTGCCACTGTGGCACGTTGGCGACTCAGTTGTTCTATCACAATTGACAACATTGCACCAAAATCCGCAACTTCCTTTGTATATAATTTAGAGAATCGTCCAATGGAACATTCAAGCATTCGATAATAAATAAAATATGATACTTTCATCTTCCATTGTATCACGCTGATTCTCAAATTTTATTCTTGCTGTGTTCTGGTATGATTATATGCTGTGGTTTGTCACTGCTTCTGTCGAAGTAAAAGTCAAGATCGTCAAGGAACGGTTGCGTGTTGAATTCATTTAGGCAGCGTTGATATTAAAATCTTCTTTCATGGTATTTGCTTTGCCGACAAGCCATATGGGGAGAATATTATATTCACACATATAATATTCATGTTGGTCAATATTAATTTATCAATTCTAAATCTTATATACGTGAGAACTTTGAACACTCAAATCGGATAAAAGCTTTTTTAAGTTTTGTTCCAAGATAAAAAAATGCGATATTAGGGTTGAATTATTCAGACATATTACCAAACTTGAGTTAACACCGGTGTTTATTTGTATTTTCTAGCTGGTCTGTATGATCGCTGGCTGGATGCATTGGAAATAAACTCGCCCATTCAAAACATCGGTTGTCATAGTTTTTACACATGTATTTCTGCCCACGGTGTAATACACTGTGGTCCTGGAATATAACCTACCCGTGAACAGGCTTTAAAGGGGAAGCATGAAGCTGTACTTCTAAATATCTGGAGGGCACCCATCATATACCTCGTCTTTGATCTTTGCATAAAATTGGGTGATTTCATCACTAATGGACTTTGTGTCTCTATAGCTTAACGTTAAACAGGCAACCACTATCAATCCACTGCTATGACGTTATACTTAGTGCAGGCACTCATTTGGTTCAGTAGCCTGGTATAGCTGAGAAAAAGGTCCACCTTGAATCCGGACTGTAATCCATTTTCGACACGCTGATATAATTTCCAAACGCTTATCAGAGAGAAGCTTCAAGGCGTCTCTGCTTGGCTTGTATACACTTCGAATGATAACTCGTCAATCACGAGCACTTACGTAACTTAAATACTGGAATTTTGATTATTTAAGGACCATGCACAATAGCGTCGTCACCAATAGTGCGTACAATACGGCGACGGTTGTATTCATCAGCGTAAAAACGTGCAATGTCATCTGCTTAGCCTGTTTAGGAATCTTAATACGTAAATGTGCTGATATTACGGAGATGCAGCGCAAGCGGACGTGGTTGCTCTGGAATAAGTCCTAATAATGCAATAAACCTGTCTATACCGTTCATTTCGGTACCCTTATTTCACGTTCTCGAGCTGATCCTTTGAGTTCGTAAACATTTTCTGTTGCAATCGTTAGTAGTTTATCTAGTGCAAGGCTGTCTGACAACTATATGTGGTTCATCTACGAGTCCTGTCTGACTTTCTTATATCGCATTATATATTTAGTCGACACTCTTGCTCAAATTGCTTAAGTTAATTTACCGTTGGAATGTCCGCAAATAAGGAAACATCTTTGTTTAATTGCCTATTTACCAAGAACGTTTTTTTCTTTATAAATAGCAATCGCTTTTATCCATGACAATATCATAGGCGATTCCTGAATGGTGTCATCGGTCGATTCCTTCGTGTTCGCGTTGGTAATTCTACAATGCCGCTCACGAAAATACTTGGCGGCATATCGGTATGATTACCAAAGCTCGTGATATGACTTGGCTTCGATACCATATTGTATGACATGGTCGTGCACCCTGGAAAGCACGTAGCGCGAGCAAGGGATATATACAGTATTCGTAACGAAATGTTCTGTTGAAAAGTTCCGGGTTTTCAAGGTGTACACTGTTTGATCGTTTCCATACCGTTGTCATTGAACTTCTTATATACACAAGCGGAATGTGTTCATTAATATGAAAAACTGTTGATTTATCCTGAATTCAGTTTTTGGTTTTGTTTCTTCTTCCTGTATCCTTCATTTGATCTCCTCGCGTGCATACGTTGGGATCTGGACCAGGAGTAAATAATCTAGAATTTGAAGGAATCCATGAAACGAAATACAATATTTTTATGTTGTAATAATATGAACTTGCAAATCGGGCTTTTGTAAATAAAAATTCTTGCTCTTTTGGGGATCATAAAATTTGCTTTCTTTGATAGATAAAATTTCTTTCAAGTCTGTCGCAGCCCAATTACGAATAAATAATCCTTCAATGAGTATTACACCAATTCAAATCCAGTCTGACATTGTACCTTTCTATCCAACAATATCAAACGTGATGAAGTGTTTGTATATCTCATTTATGACTCTTGCTCAGTTACATTTGCAAATGGCTTCGGAAAATTTATCCCATTGGCTGCGCTTCTTCGTTTCTGCGGCGTTGTATATAAGTTTGTATATCTCATGAAAGTTGGGTAAGGTTGGCATTGATATATACTGAAGGTATTTTTTCTAATTGACTTGCCCAATGCAGTCATCTTCACTGACTTAACGCTTGTTGCTGACTTCACTGGGCGTTAAGATATCTTCACTTTCTTCGCTGGTAATTGAGTCAACATCAACGACATAAATTTTTTGTACGACATCAAGCAATGATTTTTTTCACCCTTGTATTATATTGTTCGCTATGTTTTCATCCTGGCGTTTTCAATATTGTCCCTAACCTTGTTAATATTATAAGGTGCTCCGGATAAATATTTGAAACGTTATAAATCTCCTTTGAGTCTATTTGACAAATCGATAAGAATCATCCAAGCAATACAGCGATTCAAACGCACACTTGGTAGATACGAATGCGTGAAACATATGACGTCTAATGACATTATGTAGTAGTCCACTGCGATCCTCCAATATGTTTCATGTATTTGTTTTTGACTTATCTGTGTCTCTGAGTAGGAGCATAATGGACCAGTATGGGACCCCGTTTTTCCATCATGGCTTCCCAACTCTTGAACCCCTGACACAACCTCCACGTAAACTCATGCGCACTTAAAAGGCGAGGCATTTACGAGGATAAATGCGTGTGCACAAATTTCTCAGCGTGTAATTGAAATGTTATGGGTAACTAGATGGAGTTCTTAGTTGAAAGTCGTGATCGCCAAGTGTGGTCTAAAACGTCAATTATGATATTACTACATACCTTTTTTTTTTTTATAAAAATCGACCTTGTTCTTGTCATAACATTAATAATAATTCGTTAAACAATCCACACCTGTTTCTTAGCTATGAAAGATTGCCATTAAGGTGGCAAAAGCACAGTTCAGGAACAAGTGCTTTCTCATTTGTGCTAATCATTTTCATATTTAACATCTTTGAAAGCCCTATAATGTCGTTACTAAAAGTAATGCATGCAATTATCTTCGACCACCGATCCTTACACATATCGAAACCGAGATCAATCACGGATTGAGCGACTTGTCGGATAAGCAAATATAAGTAGGAAACGATATGCTAAACTTTAATTTTGACAATGATGTTAATGAAATTCACCAAACTCTCCTTGAAAAGAGTTTAAGAATTATGTTTTCCATTTTATTTTATATATTTTCAGTTCTTTGACGGTATCATCGTGATCTGTTCATTTGTACTGGATCTTGTTTTCATCAAGGATCTGACGTCGTACCAAATAGAGGACTTTGTGTTCATATTGACGTTCCTGATACCATGGAGAGTCATTCGAGTAGCTAATAGTAAGTGTTTAAATAATTCTGTGTTGCTCTCACAGAGGTATACATGCATATTTACAAAACTAACAGGATACAAATTTTCATAAAAATTCGATTAATTCTCAAAAATTCCGCGCATGAAGATTGGTTTAGAAAAGAGATTTAGTACTCACAAAAGTGTTGCATACTTGAACAAAAAAGCTGCCCATGTTGTTTATAATAGAATGTTTATAAAATAGTCATTATTTATGAGGATATATACCTCAAACTGCATCACATATGCGTTTTGGCAAAGTCAATAGAAATCATCAGACTTTCGGGGTGATTCTGCACCACTACAAATGTAGTTATATACAATTAACATAGGGATCTGTTGTCTAATGTAGTTATATACAATTAACATAGGGTTGTATTGTCTAATGTAGTTATATACAATTAACATAGGGTTTTGTTGTCTAACGTAGTTGTATACAATTAATATAGGGTTTTGTTGTCTAATGTAGTTATATACAATTAACATAGGGTTTTGTTGTCTAATGTAGTTATATAAAATTAACATAGGGTTTTGTTGTCTAATGTAGTTATATACAATTAACATAGGGTTTTGTTGTCTAATGTATTTATATACAATTAACATAGGGTTTTGTTGTCTATCCCGTCCGCTTATTACACCTTTTTTAACTTTGCATTCAGGTAATTTTCCCAGATTTTATTGTTTGCTGCGTCATGCATCTTTGCTTGTAAAAGTGGTTTGGCAACCGAAAAGTAGTTGATTGTGGCGGAGAACCTGTTTCTCCAACAAATTTTCCAGTAGCGATCTTCCTGGAAAATGTCTATTTGCGATTCTTGATTTTCCTTTCCTTTGCCTTATGTGGTGTCTCAGTGGTTAGCTTGCCGGACTCGCGTCCGAAATGATTTGGATTCGATACCTATCATTGGTCCAACTTGGGTCAAATTCCATTCCTTGAACAAGTCGCCTTATTCCAATTTAGGTGGAACTAAATAACCTACTTGTGTTACTAGGTCTCATGAATGGAAGATTCGTCTAAGGTGAGAACTTACGAGATGATTGCACGAAAATAGCATCAAAAGGGCTGGCATCCATTTTTCATGCATGAAATTAGCTGCATAGTCATTTTGACATATGGCGAGATATACATTCCTACGATAGAGTTTATCCTGTATTAGGCGGCGTTTATCTGGGAAATAACTTACTGTCTTGTTCTGACTTTGGATATTGAGACGGTCGGAGAGGGTGACAGTGTTTGCTAGGGTCAATTGGTATGCGGAATTCGAGTGATCTTTCATGTAGAGACTATCCCAAGAAGATACTTTGGTATAATATTCTTCATCGGTAAAACAATAATGTTCATTACAGTATTTTATGGAATAAATCTATTTTGTGGTCTTCGTATTTAAAGTCAACAAACAACACACAATAAGTAAAGTTTATTGAAGAAATGTCATTACAATGAGAAAGTTCACCGAAGGCCATACGATTTCCTAATTTTTATCATCATCTGAAAAGAGCGTTATTATTTCGAATGGCTTTAAGAAGCACTCCGGTTATTTTGATCTGCTCTAATTGATAAATATTTAATTCTATTTTATTTTAAAGGATATTACTACCACGGTTTAAATAGTTTTTCCTAGTTAAAGCTAATAGAACATGAGAGTATTTTGTATTGGGACTAAAACCATTAAAAATGAAGTTGATTCGACTGGTCTTGTCCCCTGGTACATACATTTTTGGGGTGGTTTCCATTATCCCGGTTCTTTTGAGTTGATTTTGTATTAAACAAGAGAGACACTGATCTAAGGGAATCGATATATTTCTGTAGTCTTTGAATATTGCAGGAAAGATAATGAAATCTGCCTAAAACAGTCTGACGTATACTAGCATGCCTTTATCATATTTGCGTTTTAAAGCGGCTTGTCAGGACTTGTTTACAAGAGAATTCTTTCGTGGATGTCAATATCTACATGCCGCGATTGCAGAGAATAAAACGTACACAACAAAGACAAATCTTGCAGCAAAAATGCTGACCGAAGACTTTGCATCAGCTCACTAAACAGCCACTATTCATTAGTTTATGGACATTTCTTGGATTTTAACCACCTAGAAAAGCTTTAGAAAATTAAGTATACAAGATGTGTTTTCGTTTTTCAGTGAAATGGTGAAGATGAAATAGCATCAAGGCTGTTTTTTATGCAAGTCACCTGAACCAGACTTTAAATTTCACACCGTAAAATGAAATAGAAATATAGACCTTTAGTTAATCAAATAGTCAAGCATTAGACGAAAGTTTGCTAAAAACTTAAGATTAAAATATTTCTGAAGCTTTTATTGAGATCATATGTCTCTGTGGCCACTATTGAGAGCATAATGTTTAGAAGTTATTATTAAGAACCAAATATTGCTGAGGATGTAATTGATAAACTCATGCAATCTTATCCTTAGCTTCCTAGCTTCGCAACAGTTTAGCTTAAACTCTGAAATATTATGATACGTTAAAACACGGATTGATAACGATATAGTCTCGATTAAACGTCTGAGTAACCTTTACTAGAAAAGCGTTATGACTTCCTGCCTTAGTGATCAGACTTGAGTTTTCTTTGGTTTTTATCTTGACATTCTATTGCATCGTATGAGAATTTCAGTAAGTAACAATATCGTCAAAATATATCGAGTTGTCTTATCTTGCCAAGGACTGCTTGGATGAATATCAGATTACAGCGTTTAAATTATTAAAAGTCCGTAATAGTCATCGTTAACTAAAGACAAAAGTCCGTAATAGTCTTTCTTGACAGGAATATAGTCATAGCTGAATTCAGATGCAATATTTCGTAAGTCATTAGTTTACCATGCAAATACAACAAATTTAAAAGCACTTATACAATTCGGATCCAAAAGTTATTATAAATACTTAAACATGTGAAGTAGACTAGATTGTCAGGAGTAAGTTATGCTGAATATAAATTTCAATGAAATGAACATTTGATAATTCTGTCAAGTAAAATTGCCGAATTCGAATAGCGATATAATAATGTTGCCCTGTTGTATAGTGTAATGAGTTGTGACTATCAAGGGCGGTACATAGGGTTATATGATAATATCTCGATAAACGAGATACATGATAATCTTTCAGGCCTCATTGTGTCTGTGAGGGACCATGAACACTTCCAGATAAAATTGATCTACAAGCAGAAGAAAAATGCCACATCTCAGCTGCGACAAAATAAAATCAAAGAAGCGGCATTACAGGTACACTGTAATTATTTTCTTATTACTATTTTCTTTTTATTCTCTTTCCATGTTTGATTATGCATATATTTGCTGTTATCGCGAGTTTCTTTTGATCCTTCCCTTGGATTTTTAGGTGGTTGTCCATAAAATCTCTTTTATTCCAGTTTATTTATAAACACAAATTATCCATTACGAATCCAGTGAGTACTTTCTTTATCAAACGAAAGAGAAATCAAATGCTTTGGAAGCTAAACACTCACCCTTTGTTAGTTTAAATTATTATATTTTTTAACTCGAAAGTAAACGGTATGTATGTATGTATGTATGTATGTATGTATGTATGTATGTATGTATGTATGTATGTATGTATGGATGGATGGATGGAGGTTAGTAGGTAGGTGGGTAGGTAGATAGGTAAGTATATATATATATATATATATATATATATATATATATATATATATATATATATATATATATATATATATATATATATATATATATATATATATATATATATATATATATATATATATATATATATATATATATGTATATATATATATATATATATATATATATACATAAGTTTGTGTGTACGTACGTATGCACAAATGTATGTATGTATCCATCCATCGCTCGATCCATCTATCCATATCATTGTCGATCAGTCTTCGGATTTGATTTATATCTTTTTCTACCAGTCTACTTGTTTACCTGTATATCTACACGTTTGTCTGACTGTTTGCAGTATACCATGCGGTTTATTCTAATTGTATTCCACAGAATTACATCGAAAGACTCGAAAAAATCCTTGAGTGTGAAGGAATTAGTCAATGGAAAATACAGCGAATAAAAGGTGGGTGTTCTTCCTTAAGCTAGTATTTTATAATTAAATTTGTCTAGCAACTCGCAATGATGCCGATACTAATCTAAAAAACAAGTAAATCATATAACACATGAAAAATCTTTATCAAACGGATGTTGTTTATTCGGATCCCACTTTTGTTAATCATATCAATTTTAAGCATGTAACACGGATTTTCTGAACCATTCCAATGACTTTAAAGGCCGACTTAGAACGTGCAAGATTTTTAAAATTATCTGTAAATATGACTTTCTTGTGATTTATGTAAGGACAAAAGTTGGAACTGAGTTCCATCAGTACAAAGTCAAATTGAGAAACTTCGTGTGGGCTGGACCAGGGTTTAGAAAGACATTTGAAATGTCCATTAAAGAATTTCCACTGTTAGTCCAGCTCTTAGCGTAAAATCTAACACATTAAAGTAGACGCGCATTTTGTATGGTTGCAGAAGGACGGGAAATATATTGTTCGTTCGAACAAACTAAAATGTAAATCTAGAATGCATAATAATCTAATATGTACCGTTCAATGCGATTCTTTCATTTGAAATGAATTAAATGAGTTTGTAAAACTCTGCTCCGTTTCGAATTGGTTCAGCCATAATTGTACATGTCAGACGTTTTGATTTCTTTTGTTAGACAGAAATTAAATGAGCACATAGATCGATGGATGTTGTTCTTGCTGTTTGCATTACAAAACGTGTTAGGTAATTTATCACTTTACAGGATATCACATCAGTTCACATATTCTGAAAGTAATCGCATGCATCTGATAATGCGTCAAATTGTTGACATGTGTTCGCCCTATTTTTGTTACAGGCGTAATTCCATGCTTTTGCGTTACATTTCTGAGAGTTATCCACGACAGACTAGAGATAGGGTTTTAAACTATTGTTTTCAAGTGGAAAATGTCAATTAACATAATGGTCATTACTTTATGTAATTGCTTTTGAATCTAATTTGAATCTATATAGAAATTTCTTCTCATTGCAGCCGTTTTCTTGCGCGTAGGTTGTCCTAAGTTCAACGTTTTGGGTTCATTTGCAACACTGGCTTTTGGATCTGTGATGGATGGTTTGGAAGCATTTGGCAAATCTGAGAACGGAAACAACAATGACACAGACGGATTCGAAATTTCCTCGCTTAGACAATCCGGAACAAAAGTTCACTTTGAAACATCTTCATTAAGCAAATCTTTGACCACTTTATCATCACCGACCTCAGCACGCGTTAGAGAATTTTT